>CM064504.1:18468612-18626112 GCA_032716605.1 Paralithodes platypus
ATTATATAGTTATTATATAATTCAGATATATGTGTTAGCCTGTCTCTCATGTATATGTATAGTATCTCATGAATGTATCCAATACTACTACTACTACTACTACTACTACTACTACTACTATAACTACTACTATTATTTTGATAAAGATGAGGAATTTATGAAGGGTAGGATGCTTGAGTACTGTAAGTAAAAGGAAGCATATAAAGTTATCATCAATAGAGATTATTTGTTGTATAATAAGAGACTAAGAAATATAAATTGCCCAGATGGTATTCACTCCCGACTGGTGAATAATAGATCATATACATTGTCATTAAATATCACTGGCTTCTCGCATGACTGTTATTCACACGGTTACATTTCACTTGGCATGTTAAGGGGTCACAGACCGTTTTTCTCCCTAATGTTTAGCCCCACTAGTTTTGAGATTATAAGACGTTCGGCCCATTAGTTTGGCGATTTTAACACCTTTCGCCCCATTTCGTTGTCAATTTTAAGACCTTTCGTGCCATTTAGGCGAGCGATATGGCGAGCGATAGCGAGCCTGCAATTTTAAGATAGACCGGCCTTCGGCCGGGACCTTTTTCTACCGAAAAATTTACAAATTTATCTTGAAGGGGGGTCTAGGGGGTGTTTTTCTAAGCTTGATGGAGGTCTACGGAGGAAGCTAAAAAAATATATGAATAAATTAATTAATAGACCAAAAAACGGCCAGTCTCGCCTTAAGCCTTAAGCCAAGGGGTGACATAACACCCATCATTAAAGATACTACTAAAAATAAATGCCTGCCTTGTTATCATTGTGTTTACTTCAAATGGTTGAGTTACATACGTTAAATGGTTTTTATATTACGGATCAATATAAGCTAGGTAAAATATTATACAAAATATAATTGATTTATTTAACTATCAACACCAGTCCCACATGACTTAATAGTGTTTCTAATGCACTATATGAGGAACCAAAGTGATAGAATATTGTGAAAGGGTACCTGTGGTGATTTTTTATTTCTATTGTTTTAATAAAGGAATGAGCCAAGGGATAGTTCTCTCTCCATAAATTGAAAATTCTACACAGTTTTTTTATGATGCGGACATTTGCATTAATAGTTATTTTAGACAATGTTTAAGATGAAGCCATTCGTGCTAACTCTCAAAGTCTACAAGAAAGCTTGTACACAAAGTTTAATGAAGAGGTAATTGATTTGAAGGTAAAAATAAATAGACAACACACTAAAAACATCATATTCAGTAATAAATAGACAACACACTAAACACATATTCAGTAATAAATAGACAACACACTAAAAACATCATATTCAGTAATAAATAGACAACACACTAAAAACATCATATTCAGTAAATAAATAGACAACACACTAAAAACATCATATTCAGTAATAAATAGACAACACACTAAAAACATCATATTCAGTAATAAATAGACAACACACTAAAAACATCATATTCAGTAATAAATAGACAACACACTAAAAACATCATATTCAGTAATATATGTGACAGAAGAAGGCTGTCTAATGTGGACACTACATATGACTATAATGTTGTAGTTGATACAGATATTTAGAGCATATTATTCATAGTCACCTCTCAATAAACAATACATGTATTATTCTATAACGAATGTAACACTGTTTTCAGACAATTTAGTAATTTTACTATAGAAACACTGATATTACTTCTTAAGTCTTCGTATAACAGACTAGGGATTTATTCTCTAAAATCTAAGCATTATTTTGAGATCCCAGTTATTTAAAAACTTCGAATTAGCATTTTATAATGCATTAACAAATGGTAACGTTCGTAAGTGTGTTAGTATTCATACTTTAGCTATTCTATTCTATGCTATATACTCTGGCCCAATACCCACTTTTCCCTCTTTTCCTTTTTCTATTTTTTTTATGGGGGGGGGGGGGGGGGGGCGACTCAAGACAGAGCCAGAATAGGGATAACACAACATAAAACAATGAACACACAAAAACAAAATACAAATTCACCACTTTAGCTAATGCCTGTAAACTATTATTGTCGAAGAACTAAGCTGTAAAGTCTGCACTGTAGTAAAGAACAACAAATCAAATATCATAACAGTGCCGGAAACTACTGGGATATGTCCATGGCATAACATTAATGATGACTGTCATAAGCTCAACGTTACTGTTCCATGATAAATAAAATATATATAGGAACAGTTGGTGTATATATATATATATATATATATATATATATATATATATATATATATATATATATATATATATAATGTATTTATTAACCAACTTTTATAAATCCGCATTCGCAGTTAAACTTGGAATCTTTAAAACATGATATGAGCGCTCCAATGGCATTAGTGAGTGACAGTAAATGAATAACTGAAGTCTGATTGTTATTAAGACGCCATATATTGGGTAAAATATACTATAGAGGCAAACAAACAAACAAGATAACACGATACCGGTATATAAATAAGAAGAGAGATGTTAATGTATGTGTTCTATACAAGCCTGGATTATACTGTGTGAGTGTCGTAACCTCTCGCCTGAGGACTATGATATATAACATCCTCCACTAACCTAACAAAGGAGTACAAAGGAGTACAAAGGAAATCAAGCAACAACAGATCTAGTGACCCTTCTAGGTTGCTTGTCCTCCAAAACACTGAGGATCAAGTGTCCAAACAGTGGTTTAGAGTGGGTAAGGGAACATTGGAAAGGGAATTACTGCCCTGTAACTAATGTCCGTGGCAGGATTAGGAAGTTAGTAGGGGACAGATGGGTTAGTAACTGAGGGGGGGATAAAATAAAGTTATTCATTTACAAACGCAGTCAGTCGCGGGTTTGATGCGAGATATTTGTCTAGGCGGAGTTTAAATGAATCAACGGTGATGCAGTCTATAACGTTTCGGGGAAGCCCATTCCACAAGTTGACAACTCGATTGAAGAAGAAATTCTTAGATTCGTGTGAGTTAAAAGATTTACCAATAATTTTGCAACCGTTTCCCCGCGTGTAATTAGATTGGTCGATAGTGAAGTACTTACTACAGTCCATATTGTCGATGCCTTTGATGATTTTGAACACTTGAATTAAGTCACCTCTTAATCTGCGCTGGGTTAAAGGAAATAGATTTAATTCTCTAAGACGCTCTTCGTATGGTTTGTTCTTTAGGCTAGGTATCATTTTGGTAACTCTACGTTGAAGTCGTTCTAGCTTGTTTATATCTTTTTGGTAATAAGGGCACCAGGATTGAACGCAGTATTCCAGAAGAGGGCGGACTAAGGAATTGTAAAGGGTTAGGATAACTTCTTTGGATTTATGCTCAAATGACCTGCCTATAAAGCCAATTATTTTGTTTGCCTTCTTAACAACTTCTGAACATTGTTGACTCGGTTTTAGGTTACTCGATATTGTTAGTCCCAGATCGGTTTCTCTGTTTACATTCTTAAGCTGAGTGCCATTCATCGAATAGTTTGCTTTCTCATTTAGGTATCCGATATGTAGTACTTTACATTTATCCGCATTGAAACTCATTTGCCAAATTTGGGCCCAAAATGACAATTTATCAAGATTGTGTTGCATATCGTCAACTTGTTCTTTTGAGAGTACGCTATTTGCAATTTTTGTATCGTCAGCAAATTTTGAGATTGTACAGGTGAGACCCTCATCTATGTCGTTGATGTAAATTAGAAAGAGAATTGGACCTAGTACCGATCCTTGGGGTACCCCGCTACTTACATTGGTCCATTTAGATGCCTTACCGTTTATGACTACTCTTTGCTTTCTGTCGCTGAGCCAATTTTCTATCCATTTCAACACACCGTCTTGTATTCCATGCGCTTTTAGTTTTAGCAGTAAACGTTTGTGGGGAACTTTGTCAAAGGCCTTTTGAAAATCAAGGTATATAATATCTACAGCTTTACTCTCATCGTAGAGGTTGAGGATATCGTGGAAGAAGTCTAAGAGGTTTGTTAAACAGGAACGTTTTTTACGAAAGCCGTGTTGATCTCTTTAAGTATGTTATTTTCCTCTAAGTGATTTACGAGTCTGTCTCGTATGACCGTTTCTAGCATTTTACATACAACTGAGGTTAAGCTAATTGGACGATAGTTACTGGGTAGGGATTTGCTGCCTTTTTTGAATATCGGTGTTACGTTGGCTAGCTTCCACTGATCAGGCATAGTTCCAGACTGCAAGGATTTATTGAATAGTAATGTCAGTGGTTTGGAGAGCTCATCCTTAGCTTCCTTTAGAACTCTAGGCGAGATTGTATCAGGTCCAGGCGTTTTATTTACCTTGAGTTTATCTAAACAATTCAATACTTCTCTCTCTGTAACAGTGATATTGCTTAGAAGATCTGAATTATCAATCTGAATCGGCGATGGTGTAGGGATATCACTGAGGTCTTCTGTTGTAAAAACTGATGCAAAGAAGGTATTGAGGGCATTACTCATTTGTACTTCGTCTTTGGTGTATTCTCCATTTTCATCGACTAACGGTCCAACAGTTGAAGTAATTACTTTTTTCTTTCTGATATAACTATAGAATTCTTTCGAGTTTGTTTTACTTTGATTCGCAATATGTAACTCTAAGGTCTTTTTACTTTGCTTAATTAACTTTTTGGCTCTGCGTCATACTCTACAAATTTCACCCGTTCTTCGTCATTTTGTGAGGATTTTAATCTATCATTAGCAAATTTTTTTAGCAAGCAGGCAGTTTGAAATATCTTTATTCCACCATTTGGGCTTATTATTATGGCCTGGACGCCGTATTTTAGATGGTATGCAGTCTTGCACTGCTTTTAGGTAAGTGGTTTCGAATAACTTCCAAGATGTATTTGTCGTTATTGTTAATTAAAAAGCTCCAGTCAGTTTCTTTAAACATAGCTCTAAGTTTATGGAAGTTTGCTTTCTTGAAATTAGGGACTTTTTCGATGCTACTATTTGGTTCGTTACTAGTAAACTTTAAAGTGAAAGTTATCGTACGATGGTCGCTGTTACTGAATTCATCACCAACATTCAAATTCTCTATTAATTCTCTTTTGTTGCCAAGTACAATGTCAAGAACGTTATTACCACGGGTCGGCGTTCGAACAAATTGATAAAGCGAACTCTCTTGCAAGTTCGTATACAAGTCATGTCCGGAGTGTGAAGTAAGAGTATCGCCCCACTTGGTCACAGGTAAATTAAAGTCGCCAAAAATTACGGTATCTTGTGAGTTACTTACATCTGCAATTTGTTCGTAAACTTCTCGGTCAGTTTGCACTGATTGAGCTGGAGATCTGTATATTAACGCAAGTATTATTTTTGTACCTTTATTATTCTTTACTAGCACAAAAGATGTGTCGACGTTCACAATTTGAGGTTTTGACAAGAGGGTAGGGTTAAGACTTTCTTTGATATAAAGTAAAACGCCACCTCCATTTCGATTTATTCGACTTTTCTCAAACATTACATAACCGGAAAGTGAATACTCTGCTAAAAAGTCTCTATCTTCTGTATTGAGCCAAGATTCTGTTATGCCAATCACATCATAATTTTCTGTAAACACTAGCTCCTCTAAATCTGAAAATTTATTGCGTATGCTACGAGCGTTTGCATAGAAAACCTTTAAATTTGTTATTTTAGAACTCACGGAACACTCTTTAATAATATTTTTGGTTCTTCTCGGATCTACATTTATGTTTATGGCTGTCCTCGGTCCTCGCTGTCTTCGGTCCTTATCGCTGGTGGTCCTCGGTTGCCTCTGTTTTTTGCTTGGCGTTGGATGATTTATGTCACTGCTGCTTCTTCTCGGATGGCGTTTTTTGATCCATGGCTGCGGACTGCTTCGTGTAGGAGACGACCCATGCGTGCTGAATCCACAGGGTTTAGATGAGTGCCATCCTTGCGGAACAGAGTAGGCTGGTTGTAGAAGTTGTCCCAGAGGTTGATGAATTCAACTTCTTCCCTCAGACACAAATATTTTAGTCGGCTATTTGTGCTGAAGGCCTTGTCGTAGAATTTGTCGGGTGCGTCGATCTTGGGGAGAATGCCTGAGATGATGATATTCCTTGACTTGTTTTTGTAGTGCTGGATCATCTTGCGATATTTCTCCATCAACTCTTCGGATCTGGTGCGCATGACGTCATTTGAACCAGCATGGATGACAAAAAGGGTATTTTCATTTGCATCTTTTGTGGTATCTTCGAAGGCTTCCACAATGTCGTCCAGTCCAGCTCCTGGGATGCAAAATCTTTTTCGTCGATTTGGGACTCTGTCGCAGAACTCGAACACCTCCAGCACCACCACCAGCCTCCACCTTATGTAATAAACGCATTCCTTCACATACTATTTCTTGCAGATATGCGGGCAGAAGATAATAGAAGTAAGTATAACGTTATAACAAGTAAATCATAGTCACACACACACACATATATATATATATATATATATATATATATATATATATATATATATATATATCAAATACATATTAGTGTTAATTCCTCACTACAGATACAACTTCATCAGTTGCGGACATACTGTACAGGTTTCTAATCTTGTGATTATTGGCTTGAAAAGATACACAGGTTCTCCCCTAGGCCGCCTGAAAACTGACATATAGACTTTGAGGCCATCCAGATCAACAACTTGAACCAGTAATTGTTTGGAATGGCTCTGACGAGTCATGCCAACAAATATAAATGGCTATGATGTATCGTTTCTACGAATTAGAAAACAACAAAACACAAATAGTGGGACCACGTGACAATACATGAGTGTCCCTATTAGGCAGGACTTTACGACTACAAAGTGTTCTCACTTTGATGTCTAATGGCTTTAACTGCATCATTAGTCAATCATTGGGTATCGGTGGTGCGTCTATTAACCCTCTCCGACATATGACGCAATTTTGAGCCTATTAGGGATACTTTAAAGCCTTTATTACCATCAGGGTTTTTTACAAACCTTTATTTTAGTTACTTCAACCTCTGCAGTTGTCTTTGAGTTAGATGTGGGCAGAAAACTAATTTTGGAGAGGTATTTATAAGAGTGAGAGAACTCTATTTCTTATTGCTAATCTGGCAACCTCTGCGTCATATATGTCTGAAGGAGTTAATCCAAGTGCCCCTCCCTTTGTGTTATTGTATGTCTATATAATTTATCTTTGTCAATGTTTATCCATCTGTCTGCCCACCCGTATGTTTATCATCCATATATCTGTTAATAGTCTGTTCGTCTGTTTGTCTAGTAAATTGTCTGTTCGCGTGTCTGCTTATCCAACTGTCTGACTAATGGCTATGCATTATATTGTTCATGTCTAATAGTTGTATTTCCGAGTCTATTAAAATGTATATTAAAATATAATGCCTATCAAATTGTCTTTTTGCTGCCTAAGCAACTATCAGTCTTTTGTTTATCCATCCAACCGTCTGCATGTGTGTCCATCCAATTGTGTCATTATATGTTAATACAATCTATACTTATCTCTTTCCATTGAATAGCCTTTTCATCTTATACTTTTCCAATTGAATGTCTGTCCATCTACGTAACTGTCTTTATATCTGACTGACTGTCTGTGAGTCTGGTTGTCTGTGTGACTATTCTGACCAACTACTCCCTCCTGCCTAAGGATATGTAAGAACTGGTTTAAGTATCAGGTGTGGTGTTAGGATATGTGTGTGTGTGTGTGTGTGTGTGTGTGTGTGTGTGTGTGTGTGTGTGTGTATTCACTTGCTTGTTCGGCAAGGGGAATCCACGCAATGCGAGCTAAGCTCATTATTATCGCGCCTCCTTAACTGGGAATGTATTGCGTGAAATGCATGTTAAGTGTTTATGTATCGTTGGAATGGCTGTGGATGTGTGTGTAGTCTGTATTTTAGCCAATTGGCGACATCTGCAAACGAAGGCTTAGGGTTAATCTGTACGATACCATTCTCACCCGAAGGCTTAGGTTGACCAGTACGATACCCATCTCACCTTGTAACCGATCATCAACCCCAGATGGGACGTCACAACTTCGTCCACTTAAACCAGGTTCCTATTTATACTGGGGCTACACCGTTAGGAGACTTGCCCAAATGTCTCTTCCCCACCCGACCCGGGACCTTCTGGTTGTGA
The DNA here is from genome assembly GCA_032716605.1 of Paralithodes platypus. Lineage (NCBI taxonomy): Eukaryota > Metazoa > Arthropoda > Malacostraca > Decapoda > Lithodidae > Paralithodes > Paralithodes platypus. The sequence continues at coordinate 18,476,729 of CM064504.1, forward strand.
GCCAGACGAGCTATCAGTTACGCCACGTACGTACGTGTGTGTGTGGGTGGGTTGGGGTGTGTGTGTGGGTGTGTTGTTAATAAATAAAATACTACTAAATATCAGCTCAGCTTGTTGTTCACAGTCCTGATGCTGAATATCTACAGAGCTACTAATCTTAACCTTGGCATAGTACAATATTAAGTGAATGGACTACCTATAAATTTCATTGAGTGTATTACTGTTGAAAGTTTCAAAATTCGACTAGATAAATATCTCGCTCTTAACCCCCGAATAACTGCGTTTACAAATTAATATCACCACTCTTTACTGTTCTACCGTTACCATTGTTTACATAGATTAGGTAGTTTCAGTTACAAGCAGCCTCGTAAGAATCAGTAGCGGTGTTGTTGCTTGTTTTCCTTTATACCTTGTATAGTTCGATGGGGTCAAATGCGACCATAAGAAAGTGCCAAAGTACGCAGGTATACTGTGTTATTTAGGACGTGAAACGACGTATAAGCTAACCCAATATGTTACCAACGGACAGCTTGGTTAAAAATGGACCACACTGCATTTGTTCTCCATCAGGAAGCCCATTTAGGCTACCTCTTCGTATCTTTCCCAGTGGTACTAAAGCGTGTGTTTGTGGCCATTACTTAACAATCACTCCTCCACATGACAAACTTCTGCTTATCAACATTAATTTGTACCCGGAACCACATCTCTTTGGAACTCCCTTCCTCAGAGTACATTTCCACCAACTTTCAATCCACAACAGTATAAATCCAGTTGTCATAGGTCTTTCTTGAAATGAGAACACTATAAGGTGAAATGATTACTCTTCCATAAGAATTAGTGTTTTTTATTTTTCTATTATTTTATATTACAAACTAGAGTGGATTCCGTGGATTGACCTCCCAATCTACTAAGATTGGATAATTGCTGAGGGGCACAGGGCCCTGGGTGGGGCTTTGGTTTCCCGGGCGTTTCCGCACCCTCCTCAGCTCCCCGCCATGGAGTGGCTTCGGTCACCCAGGCTTTATTGTGGTCGGCAGGGAGGGTTCTGTGGGGGCGCTCGGCTATTAGTGGGGCAGATATGTGAAACATATGTGGGAATTGTGCGTTTCTTGATACAAGTGTCAAAATTGGCACACACAATAATAAACTCAGTATAATCAAAATTAGCTATAGGGCCATCAAAGGTTTAGCCTATGTTGGCTTTGGCAGCCCCTTTTCAATTAATCTCCATAAGAGTACTGAAACACAGATATTTACCCCAAACTGGATGCTGTGGTAGAGATGTCAAACTAGTCTCAAATGACTCGTCTGAACAAGGGAAACAATAAATGTTCAGACAATGTTTATAAAAAATTTGTCCATTTGACTTGTACTGGTCCCTGTAGTTCAACAAATTAGTGGCAATTGGCAACAATTCTTACCAATTTGTAGCATGATAATAAACTTCAGGGACCAGTACAAGTCAAACGGTCAACATTAGCCAAACATTCTCTGAATATAAGTTGTTTCCCTTGCCCGGACGAGTCATTTGAGACTAGTTTGACGTCTCTACCACAGTATACAGTTTGGGGTAAATATCTGTGTTCCAGTACTCTAATGGAGATTAATTGAAAAGGGGCTGCCAAAGCCAACATAGGCTAAACCTGTGATGGCCCTATAGCTAATTTTGATTAGACTGTGTTTATTATGGTGTGTGCCAATTTAGACACTTGTATCATGAAACACACAATTCTTTCACCTATCTGCTGCACTATATGGCCTTGGCCTTACTCGGGGCCTTGGGGCTGTTCGGCCAGGCAGCTTGGGAACAACAACAAACTAGAGAGGCCCTCGGTAGATCGCATACCTCCGTCTACAGTGGTGGAGGTATGCGCTCTACTGATCACCTCCTAAACAGAATCACTATTTCCTTGGCACATAATCTGTCCACCACATATTGTAGACATCGGTTAATAACATTATATATATCTTATTTACAGACAAACCGACAGAACAACTGAATACATTATTATATTATTAACAGGATGGCAAACCAGGACAATGTAGTTTGGGACTGGATTAAGAGTGAGACGGTTTGTGTGAAGGTTTGTGGGTTATTGTTGTGATGTGTGTGTGTGTGTGTGGGGGGGGGGGGTCAGTATTGCTCTGTACTTACACTAGTTGTACTTACACTAGTGTGTGTGTGTGTGTTATTGTCGTGGTTTGTGTGTGGGTTTGTGTGTTATTGTTGTGATGTGTGTGGGTGCGTGGGGGGGGGGGTGGTGTAGTATTGCTCTGTACTTACACTAGTGTGTGTGTGTGTGTGTTATTGTCGTGGTTTGTGTGTGGGTTTGTGTGTTATTGTTGTGATGTGTGTGTGTGGTGGGTCAGTATTGCTGTGTGTGTGTGTGTGTTTGTGTGTTGTTGTGGTGTGTGGGGGGTCAGTATTGCTGTGTGTGTGTTTGTGTGTTGTTGTGGTGTGTGGGGGTCAGTATTGCAGTGTGTGTTTGTGTGTTGTTTGGTGTGTGGGGGGTCAGTATTGCTGTGTGTGTGTGTGTTTGTGTGTTGTTGTGGTGTGTGGGGGGTCAGTATTGCTGTGTGTGTGTGTGTGTTTGTGTGTTGTTGTGGTGTGTGGGGGGTCAGTATTGCTGTGTGTGTGTGTGTGTTTGTGTGTTGTTGTGGTGTGTGGGGGGTCAGTATTGCTGTGTGTGTGTGTGTGTTTGTGTGTTGTTGTGGTGTGTGGGGGACAGTATTGCTGTGTGTGTGTGTGTTTGTGTGTTGTTGTGGTGTGTGTGGGGGTCAGTATTGCTGGTGTGTGTGTGTTTGTGTTTGTGTTTGGGGTGGGTGGGGGGTCAGTATTGCTGTGTGTGTGTGTGTGTTTGTGTGTTGTTGTGGTGTGTGGGGGGTCAGTATTGCGTGTATGTGTGTGTTTAAGGTGACAGGGAACGCTTCACAACCTTGGATTTCAGTTTTCTCTCTCTCTCTCTCTCTTATACAGGATTACACGCACATGTACACATACGCATGATTAGATATACACACACAGGCGTTCTTAGTGTGATGCCAGCAAATTTACCAATATATGATAACCGATAAGATACAGAGAGAGAGAGAGAGAGAGAGAGAGAGAGAGAGAGAGAGAGAGAGAGAGAGAGAGAGAGAGAGAGAGAGAGAGAGAGGGGGGGGGGGGGGGGCGGTATATTTTTTAGGAGTGACAGAGCGTGAACCAGGACAAAAGGGTGGACATTGAATATTCTATCTATTGCCAGACGCTTTGATTCCGAGGGGGTGGCCACGAATGAATTGCCTACTTGCGAGTTTCATTGTATAAGGGAGTTGGAGCTGTAGACATGGATATTTAGCAGAATAACCAGCTATAATATAGTTTTAGTAATTAAATATATACATCAAACTAAATCCAACATACTATTTATCCATCAGAAACCTACATAATTACTGTATTTGGGTTTAATATCCATGTTTACAGGCCCAACTACCTTATAGCCTGAAACTCCCACCTCTGTCACGTGTCACCCGGCGCGGCGGCCCCCCCCCCCCCCCCCCCCCCCCCCCCCCCTCCTACCCACTACCACTTTCACTCTTATTGAATAATAGTGGGTGAATAGCACTAAACGTCTTAAGGGGGCCTACCTCGTTTTTTTCTCTCTCTCTTTCTCACCCTCTCTCTTTGGCTTGTATCCTTTCGGCCCCATTCAGCCTACTGTTTTAAGACGTTTACCCCCATCCAGCTGTCAATATTTTCCTGGCGAGTGGTAGCGAGCCAGCATATATATATATATTTTTGACAGCAAGCTAAATTTGTACATTTTTCGATAGAAAAATTTCTCCGGCGAAGCCGGATTTCTCCATACAATGCTGGCTCGCTATCGCTCGCCAGGAAGAAATCGACACCTGGATGGGGATAAACGTCTTAAAACAGTTGGGTGAATGGGGCCGAATGGATACAAGCCAGGGAAAGCGAGAAAAGGAGATAAGGATAAAAAAAAAGCCGGTGACCCCCCTACGGTGCCCAACTCTGCCACATATACCTGGGGTGAGTGGGTTCGCATCCCGGTGAGCGTACCTCTCTCCCAACATAATGACGCATTGTTAACCCCTTCACCACCATGACGTAATCTTCATCGTATTCTGATTACCATTACACGATTGTATCTATAGTCTATTGTTTTCCAGCTGAGGGTAAATTGCCATGTTACTATCTTGGTTACTCAGCTATAAGGTAGATTTGGTAGCGAATTATGTTGGTAATTATGAAAACTTGACATTAAGGGGAGATTTCCACTTGAGGGATTTTTTTCTGGACCCCTTTCTCCCTTATGTTTAGCCCCATTGCTTCTGAGATTTTAAGACGTTCGCCCTAGTAGTTTGGACATTTTAAGACATTTTGCCCCATTTCTGTCAATTTTAAGACCTTTCGTGCCATTATGGTGTCTATTTTTTCCTGGCGAGCGATAGCGAGCCTGTAATTTAAGAGCAACCGGCCTCTGGCCGGGACATTTTTCTACCGAAAAATGTACAAATTTATCTTGAAAGGGGGTCTAGGGGGTGTAATTTTAAGCTTGATGAAAACGTAGGGAACAAACTAAATACCTCCCCTTAATACGACACACAGCCATAGCAGTTTCATATTTTTCCAGTAAGTATGGATACATCAGCTACTAAAGGATTGCATTTACTATCAGCTGGAGGAAAAAATAGACTATAGTTTATAATCTATCTATACGACTCCAATGGGTAAACACGAACTCAATAAACCCTCTTAGTAACCTAGGTCCTTCTGAAACCGTATACCATCATTTAATATTAGCCAGAATCCAAGGTGCTGAAGGGGTTAAGTATTCTTCTGACACACATTAGAGGGAATTCGTGGGGATTGAACAGGTTACACAACTATCTCAATAATCCCTGTCTCCCTCACGTCCTTCTTAAACTGAATACAATCGTCTAATTATTCACATTAAAAGGAAGACAAACGTCATCGTATACTCAGGGGCTTAACCCTTTCTGTACCGGCGACGTCCTTTAAATTATATTTTAGCATTATTTAGACGATTTTATGAAGCTTTGGAAGGATATATGGTAGCTAAAACGACTAATTGAGACAGTATGTAGCCTGTCTAAGCTGCATAAAATCATCTAATAGTTGCCAGAATATGTTGAAAAGGGCGTCACAGTTACCGAATAGGTTAAGGGGAGGTTTTTAGTGTGTTTCCTAAACTTCCATCAAGCTTGAAATTACACCCCCTTGAGTCGCTTTCAAGATAAATTTGTAAATTTTTCGGTAGAAAAATTTCCCGGCCTAAGGCCGGTTACTCTTAAATTACAGTCTCGCTATCGCTCGCCAGGATAAAATCGACACCTGAATGGCACGAAAGGTCTTAATATGGGGTGAAAGTTCTTAAAATCGCTAAACTAATGGGGCGAACGTTTTATAATATCAAAAGCAATGGGGCTAAACATGAGGGTGAAAGGGGTCAAGAAAAAAATCCCTCAAGTGGAGATCTCCCCTTAATAGACAGTAACACCAATAAAGGTAGGAGCAATATATAGGCAGAGACAAGGTGATCACTAAAATGGTGGGCAGTGAAAACAGTGATAGTAAAATATATGGTCCTTGAAAATACGATGGTACCAAAATATACAATAAAAAGTGGGCAAGGGAAGAATATGGCACACAACTTCAAGTCAATTAACCCTTCCAGCATGTTGACGCAATTCTCCTCATATTCATACAACCAAAAGACGATTTTCTTTAGCTTGTAATCTACCTCTAGGAATCTAAGGGGTAAATACAATCTCGATAAACCCTCTGAATAACTTAGGTCCTTCTTAAACTGCATACAATCGTCTAATTTTAACCAGAATAAAATGTAAAAAGGTATCATGGTGGTGGAGGGGTTAAATGGAGGAATGTGATTGGCCTGGTGTAATCCGTGAGAATTAAGGGAACAGTGGTTATTTGTTGGGTCTATTTACTTATATATTAATATATTTTTTAGTTTCCTCCCTAGACCTCCATCAAACTTTAAAAAAACATCCATTAGATCCCCCTTAAGCCCCTTTCAAATATTCACGATGTTGGTCCCGATGTGCCACGAGGTACACAAATTGGTACATCAGCAGAGAGTGACACGAAGTACGCGTTTGACGATGAAGCCACGACGGTGACACGTTGTAGCCACGACGGGCCAGATGGTACCACGGTTGCAACACGAGGGCGGCACGTCAATGCCCTAACGGTTCAAATTCCGGTCAAAACCGTACCCCGACGTGGCACGAGGGAAACACGACGAGGGGCGATGGACTTACGATGGTGTTACGTGTGCGGCACGACGAACATGACTCCACAACGACAGACGGGGTGATAGACACAATTCGATATAAAAGGGTGCGCGGCAGACGGCGTGGCCTGCGCGTGGTGCGCAGTTGCCACATCGTCCCGCCATCGTGCACCTCGTGTTGTTGCCGTGTTGCCAGCGTGTTGTTGCCGTGGTGCTGACGTGTTGCCGTCGTGCTTCCAAATTTTTTATGACACATGGACTCACGTGGACGACACGTCAATACCCAATAATCGTGGGTGCAGCGTGGTGGTGTCGGGTGTACACGTGGCAACATAGGGGCCTGTCGTGGTGGCGGCTGGGAATTTGAAAATGGGCGTAATCATTCACGACGTACCCCGACGCTGCCACGTCGATGCCGATGCTACCCGATGCTGACACGCCAGACCTACATCATCGACACGATGTACCCGATGTTACCACGCCAAAATTCCCTCGTGCGATTTGTTTGGACACCCCCAAACACATCGTCCCCAAGCACGATTTGCCACGTCCTGCAACGTGGGTAACCCGCCGCTCCCCGATGACCCCGACACACGTTGGCGATTGCATCACGTTGTGTCCCGATATTCAAATCGGGGTACGTCGTGCTCAACATCGTGAATGTGTGAAAGGGGCTTTAGAGATTAATTTGTACATTTTTCAGTAGAAAAAAGTCACGGCCGAAGGCCGGTTCCTCCACAATTACAGGCTCGCTATCGCTTGCCAGGAAAAAATTGACACCTAAAGGGCACGAAAGGTCTTAATATTAACAAAGAAATGGGGCGAAAGGTCTTAAAATCGACAAACTAATGGGGTAAACTTCATAAAATCTCAAACTAATTGGGCTAAACATGAGGAAGAAGGGGGGCCAGAATATCCAGCCCATCTCCCCTTAAGAAGTGAATGGTAGTTGTATTAATTGGGAACGCCTGGTTGAGTGGACGTGATGGAGGGGTGTATCTCAGACACTGTTTTGTTTTAACACCTTGAAGTCCAACACACATACAGTACAGTATATAGGCTACTGTACACCACATACCTGTATATACAAAACAACCAAACGCAGCCACTTCGTTAGGCACACACTGAGGAGATGATTGCATGACTGACTGACTCTCTGTCTCTGACTCTCACTCTCTCTCTCTCTCTCTCTCTCTTTGAAAGTATCAAGATTCTCTCTGCCATAATCATAAATAATTGATAGGTCAAAAGATACGTGCTCTATGGCCTCGACACGTGAGTTTTAGAGTGAATGTGTGGTGGGTCGTAGTGAAAAACTAGTTGAATAATGTAAGGTAGAATCGTCAGCATAAGAGTGAATAGGGCTACAGGTACAGTCGAGAAGATCATTGATGAATATTAGGAAATTAACTGGAGACAGACCAGAACCCTGAGGAACACCGGAGTTGATAGGTTGAGGAAGTGAGTGATGGCCGTCCACAACTGCAGCTATGGAACGGCCAGAAAGGAAATTAGAGACAAGGCACAAATAGGGGGATAGAAACTGAAGGAGGGTAGTTTGGAATTTAGAGATTTGTGCCAGATTCTATCAAAGGCTTTCGATATGTCTAGCACAATAGAAAAAGTCTTACCGAAGTCCCGAAGGGAGGGTGACCAAGAGTTAGTAAGATATGTATGATGATCACCAGTAGAGAGGTCCTTAAGGAATATATAATAGTGATCTGAAAGAAGATTATGAAAAGGAATGTACTTAAAAGAAATTTTGAATTAAGAATAGATTGAAAAACGTTAGAGATTCAAGAGGTGAGAGCAATTGGGCGATAGTTGGAGGGCTGAGAGCGGTCCCCCTTCTTTGGTATACAGTTGGTCCTCCGGTAACGCGTGTTTTGGAAACGCGGTTTTGGTAGCACGCGGTACACCCCAAATATCCAAAATGTTGCTAACACGGTCAATACTTACACCAGCTGGGCGCCGAACCTTTACTCCCGACTTTCGTAGCTCATATCTCTGCAAATATATGGCCTAACCAAGTGTTTATGCCTACTAGAGGTAGATATGATCGTTCCCGTGCATTGGGTGAAGACTAGAACACTCCACATTGTGTAGTTAATGTGTGAGGTGAGAAATAATAAGACGGCGAGTTATGCGGGAATTCCGAAGATACAATTTTCGTAATTTACCGATGCTCATATCTCTGCAAATAAATGGCCTAACCAAGTGTTTATGCATACCAGATGAAGATATGGTTGTTGCAGTGCATTGGGTGAAGACTAGAACACCCTACATTGTGTAGTTATTGTGTGAGGTGAGAAATATGATGGCGGGATTTCAGAGCTTCGATCGAAAAATGTCGGCTACTGCTGTGACTCTCTCTCCTTAGCCTAGCTGCCTAGTCTAAATGAAATATTTATTCAGATGTAAGAGTTGTTGCAATGGGCAAATCAACTCATTGCACATGTCAAATAACCTTTATAATTGATGTAATTATTATAACATAGGCTTCTATGGAGAAAAAAGTAGACTTTGTGGAAATCCCCAGAACACCAAGGTACCTTTAACATGTAAACATATGGGTTCGGTAACGCGGATTTTGCTAACACGGGAGGTAACCAGAACATATTGGCCGCGTTACCGAAGGACCAACTGTACGTTGAATGAGAGTAAACTTCCAGCAAGAAGGGAAGATGCTAGAGGAAAGACAGAGATGAAAGAGTTTGCCTATGCAGGGAGTTAGCACGGAAGAACAGTTTTTGAGTACAACAAGACAAACTCCATCCGGTCCGTACACCTTCTAAGTATTTAACTTGGAGAGAGCAGAAAGTTCATCCTAAGATTATGATATTAGGCATAATTAAGTGAGGAGGGTTTGGAGAGGGAGGAATAGCGCGAGAATCATCCAAGGTGGAGTGTTTAGCAAAGGTTTGAGCGAGTTCAGCTTTGTCAGAGGAACAGGTGACGGTGGTACCGTTACAGTGTAAAAGAGGAGGGAAAGACGAGGAAGTGAAATTGTTGGAGAGGTTTTTAGCTAGATGCGAGAAAGGTTGGAAAGAACTAGAGAGTGTGCGCGCGTGTGTGTTAGAAGTGAGGCTATGTGACATTGGCGTGTGTGCGTACGTACGTGTGCCGAGAGAGAGAGAGAGAGAGAGAGAGAGAGAGAGAGGGGGGGGGGGGGTTAGGGTATGAAAGGGGGGGGGGGATGGGACGCGTGCCAAGCTAAGTACAACCCATTCTGACAGACACCTACTCCTTCCCCTTCCCTCCCACCCTTAGGCCACATATACCCCCCTCTCCCCCTTCAGCTTCATTTTCTCTACCAGGATCTCAGTCTCTCTCTCTCTCTCTCTCTCTCTCTCTCATATATACTATATATATATATATATACATGATTAAATTATTGTGTAATGTCCATTTGACTAGTTAATACATTAACAAAAACTGGTAAGTCCTATACTATTATAATTTTGAAATGAAGCTTATAATATAGGCCTAGTGTGTGCGTTTGTAATGCGTTGCTTAGTGTATACCAGTACTATACATATACCAGTACTATACATATACCAGTACTATACATATACCAGTACTATACATATACCAGTACTATACATATACCAGTACTATACATATACCAGTACTATACATATACCAGTACTATACATATACCAGTACTATACATATACCAGTACTATACATATACCAGTACTATACATATAAAATCTATCTGTAACTACTTCCACCATCTACTCAATACTGGTACAGTTGCCTGCACTTCCACCTTTACCAGAGCTGCTCAGTTTTAGTGATACATAGTCATTCAGATTGTGTTGATATTGTTCAATTTGACTAATCAACACTAACAAATCTCTTGATCAGAAATCAATGTAAAACCCAGACCTGGTACATTACATCAAAGCTGATGAGCCTAGGTAAAGCGGAAGTGCAGATAATTGTAGCACTCTTTTACCTGCTCCCCCCCCCCCCCCCACCATCTCCCTATTTCTAGTATCTTCCCATATTGTGCCGTACCTTCCCACATTCAGATGAAGAACAAAGTGATGAAGTTTAGTTGGGTCTTCCCCAGAATTTGGACAGGCAATATTAAGGTATAAGTGGTGAAACGATAAATAGCGGTAGTAGTAACAGTGGTATGGTTTAGTGTTCTTTTCCGCCTAGGCGTTGACATCCCACAAATTCGATTGACACCAGCGTGGATTCGAACGTCTGCCACACTACTTCGCCGGACCAATGTACAACCCACTCTAACCTCTCCACCAGCAAGTCATCCCATCTATATAACTACCATACCACTCCCCCGCAGTTTACCGATTGTACTTCATTACATTCTCTTTTATATCCATGTTGTACTGATATCCCCTTCCCCCCTCCCCCCCACTACTTGGCTCAACACCCCCTGCCTACCCTTCCCACCCACCTTACTCTTACTCTTACTCTCTCTCTCTCTCTCTCTTAGAATGGGTAGAATAAACAGATCTGTGAAGGAAGACAGAACAGATAAGGTGTAAGGCCGTAGGAGTTTAGTGTATTATTTGTATCCAGCTTTACTGCCATCGTCGACCACATCCCGTTTGTCCCTATTGCTCAATACTCTCCCCTCCACCTTTACCTCCCATCCCCACCCTCCTTCTTCCCTCCACAGAATCCCCCTCCCCTACTATACCCCTCCAAGTCTACACCTCCCTCCCCACTCCCTATCTTACACTCCCCACGCTCCACTCCCCTACCTCCCTCTCCCCTCCCCTGCTTCCCGAATCCCCCCTCCCCTATCTCCCAATCACCCGTAGCCTCCCCCTCCCCTCTCTCTTCTCATTGTCAAGGTCAGAGTAACAATTGCGCACAACCACCACCACCATACTGACCCTCCCCCCTAACCCTTCAACTACCTTTCCCTTCCTCTGCTCCCCTATTCTTCCTTCCTTCTCCTTCCTCCCTTCCCATACTCTTCCTCCCAAGCTCAAGGGGAGTACGGTTATAATTATGTGTTTATAGAATTTGTTATCAACTCTGTGTAAGCAGAGTTTGGTATCGCCCCTCGTATAGTGGGTACCACACGAAAAAAATGTCTGTCGTCGTCGTCGTCGTCGTCGTCGTCGTCCGTCTGTCTCGGAACTCCTCCTAGGCCGTTGGACGTATTTTTACCAAATTTCACACGAACATTTGTTGCGTGAATGCAAAAGTCAGTCAAAAAATATGTTTTGAATTTATGCAATAGTTATGATTTTAGGTCCAAAATATGATTTTGCCCCCCCCCCCAGCAATGATGGCGTTCTGGGAGCGAAAACATCTCGCTACGCATTTGCTAGATTAAGTTAGTTTAGTTGGCATTAGAAGTGATGGTAGTAATATTTGGATTTATGGTGATAGTAGTGATAATGGTGATAATTGTAGTGATGATGGTTGTAGTTGTATTGATGATGATGACAGTAGTAGATATGATGGTGACAGTAGTAGTAATGATGGTCATAATAGTAGTGATGATGGTGACAAGTAATGATGATAGTTGTAGTGATAATAATGACAGTAGTGACGATGGTGTGAGTATTAGTGATGATGGTGAGTAGTAGTGAGGATGGTGAAATTTGTAGTGATGATGATGATAGTTGTGGTGATGAAGTTCATAGTAATGGTGATGATGGCAGTAGTAGTTATTATGGTGACAGTAGAATAAATTATGGTAATATTTGTGACAGTAGTAATGATGATGGTTATAGTAGATGATGTTAACAGTAGTAATGATGATTGTAAGATGGTGGTGATGATATTAGTAATGATGGTTGATAGTTGTAGTATCAATGATGATAGTAGTGATTAAGATGCTAGTGACAATGGACAGTGATTATGGTGAGAGTAGTAGTGATAATTGTAATTGTAGTAGTGATTATGATCATAGTAATGGTGATGATGACAGTACTCGTGATGATTGTGGCAGTTGTAGTGATGATGGCAGTTGTAGTGATGATGGCAGTAGTAGTGATTATGTTGATTGTGATTGATGATGGTATTAGTAGTGATGATGGTAACCCATCGCAGAGTTGGGTATGCCGTTTTGATTTTGGGCAAAACGGCACGTCTACTTTATTTATTATTATTTTAGTTTGCTCCCTAGACCTCCATCAAGCTTTAAAAACACATCCCCAAGACTCCTCTTCGAGATACATTTTACATTTTACATTTTTCAGTAGAATATTGTCCCGCCCGAAGGCCACTTCTTCCAAAATTACAGGATTGCTATCGCTTGCCATGCAAATATCGACACTTAAATGGCAAGAAAGGTCTTAATATTGACAAATATATGGGGCGAAAGGTTTAAAAATCGACAGACTAATGGGGCGAACGTCTTCAAATCATAAAACTAATTGGGTTAAGCGTGAGGGAGAAGGGAGTCCAGAAAAAAATACTTCCTCTTAAGCCCCCCCTCGCCTCCTTTCTTCTTTGCTCCTCTACCCCCTCCCATTCTCTGCTTACCCTCCTTCACCACCCTCCCCTCTATCTTCCTCCCTCCTTCTATCCTTCACCATCCCTCCCCCACTCCCCTTCTACCACCCTTCCCACCTCCCTCCCTTCCTCCCAACCCTAGTCTTCCCTCCTCCCTTCCTTCACCCCCCTCCCCTCCATCTTCCTCCCTCCTATCCTTCACCATCCCTCCCCTCCTCCACTTCTTCCACCCTTCCCTTCTCCCTCCCACATTCCTTCCCCTTAACACCCCATTCTCTCTACCCTTTCCTCCACCCCCATCCACTAAACTAGCCTACCAACCTGGCCACTTCTATTCTACTACCCTCGCAATGGCCGGCTTTCTATTGAATTTTTCTTTCCTCCAATTTAATTATCAAAGAGCTTTTATTTTATTTTTCAGGCACATTACCCCTCTCTCTCTCTCTCTCTCTCTCTCTCTCTCTCTCTCTCATACACACACGATTTTGTGTTATTAAATTAATGAACCATTTCGTTATATGACTTTATATACAATCACATCTTTACCAACGTTCTCTGAAAATGTCCACATAGTTTCTTGTGCAATACCGGCATGTTTATAAATAATTCATGGCCGGTATATGATACTGATAACGTCATCAGCTCCACTGTATACATTTGCACCATTCTTCATAACAGAACAAATACTTGATAGTATTTTTTTAATGACAAATATATATGAGTTGGTTAAAGCATGGACAATCGTCCTGATTGTCAGTGGTTCGAGGCCAGCTGAGAGTATAACAAAGAAATGAGTAGCTCACGTGTATTTGCGAGAAATGCTTTATATATATACCGTATATATACAGTATATATCGTACTGTAAACATTAGGATATCAACAACTTTAATCCTGTACTTCCAAATTTAAACTGTAGGCCTATTAGCCTATAGGGTAATAATGTAACCCTGAGATTATGTCCACAAAAGAGTTATTCCAAGGATTTACTTTCTTGGTAGTTTTCAAAATGTGTACCAACCAATCACAAAATAATTGTCTGTATTAATTAGTATAATTACCTCTATATTATCGTTGGAAATATGGTAATAAGTGTTAGTCTAATTCGACATTTATTTTTATAATATGGTAGGTATTGCGCAAAAAGTTCACCTTTGGCAATTGGTTATGTTGCAGGCTTTACACATCAAATATATATATCCTCGTTCTTCCGTACCACTGCATCTGCATCTCTCTCTCTCTCTCTCTCTCTGTTACTTCATATACCGGTTGCTATACAGTTCCTTTTCACCACCTTAAACTTTGTCTGCCTTCCATTCTTATTTTCACATTTCTCTCTGCCCTTCCTCTTCTCCTTTATATTTCGGTTTACTTGTCTTTACTTTCCTTTTCTTAATTTCCCATTTCATTCCCTGCCATTTTCTTTTCTTTCTTCTTTTTCTATCCTTCTCGATCTTTTTTCCCTTCGAATTATTTTCTTTCCTTTTCTTTCTTCCTTTTCTATCCTCAATCTTTCTTCCCTTCGAATTCTATCTTTCTCCAATATTTCCTTTTCTTGCTTTCCTATCTCTTCAATAATGTTCTCCTTTTTACTGTTTCTCCTTGCCATGGCTTCTTCTTTTATTCCCATTTGTTTTTATTTCCTCTCATCTGCCTTCTATCCAGCTATATTATTGTTCTTTATTATTAAGTATTGTTACCCTTAAATGACTGGATACTTATTTGTCCTCGTTTTCTTCTTCTTCCTCCAACCTTTCCTATGTTTTCTTCATGCGTTCCACCCTTTCCTACTCCTCTTTCTTCTTCTTCTTCTTCTTCTTGGTTTTGTTTTGTTTTCTTTTCTTCCGTTCCCCCCCTCTCTTCTCCACCTCCTCTTCCTTTATTGTTTGCTCCTCCACCCCCTCTCTTCACATTCCACTTACAGCTTGTCAATATTCAACACCAATAAGCAAACAGGCCTCTCTAATCTTCTTCCTCTTACTCTCTCTCTCTTCCTCTTTTTTTCCTTTTCTCCCTCCCTCCTCTTTATTCGTCATCTTCTACTTCACTTATCTTCCTGTTATGTTCCTCTTCCTCCCCACTCCTCTTTATTCGTCATCTTCTACTTCACTTCTCTTCCTCCTGTTATGTTCCTCTTCCTCCCCCCTCCTCTTTATTCGTCATCTTCTACTTCACTTCTCTTCCTCCTGTTATGTTCCTCTTCCTCCCCCCTCCTCTTTATTCGTCATCTTCTACTTCACTTATCTTCCTGTTATGTTCCTCTTCCTCCCCCCTCCTCTTTATTCGTCATCTTCTACTTCACTTCTCTTCCTCCTGTTATGTTCCTCTTTATTCGTCATCTTCTACTTCACTTCTCTTCCTCCTGTTATGTTCCTCTTCCTCCCCCCTCCTCTTTATTCGTCATCTTCTACTTCACTTCTCTTCCTCCTGTTATGTTCCTCTTCCTCCCCACTCTTTTCCCCCCTCCTCTTTATTCGTCATCTTCTACTTCACTCCTCTTCCTCCCTTTATATTCCTCTTCCTCCATTTCACTCTTCTTTTCTCCCACACCTCAAAGGAGTACAAAGGAGTACAAAGGAAATCAAGCAACAACAGATCTAGTGACCCTTCTAGGTTGCTTGTCCTCCAAAACACCTGAGGGATCAAGTGTCCAAACGCGTGGTTTTAGATCGTGGGTAACAGGGAACATTGTGAAAGGGACTTACTGCCCTGGACTAATGTCTCGTGGCAGGATTAGTAAGTTAGTTAGGTGGAGGACAGATGGGTGGGTTAGTAACTGAGGGGGGGGGCTGGAGATAAAATAAAAGTTATTCCATTTACAAACGCAGTCAGTCGCGGTTTGATGCGAGATATTTGTCTAGGCGGAGTTCTAATGAATCAACGGTGATGCAGTCTATAACGTTTCGGGGGTTGCGGGAAGCTCCCATTCCACAAGTTGACAACTCGATTGGGGAAGAAGAACTATCTTAGATTCGTGTGAGTTAAAACGATTTACCAATATTTTTGCAACCGTTCCCCGCGTTTGTAATTAGATTGGTTCGATAGTGAGTACTTACTACAGTTCATATTGTCGATGCCTTTTGATGATTTTGAACACTTGAATTTAAGTCACCTCTTAATCTGCGCTGGGTTAAAGGAAATAGATTTTAATTCTCTAAGACGCTCTTTCGTATTGGTTTGTTCTTTAGCTAGGTATCATTTTTGGTAACTCTACGTCCATGAACTCGTTCTAAGCTTGTTTATATCTTTTGGGTAATAAGGGGACCAGGATTGAATGCAGTATTTCCAGAAGAGGCGGACTAATGAATTGTAAAGGGTTAGGATAAACTTCTTTGGATTATTGCTCAATGAACCTGCCTAATAAAGCCAATTATTTTGTGTTGCCTTCTTAGCACTTCTGAACATTGGTTAGACCACAATCTGTTTTATGTTACTCGATATTGTTACTCCCCAGATCGGTTTTCTCCCCTGTTTACATTCCTTAAGCTGAGTGCCATTCATCGAATAGTTTGCTTTCCTCATTTAGGTTATCCGAATATGTAGTTACTTTTAAACATTTATCCGCAATTGAAACTCATTTGCCAAAATTTGGGCCCAACATTGACAATTTATCTAGATTGGTGTGGCATTATCGTCAACTTGTTCTTTTGATAGTACGCTATTTGCAATTTTTGTATCGTCAGCAGAATTTTTGAGATTGTACAGGTGAGACCCTCATCTATGGTCGTTGATGTAAATTAGAAAGAGAAATTGGTCCTAGTACCGATCCCTGGGGTACCACCGCTACTTACATTCGCTCATTTGATGCCTTACCGTTTATGACTACTCTTTGCTTTCTGTCGCTGAGCCCCCAATTTTCTATCCATTTCAACACACCGTCTTGTATTCCATGCGCTTTTAGTTTTAGCAGTAAACGTGTTGTGGGACTTTGGTCTCAAAGCCTTTTGAAAAGTCAAGGGGGTATATACATATCTACCAGCTTTACTCTCAATCGTAGAGTTGAGGATCATCGTGGGAAGAAAGTCTATCTAAGAGGTTTGTTAAACAGTAACGTTTTTTACGAAAGCCGTGTTTGAGTATCTTTAGTGATGTTATTTTTCCTCTAAGTGATTTTACGAGTCTGTCCGCGTATGACCGTATTCTAGCATTACATACAACTGAGGTTAAGCTTAATTGGACGATAGTTTTAATGGGTAGGGATTTGCTGCCTTTTGTTGATATCGTGTTTACGTTGGCTAGCTTCCACTGATCGGGGCATAGTTCCAGACTGCAAGGATTTATTGAATAGTAATGTCAGTGGTTTCGAGAGCTCATCCTTAGCTTCCTGTAGAACTCTAGGCGAGATTGTATCAGTCCAGGGCGTTTTAGTTACCATTGATTTTATCTAAACAATTCATACTTTTCTCTCTGTAACGGTGATATTGCTTAGACACATCTGCGATTACATCTGAATCGGCGATGGTGTAGGGAGTCTCACTGAAGTCTTCTGTTGTAAAAACTGATGCAAAGAAGGTATTGAGGGCATATTACGCATTTGTTCTTCGTCTTTGGTGTAGTCTCCTTTTCATCGACTGAACGTCCCACCAGTTGGAAGTAACGACTTTTTTGTCTTTCTGAGATCTACTTAGAATCTTTCGGGTTTGTTTTAACTTTGATTCGCAATATGTAACTCTAAGGTCTTTTTACTTTGCTTAATTAAACTTTTTGGCTTTGCTGGTCGTACCTCTACAAATTTCAGCCGTTCTTCGTCATTTTGTGAGGATTTTATGCTATCATTAGCAAATTTTTTAGCAAGGCAGGCAGTTTGAAATATCTTTATTCCACACCATTTGGGCTTTATTATTAATGGCCTGGAACGCCGAGTTTTCGATAGGTATGCAGTCATTGCACTGCTTTTTAGAGTTCAGTGGCTTCGAATAAACTTCCAAGATTGTAATTTATGGTCGTTTATTTGTGAATTAAAAAGCTCCAGTCATTTTCTTTAAACATAGCTCTAAGTTTATGGAAGTTTGCTTTCTATTTCTGAATTAGGGACTTTTTCGATGCTACTATTTGGTTCGTTACTAGTAACTTTTAAAGTGAAAGTTAGTTATCGTACGATGGCGCTGTTACTGGTGGGGGGGGAATTCATCACCAACATTCAAATTGTCCTATTAATTCTTCTTTTTTTGTTGCAAGTAACAATGTCAAGAACGTTATTAACCACTTGTCGGCGTTCCAACAAATTGATAAAGCGAACTCTCTTGCAAGTTCGTATGCAAGTCATGTACCGGAGTGTGAAGTAAGAGTATCGCCCCCCACTTGGTCCACAGGTAAATTAAAGTCACCAAAAATTTACGGTATCTTGTGAGCTTTACTTACATCTGCAATTTGTCGTAAATATCTCGGTCAGTTTGCAGCACTGATTGAGCGGAGGTCTGTAATAGTTAATGCAAGTATGTGATTTTGGTAACCTTTTTATTCTTTATTAGCACAAAAGATGCGTCGACGTTCACAATTTGAGGTTTTGACAAGAGGTAGGTTAAGACTTTTCTTTGATATAAAGTAAAACGCCACCTCCTTTCGATTTATTCGCTTTTCTCAAACATTACATACACCGGGAAGTGACTACCTGCCTTGCTAAAAATTCTCCCCCCCCCCCCTAATCTTCTGTATTTGAGCCAAGATTCTGTTATGCCAATCACAACCATCATAATTTCTTGTAGAACACTAGCTCCTCTAAATCTGAAAAATTTATTGCGTATGCTACGAAGAGTTTTGCATAGAAACCCAACCCTTTAAAATAATATTGTTATTTTAGAACTCACGGAACGCTCTTTAATAATATTTTTGGTTCTTGTCGGATCTACATTTATGTTCATGGCTCCTTTCACTTAAGGGGAGGAAGACCGTATTTCTGGACCCCCTTCTCCCTAATGTTTAGCCCTACTAGCTTTGAAAATATAAGACGTTCGCGGAGAGGACCACATTAGTTTTTGGCGATTTTAACACCTTTCGCCCCATTTCGTTGGTCAATTTTCTTAAGAGAACCTTCCGTTGCCGTGCCATTTAGTGATGTCGCGATATAATTTCCTGGCGAGCGATAGCGACGAACCTGCAAATTTTAAGAGGAACGGCCTCCTTCTGTCGAGACATTTTTCTACCGGATGAAAAATGTAATAAATTTTATCTTGATTGAAGGGGGTTCTAGGGGGTGTTTTTCTAAGCTTGATGGAGGTCTAGGGAGGAAACTAAAAAGATATATGAATAAATGAATTAATAGACCAAACAAAGGGCCAGCCTCCCCTTAATCCTCTGAGGATCGATGACGCCTTTATATTCTGTTTTCTGGCTATTATCAGACAATTGTATTCAGATTAGGAAGGGTATATGGAAGTCGGAGGGTAGATTGAGTCTTTACCCATTTAACTCCCACAAATCCTTCCTAAGCTGTATAAAATCGTCTAATGATAGCCAGAACATGTCAAAGCGCAATATCAAGGGGCTAATCTCCTCAGAATCTTCCTATTTTTATTTTAACCTCTCCCAATCGTTATCATTTTAATTTTAACCTCTCCCAATCGTTATAATTTGAATTTTAACCTCTCCCAATCGTTATTATTTTAATTTTAACCTCCCAATCGTTATCATTTTAATTTTAACCTCTCCCAATCGTTATTATTTTTCGTTCTTTTTCTCCTCCTCTTCCTATACTGTATTTTCTCCTCCTCCTCTTCCTATACTGTATTTTCTCCTCCTCCTCTTCCTATACTGTATTTTCTCCTCCTCCTCCTCTTCCTATACTGTATTTTCTCCTCCTCCTCCTCTTCCTATACTGTATTTTCTCCTCCTCCTCCTCTTCCTATACTGTATTTTCTCCTCCTCCTCTTCCTATACTGTATTTTCTCCTCCTCCTCCTCTTCCTATACTGTATTTTCTCCTCCTCCTCTTCCTATACTGTATTTTCTCCTCCTCCTCTTCCTATTTACAGGAAGATAAGATACAGATAACAAAGTACAAATGGCGAATATCCTAAATAACTATTTTGCATCAGTTTTCACGTCGGAAGATACTACCGGTAACCGACCTACCCCTACGAATCAATCAAATGGCACTGAGCTCGAAAACTTTTTTTAAAAAAAAACAAAAAACGATTTTATGAAGACGATCTCCTGTTCGCAATCAACAATTTGAGAACCGTTAATAAAACCCCAGGCCCTGATAAATAGCCCCAAGGATTCTAAAACAGAAGCAAAACAAACGAATTATTAAACCCACTCGCAAAATCTGTTCAACAACTCATTGAAGTGTTTGTGATAGTTCCCCCAAACGAATGTAAACTATCTAACGTGACCACACCCATATACAAAAAAGAAATAAGTCCTCTCCCGGCAATTATCGACCAATTAGCTTAACATCGTAAACGGGCAAATTAATGGAAAACCATTATAAGGGACAACATAGCGTACAAACATTTGGAAGAAAATAATTTAATAAAAGATTCTCATTCAAGGCACGGTTTTTAGAAATCAAAACGTTCATGCTTAACAAACTACTCGACTGCTTCAATGATGTTTACAATCATATGATAAGGATAGAGCAGTTTTATATAATTTATCTGCGATTTTCAGAAAGCTTTCGATACCGTACCCCACAAGGAGAACTAATTGACAAAAGTCAAAAAAGCTCATGGCATAAACAGGAAAAACTCTGAAATGGCTCGAAAATTGGCTCTCCGACCGGTAACAACGAGTTGTAATAAATGGTGAAGAATCAGATTGGTGGCAAAAGTAAATAGTGGCGTTCCCCAGGTTCGGTATTAGGTCCTATTCTTTTTATAATTTACATAAACGACTTAGCGAAGGAATAGCATGCAAATTGTCGAAATTTGCTGACGATACAAAAATTACTAAATAAAGTAACCTCACAGTACATTGGGCAAAAACTACAAGGTGACCTATACACTTTAGAAAACTGGGCAGAAAAATGGCAAATGAAATTCAACATAGAAAAATGCAAAGTATTACACCATCGGTAGTAACAACGCTAAAAAAGATTACTCAATTGAACAACTTCAACTATCAAATCAAATAATGAAAATGATCTGGGAGTTTATATCTATCAAGTGACCTGACAGCCGAGTAACACAGTGTACAGAGGTAATAAAAACTGCTAATAAATTGGTGGGTTTCATCGGCAGAACATTCAAATTCAAATCAGAAAAAAAAAAATCATACTTACTCTATTCAACTCATTGGTGCGTCCCCGATCATCGAATACTGCGTGCATTCTGGTCACCGGGGGGGACTACCGAAGGACATAAATAAACTTGAAAGGAGTTCAACGCAGAGTCACTAAAATGATACCTAGATTGCGTAAAAACCGTACGAAGAGCGCTTAAAAGAACTAAATTTGTTTAGCTTCTACAAAGCGGCAGAATGATGAGGTGACCTATAGAGGGTGTTCCAAAATCTTCAAGGGATTCAGCAACCTAAATGTAAGCGAATTATTTACGATCAATCAAGCAAACCACGAGAAACAATGGGTTTATAAAGAAAAAAACAATGTTTATAGGCAAGCGTTTCATTCTCACGAGGCGAAGCATTTCTTCTCAAAGCTCGTTGTGAATAATTGGAACAGACTACCCTCGAACATTGTAAACTGTAATAACTTCGAAACATTTCAGAACCATCTGGATAAACACACATGGCAATAACCCCCCGATTAACACAGTTTCATTGAGAATAACGCGCAACGAAATGTCAACGCAAAGCGGAAGGTATATTCAATTTCATACATCTGTTGCCCTTTCAGAATTGTAGTAATACCTGTAAGGTTAGCTTAGATTTACAAATCAACTTCATTTTTTCTCCTGTCCTGTCCGAATTTCCGTGTCCGTGTCAGTTTTCAATACTGCATGGTATTTTTCCTATCTGTTTTTCCCTGCCAGCATGAGCTGGAGGGAGGGGTGGGTGGGGAGGAGCCCTTCTTCTTTGCTATCCTTTTTCTCTACCTCGTAGGCCCCCCCCCCCAGTAGATTAGTAGTTTTAGAAATCCAAACTGCCTCCGGAAGGACCAATAGGTCTGTTGCAGTTTGTTCTCCTTTGTATTCCTTTGTAATACTGTATTTTCTCTCCTCCTCCTTCCCCTTCCTATACTTGTTATTTTCTCCTCACTCCTCTTCCTATACTGTATTTATCCGCATCCTCCTCCTCTACTCATCATCCTATACTGTATTTTCTCCTCTTCTTCCTCCTCCTCCTCCTCTTCCTATACTGTATTTTCTCCTCCTCCTCTTCCTATACTGTATTTTCTCCTCCTCCTCCTCTTCCTATACTGTATTTTCTCCTCCTCCTCTTCCTATACTGTATTTTCTCCTCCTCCTCTTCCTATACTGTATTTTCTCCTCCTCCTCCTCTTCCTATACTGTATTTTCTCCTCCTCCTCTTCCTATACTGTATTTTCTCCTCTTCCTATACTGTATTTTCTCCTCCTCCTCTTCCTATACTGTATTTTCTCCTCCTCCTCTTCCTATACTGTATTTTCTCCTCCTCCTCTTCCTATACTGTATTTTCTCCTCCTCCTCTTCCTATACTGTATTTTCTCCTCCTCCTCTTCCTATACTGTATTTTCTCCTCTTCCTATACTGTATTTTCTCCTCCTCCTCCTCTTCCTATACTGTATTTTCTCCTCCTCCTCTTCCTATACTGTATTTTCTCCTCCTCCTCTTCCTATACTGTATTTTCTCCTCCTCCTCTTCCTATACTGTATTTTCTCCTCCTCCTCTTCCTATACTGTATTTTTTTCCAGCTGATCGTAAATTGAATCTCTTATTAGCTGATTTCTCGATACTTAATGGAAATATATGAAACTACTATGGCTGTGTGTCATATTAATGCCAAGTTTTCAGAATAACCATCATCTTTCGCTACAAAATCTACCTTATAGCTGAGTAACAAAGATAGAAACATGACAATTTACCCTCAGCTGGAAAAAAATAGACTATAGTCTTCTTCTTCTTCTTTTTCTCCTCCTCCTCCTCCTAGTATTCTTATTTTTCTTCTTCTCCTTCTCCTCCTCCTCCTCCTCCTTCTTCTTCTTTTCCTCCTTCGTCTTCTTCTTCTCCTCCTCCTCCTCCTTCTTCTTCTTCTTCTTCTTCTACCAACGTCTTTTCCTCCTCTCACTATTTTTTTTACCCGCAGCCCTTCGCTCTTCCCTTGTCACTCTTTATTAATATTATTTTAAAGGTACCGGTACTAGCCACAAGTCTTCCTGCCACCCTTCTTCCTATTATTATTCATCTTCTTTTCTCTTCCCCTCCCTCTGCTGTTCTCCCTGCTTTGTCTTCTGCTTGATCTTCGTTTCTCCTCTTCCCCTCTTCTGCTCACTGTTTTTACCATTTTCATGCCAGTCACTATTTTAGACCATTAAATACAAGACTTTATTCTCCCTCTCCCGCCTTCTTCTTCTTCTTCTTTTTCTTCTTCCTCCCGCTTCTTCTTCTTCTTCTTCTCCCGCTTCTTGTTCTTCTTCTTCTTCTTCTTCTTCTTCTTCTCCTGCTTCTCTTCTTCTTCTCTCATCATATATAATATTTACCTTCCTTTCAGCCCACATTCCAAGCTAATCATTGTAGTTCAGTCCACCTCTCTCCTCCTCCCCCTCTTCTTCTTTTTGCCCTTCTCCGTCTTCTTCTTTTTCTTATTATTATTTTCTTTTATTTTCTGTTCTTCTTCTTCTTCTCTTGTACCTTATCTGTCTTCGTCTCTTTCCCTTCTAACTGATCGCTCATACATTATCTTCATCATATCTCTCCCCTCACACACTGCCCTCCCATTATAATCTCCCCCTTCTCTCTCCCCTTTTATCCCCATAGTCTAATTTAATCAATCTCTCTCTCTCCCTCTCCCCTCTCTCTCTCTCTCTCTCTCTCTCACACATCCTTCCTACTTCCCAAAATGTTCCCCCGCCTCATACCTCCTAGCTAGTATGTACAGTTGCCCACATAAGTTCTGTTCTTATGTGTGAAAGGAAAAATAGTATGAATGAATTGCGAGTGTGGTATTTTTAATCATCAGTTGACTATGCATTGTTTCTTTTCAACTGACGGTAATTTGCAAAGTTCCCTTCAAGATTGCTCGGTTATTTTTTTAAGAATTTGTAGTATAACATGGTGCAAATGATATAAACTTGGTCTTATTATAATGCACAGCCATAGTAATTTCATATATTTCCATTAAGTATCGACACATTTGCTGATAAAAGATTAAATTTATTGTCAGCTGAAGAACAACAACTGTATAATCATGGTATGTGTTAAGGGGGGTCACCGGCTTTTTTTTTTATCTTTTTCTCTCTTTCCCTGGCTTGTATCCATTCGGCCCCATTCAGCCAACTGTTTTATGACGTTTATCCCCATCCAGGTGTCGATTTCTTCCTGGCGAGCGATAGCGAGCAAGCATTGTATGGAGAAATCCGGCTTCGCCGGAGAAATTTGTCTATCGAAAAATTTACAAATTTAGCTTGCTGTCAAAACAAAAATATATATATGCTGGCTCGCTACCGCTCGCCAGGAAAATATTGATACCTGGATGGGGGTAAACGTCTTAAAACAGTAGGGTGAATGAGGCCGAATGGATACAAGCCAAAGAGAAAGAGAGAGAGAGAGAGAGAGAGAGAGAGAGAGAGAGAGAGAGAGAGAATACTACCATGCACATTATATTTCTGTGCCTAACATCACCGAGAGGAACAATAACTTATATGTGGCCAACTATACATTCAAGCATATTATACATTGGCTGTGATCTCATACAATAATATTTAGGGTCCATTTGATTTCAGCATGTAACTTATTGTTCAATCAATAATAAGGAAGGGATAGTTATCAATGTATGTACTTGGAATGACGCAACACATATATATATATACATACATAAATAATTAATAGTTAAGGGGAGATTTCCACTTGAGGGATTTTTTTCTTGACTCCTAAGTTCTCCCTCATGGTTAGCCCCATTGTTTTTCTAATTTTATGACGTTTGCCCCATTATTTTGACGATTTTAAGAACTTTTATACCATTTCTGTCAATTTTAAGACCTTTCGTGCCATTTAGGTGTCCATTTTATCCTGGCGAGCGATAGCGAGCCTGTGATTTAAAAGGAACCGGCTTTCAGCCGGGACATTTTTCTACCGAAAAATGTACAAATGTATCTTGAAAGGGGCTCAAGGGGGTGTAATCTTAAGCTTGAAGGATATCTAGGGACCAAACTGAAAGCCTCCCCTTAAGCTCCATTTGCTTACTAACAAAGCTAGTGGTTTTAAGAATGCTGTAAGTGACTACAATTCTCACTACCATACTTCAATTATTTGTAAGTGACTGAGTGTTATTCCCACTACTTGGATTCTTTAACACTAGCTGCTGCGACGTCTTGGCCGTTATCACATTAGGTTTGATTATGGTTGACAATTGTTATTTTCCATTAATGTATTTTTAGTTTATCCATAAGGGAGCCCACCTCGTATGTTTCTCTCTTTCTCTCCCTCTCTTTCTTTGGCTTGTATCCATTCGGCCCCATTCAGCCTACTGTTTTAAGACGTTTACCCCCATCCAGGTGTCAATATTTTCCTGGTGAGCGGTAGCGAGTCAGCATATATATTTTCTGTTTTGACAGCAAGCTAAATTTGTACATTTTTCGATAGAAAAATGTCTCCGGCGAAGCCGTATTTCTCCATACAATGCTGGCTCGCTATCGCTTGCCAGGAAGAAATCGACACCTGGATGGGGATAAACGTCTTAAAACAGTTGGCTGAATGTGGCCGAATGGATACAAGCCAAAGAGAGAGGGAGAGAAAGATAAAAAGAGCAGGTGACAAAAACAAGTACCTCTCAAGACCCCCTTTAATCTAAAAACCCCTCCTAGACCCCCTTCAAGCTTAATATGTAAATTATCGGTATAAAAATGTCCCAGCAGAGGCCGGTTTCTCATAAATTGGAGGCTCGCTACCGGTCACTCAGATAAAAATTGACACCTGAATCGGCCAAAACGTCTTACAATCGCCAAACTAGTGAAGTGAACCGTCTTTAATTCTCCAAACTAATGGAACGAAATAGGGAGAGTCCAAAAATGCCACGCACCATATAGGGTTAAGGGAGCCCACCTAGCATTTGTTTGATCTTTCTCTCCCTTTATTTTTGGCTTGTATTCATTTGGCCCCATTCAGCCTACTGTTTTAAGACGTTTACCCCCATCCAGGTGTCAACATTTTCGTGGCGAGCGGTAGCAAGCCAGCATATATATTTTTTTGTTTTGACAGCAAGATAAATTTGTAAATTTTTTGACAGAAAAAATGTCTCCGGCGAAGCCAGATTTCTACATACAATGCTGGCTCGCTATCGCTCGCCAGGAAGAAATCGACACCTGAAAGGGGATAAACGTCTTAAAACAGTTGGCTGAATGGGGCCGAATGGATACAAGCCAGGGAAAGAGAAAGGGAGAGAAAGATAAAAAAAAAAGCCGGTGACCCCCCTTAAGTGTTTGTACACGCCACCAACTTGAAATGTATATAAATAACTGTACAGTTGGCAAAAAATTAACCTGGGACAACAGCTACATGAACACCTGGCTGTAATTAACCACCTTGGCAGGTTAATGCATAATATTAATGATAATAAAATGGGTTTACCCACTTCAAACAACATGTGTAATTTAAGGGAAAAAGCTCGCACCCTTATTTTTCATGTTTTTTCCTCCAGATTTTGAGAAATTAGTGTTTTCATGGTTTTAGTTATATTTTCAACGTAGAATACAAGATGAGTTGAAGGCCCCCCCACCCCCACCCCCCATGACTTATTGAAATCATCATATATGTTGCCAGCAGGGGCTAAATATCGATTATACTTCATAATAAAGATGTTTGTAAAGAGGGAGGTCGTCCGAGGGAGCTCTGAGAGTGATGGGACTGTTTTGTTTCCCATTAATATCAGGTTTTATAAATGTGATCAAAATTATTCTCCCACAGTAGAATATACATGAGGACAGTATAAGGATTCCAATAAACCGACTAATACATTATATACTGCATACAGTGTATAATAAGGCGGCGAGCCTTTTGTAAATCATTATCACAACATGATTTCCAAAGGGTAAGCTCAAGCACTCACCAGCTAACTACATACATATACCTATGAGAATAATGACTCTTGCCAGTCATTTACAGTACGGTACCTGTCCGAAGGTCATGTCTTGGTAACTGTAGCCTGACTGTAGCCATCAACTTCAATATGTTATTATTAGTCCGGTCCATACCTCTGTGGCCAGGCTCATAATCACCACCATCACACAGGGCTTCTAACTACAACTAAAATATACAAGACATTTTGTTATTGTTGTGGATACAGTATGTTACTTCAGTATTATAATCTTTATCATTTAGTTACCATACCACTCAATAGCCGTTTATTGGAGTTATTTACCTTTATCATTTAGTTACCATACCACTCAATAGCCGTTTATTGGAGTTATTTACCTTTATCATTTAGTTACCATACCACTCAATAGCCGTTTATTGGAGTTATTTACCTTTATCATTTAGTTACCATACCACTCAATAGCCGTTTATTGGAGTTATTTACCTTTATAATTTAGTTACCATACCACTCAATAGCCGTTTATTGGAGTTATTTACCTTTATCATTTAGTTACCATACCACTCAATAGCCGTTTATTGGAGTTATTTAACTTTATCATTTAGTTACCATACCACTCAATAGCCGTTTATTGGAGTTATTT
This sequence comes from Paralithodes platypus, assembly GCA_032716605.1. NCBI lineage: Eukaryota > Metazoa > Arthropoda > Malacostraca > Decapoda > Lithodidae > Paralithodes > Paralithodes platypus. The sequence continues at coordinate 18,504,223 of CM064504.1, forward strand.
ACCTTTATCATTTAGTTACCATACCACTCAATAGCCGTTTATTGGAGTTATTTACCTTTATCATTTAGTTACCATACCACTCAATAGCCGTTTATTGGAGTTATTTACCTTTATCATTTAGTTACCATACCACTCAATAGCCGTTTATTGGAGTTATTTAACTTTATCATTTAGTTACCATACCACTCAATAGCCGTTTATTGGAGTTATTTACCTTTATCATTTAGTTACCATACCACTCAATAGCCGTTTATTGGAGTTATTTCTAAAAGTTTGACCTCTTTGAATGGTACCGATTCCTGATATTTTGGGATCTGGTCCAGATGTTCTGTATTCTGTCCATCAAGCCAGTTCTTAATATGGTGAGTTTCGGTTATATTGTAGTTGATTGTTTACAAATTTATATACTTTAAAAGCCTACAGTAACCGTATACTATATATAAGTATGTATATATATATATATATATATATATACTATAGTGACTATACAATACCGCCAACTCCTCACAGTTCGGCTCTTGGCCCGGGTATTAGTTTTTCACAGAGTAGCACAGTACCCGGATTACCGGAACTTAATTGTATTCACGCAAATGATTCATAATGAATCGAATAAATCATAAGGGGTCAATGAACGCAAAACAATATAAGAGTACTTATTGGCCTGCCAATAATTAAACAATGATAATCAAACTGTGTGGCGTATAATTTCACCGACATACATCATAATTTCACTGACATGCATCATAATTTCACCGACATGCATCATCATTTTGGGCTGATGGAAGAGATTCTGTTAGGTAATAGTCTAGGATAGCTATAATATCAAGCAAGGCCTAAAAATAACTCATCCTACCGGTAGGTAATTTCGTAGATTGGGTAAAGTAACGCAGATAAAGTAACTTATGCTAGACAACACACAAACACACACATATACATACATACATATATACACACACATATATATATATATATACCTACCTACAGTATTTGCAACCTGCCTACCCAGCCTACTTAACGTCCAGCCAGCCAGCCTGTCTACCTAAATTATCTCCCAACCTACCTACCTATCCTACTTACCGTCCAGCCTATCCTACCGTCCAGCCTGTCTGCCTACCTATCTACCAACCAACCAACCGTCCGTCCTGCCTGCCTGCCTACCTACCGTCCAGCCTTCCTGCCTCCCTGAACCAGTCATGCAACCCAACCAACCACCCACCACCACACAGTTTCACACGCAACCCCCACTTGTGTGTGTACGGGTGGCTGTGTCTGCCTGTGTATGTGTGTAGTTCGTCCCCCGCCACGCACATACACGCCAGTCCTCTTCCGCTCTCTCTCTCTCTTGCGCGCGCTCGCTCGCTATCGCTCTCGCTCTCGCTCTCGCGCGCTCTCTCTCTCTGTGTCTGCGTGCGTGCGTGCGTGTTGTAGTGTATACTGTATGTTGTATGAACATATGGATACTGAGTGCGTGTGTGTATGTACAGTATGTGTGTAAAATATATACATGATGGATATGTGTGTACGTATGTGCGTGTAGGTATAGCCGTGATGGCTCCCAGACACGCACACAGCAAATCATTATGTCTGCGTAAAATGGCCAAATGCGTAAATACCTTCCATGTCCGTATATACAATACCTTCCATGTCCGTATATACAATACCTTCCATGTCCGTATATACAATACCTTCCATGTCCGTATATACAATACCTTCCATGTCCGTATATACAATACCTTCCATGTCCGTATATACAATACCTTCCATGTCCGTATATACAATACCTTCCATGTCCGTATATACAATACCTTCCATGTCCGTATATACAATACCTTCCATGTCCGTATATACAATACCTTCCATGTCCGTATATACAATACCTTCCATGTCCGTATATACAATACCTTCCATGTCCGTATATACAATACCTTCCATGTCCGTATATACAATACCTTCCATGTCCGTATATACAATACCTTCCATGTCCGTATATACAATACCTTCCATGTCCGTATATACAATACCTTCCATGTCCGTATATACAATACCTTCCATGTCCGTATATACAATACCTTCCATGTCCGTATATACAATAATTTTTAGGCAGGACGATTTGTCAACAACAATATTTATCTAGTCATCAGCTTAACCCCTTGAGGATCATGACGCATTTTGACAGTATATTCTGGCTATTATATAACTATTTCATTTATATTAGGAAGTGTGTGTGTAAGTCAGAGGGTTTATTGAGATAGTCTATACGCTTTAAATCACCACAGAGCCTTCCTAAATTCTATAAAATCGTTCTATAAAATCGTCTAATGATAACCCGAATAAATTGTCAAAACGCGCCATATATCCATCACAGAAACAACCTTTAGGAATGAAAGGGGTAAGAGGTCATCCTAATGTTATTCTGGCTAACATTAGACAACTCTGTTAAGGGGAGATTTCCACTTGAGGCTGTTTTTTCTTGATCCCTTTCTCCCTCATGTTTGGCACCATTGCTTTTGACATTTCAAGACATTCGCCCCATTATTTTGACGATTTTAAGAACTTTCGACCCATTTCTGTCAATTTTAAGACCTTTCGTGCCATTTAGGGATCGATTTTATCCTGGCGAGCGATAGCGAGCCTGTAATTTAAGAGGAACCGGCTTTCAGCCGGGACATTTTTCTACCGAAAAAATGTACAAATTTATCTTGAAAGGGGCTCAAGGGGGTGTAATCTTAAGCTTGATGGAGGTCTAGGGAACAAACTGAATACCTCCCCTTAATCTTAGGAAGGACGTGTTAGCCCTATCATTCACAGGGCACTATAGTTATGTTATGTTTCTTTCCAGCTGATCGTAATTTGAGATGCTCTTAATTTGACTACGCAGCTATTACGAAGATTTTACAGACAGAAAGGTTGTTAATTATGAACACAAACTGGGGATCCCCATGATGCAAAGACAGAGTAGTTACATGCGTTTCCATTAAGGGGAGATTTACACTTGAGGGATTTTTTTTCTTGACCCCTTTCTCTATCATGTTTAGCCCCACTGCTTTTGAGATTTCAGACGTTTGCCCAATTAGTTTGGCTATTTTAAGAAATTTCGCCCCATTTCTGTCAATTTTAAGACCTTTCGTGCCATTTAGGTGTCGATTTTATCCTGGCGAGCGATAGCGAGCCTGTAATTTAAGAGTAATCGGCCTTCGGCCGGGACATTTTTCTACCGAAAAATGTACACATTTATCTTGAAAGGGGGTCAAGGGAGTGACATTTTTAAGATTGCTGGAGGAGTAGGAAACAAACTGAAAACCTCCCCTTAACCCATATCACAAACAATAAATTACCCATTTCACAAACAAATAAAAACCCATATAACAAACACTAAATCACTTATATCACAAACACTAAATCACTTATATCACAAACACTAAATCACTTATATCACAAACACTAAATCACTTATATCACAAACACTAAATCACTTATATCACAAACACTAAATCACGTATATCACAAACACTAAATCACTTATATCACAAACACTTGCTCACCCATATCACAAATACATCACCCATATCATAGAGAATACATTACTAGTACAATATAACATACACACTAAATTACCAATAGTACACACAGACACAAACATATCTATTTAAATATAAAGAAGGGAGGATTTGTTTTTATTTATGAAAACAAAATCCATGTTCTCAATGCCATCCTCCTTCATAGAGAGTCTGTAACAATAGGATGTATACTGCTGTGGGTTGAAGATTGGTGGCAACTGTGAGGAATTGAGATCCACAGAGAGGTGGTTCGGGGAATAAATATGTTTTGAAATACATAAGTTGAGCATTGTGGAGGAGAAACGGTTACATCATGGGCGTTACCAGCTGTCCATGTACCTCGGGGAAACACGGGAAGAGATGGTATATATAATTGAGGCAACTTCATCCCAACATTTACAAAAACACACACCACACAAACAAAACACACACCACACAAACAAAACACACACAAACACAAACAAAACACACACCACACAAACAAAACACACACCACACAAACAAAACACACACCACACAAACAAAACACACACCACACAAACAAAACACACACAAACACAAACAAAACACACACCACACAAACAAAACACACACCACACAAACAAAACACACACCACACAAACAAAACACACACCACACAAACAAAACACACACCACACAAACAAAACACACACCACACAAACAAAACACACCACACAAACAAAACACACACCACACAAACAAAACACACACCACACAAACAAAACACACACCACACAAAAACACACACAAACACAAACAAAACACACCACACAAACAAAACACACACCACACAAACAAAACACACACCACACAAACAAAACACACACCACACAAACAAAACACACACAAACACACACTATATTGCCAAGAACACATATGGTACAATAAATTACTAACGTAAATTGTGCCACTAATAATCTGTTAAAGAGCTTGATTGGTGGAGATTTATAACCTCATTTATTTTTACCCAAATGCAGATAGCTAGCTTGCTAGCTATCGCTAGTGCGCGCGCTCTCGCTCTCTCTCTCTCGCTCGCTCGCTCTCTCTCACGGGCTCTGAGTCTGGGAATCACCTGCTTACCCACGTGTCTTGAGTGACTGTGTGTGTGTGTGTGTGTGTGTGTGTGTGTGTGTGTGTGTGTGTGTGTGTGTGTGTGTGTGTGTGTGTGTGTGTGTGTGTGTGTGTGTGTGTGTGTAAACAGCACGGCTTTAAACACTATTGGTATAATATAAACATCATATTGACCGATGAATTTAAATCACAGTGGCAAATATATTATAACAAAATAGCATCCAATATTGATCATACTCGTGGTTATAAATGGAGGATGTCAAATATATTCCATCATTTATACATCATACCCGACGTCTGGCAGACATTAATACAGTCCAGGGAAAGCCAAGCATAATCAGACACTTTATTTAGCCCCTTCAGTATACGGTGGCATTATTCTGCCTAATTTCTGGCTAATATTTGACGATTTGACAGAGCTTATGAACTTCCTCCAGCTGATTTTTCGATAATTAAGGGAATATATCGAACTATTAAGTTTCTGCGTGGAAATAATGCCAAGTTTTCCTAATTAACAACATATATCCCAACATAATCTTCGTAATAGCTAAGTAATGAAGACGGTCATGTGGCAATTTACCGTCAACTAAAAAAAAAAAAAAAAAAAAAAAATATACATATATATACCGGTATATATAATATTATATATATATATATATATATATATATATATATATATATATATATATAAGTTTAGTACGTTACTATCTACTATCGCCTAACAATAGGTAGAATAAAGTAAAGGCTGGTTCACACATAGCCGAGTCGGTGCGCGAGTCCAACACGAGTGATGAAATTTTGCTATTCGGCAATGACTCGTCGAGACTCCTCAACACTCGTGTTAGACTCGAGTATACTCTTTGTTTACTCAACACACTCGTGGGTACTCGCCACGGGGTCCAAAAATATCATGCATGCATGAAATTTTGGCGAGTACCCACGAGTGTGGCCTACATACGTGTAGACTCGTGTACATAGTGTTAACTCGTGTTGAACTCTGAATAACTCTTCGTTATTCGTGTTAACTCGTGTTGACTCGTGTAAACCCGTGTAACACTCTTTGATGATTCGTCGATTATCGTCATCATTTCGACGTTGTATTTTGTATGTCAAAATCAAATGTATGTGACTCCAGGTGTTGTTTTGCATCCAATTAATATTTATAGTTACTTTATTCACATAAAATAATAAGTTTAATTTACAATTTTACTTTACTCAAGTTTTAAATGACTTGTTAACAGAGAAACAAATAAGTAATATGAATTAAATACTTTTTGGAAGAATAGATAAATTAATTATGATGATTAAGCAATTTGAAGGACATACTGTAGTTCATGGTAGAACATATAAGGGAAATATGCTGAACATTATTATAATACTGTTATGGATATAAAAAACATAATACTATGGGCTGTACTGTCCCTGAAAACATAATAAGGGTCGTATTTGTCATTAATATCATACATTTCACATGAAAAAAAAAAAAAAAAGGGTAGAATAGGGTACGCATACTCCCTCCCCTCCCCGTCCTGGCCTCAACCCGACCCCCGTTACTGTGATGATGTTGAATAAGCCTTGTGCTACACCCTATTGATAATGCAAAACTATTGAACATACTTAAAAGTGTGTTACTTGGTCTCTATATAATCTGTGAATCATTTCCGATATGATGGAATTAAAGATTTTTTTTTCCCACCAACTCATAATCACCAAAAACGACACAAATGTCAATTAAAAACATGTTACAATATTTCCCCATAATTTTGTGTAAACCGTGGGGGAAAAAAATAAAAATAAACCGTGGGAAAAAAAACAAAAAAAAACAAAAATCTATCAAACGTAAATCTTCTGTCTCCGAAGCTGGGGCGCCTCGCACAGCAAGACGGAGGGGAGGGTTGAAATATTTTGTAGACTATCTTATTTATTGTTTATCTATGTGCTGGAAGGATATTACATTTTTCAATTCCATCGCATTAGAAATTATTCAAAGATTACAAAAAGTCCAAATAAGACATAGTTATGTTAATGTATAAGGGAGTTAGGTAGATGCATTAGAGAGATAGATAGATAGAAAGAGAGTTGCAGAGCTGGAAGTGAGCGAATAAACACAAACTATTATGAGACACAGACGGACTTAGGCCTAATTGGTTCTGAAAAGACAAAGGAGATATTTTTATTGACTCTTTTACATGTTATTATTTGTGTGTTAGAAGGGTAATATTATTTTCAATTCCATCGTATTAGAAATGATTCATAGATTAAAAAAATACCAAATAAGACAGTTATATATATGTATAAGGGAGATAGATGCATTAAATAGACACAAAAAACAAAAAGTTATCTCAATTTCTCTGGTGAACATTACCCAAATATATGAGAAAATATAAATAAAATCATAATGAATATTATCGCTGAAATATATATAGAAAATATATAATCATGTACGAGGATTGTTAATATTGACATTTGTGTTGACCCTGTTACACTCGTTTTGACGTGTTGATTCTCAGTTACTAGTACAGACTCTTGCATGGACACGTATTGACTCGAGTTTAGAGTTAACTCGTGTTACACTCTCCTTGACTCGGGAGCAATTGCTACTCGCGGCCGACTCGTCCTCCAGCGACGGCGATAATCGACGAGTGTGACTCGTGTTGGACTCGCGCACCGACTCGGCTATGTGTGAACCAGGCTTAATGCATCATGTTATACAGAAAGGGTTACCGTAATATATAGGGCATATTATATACCGTAACCATTAATGTTAAGCATCACCATAGCTAACCAATTCGTAAGTAAAACCGAAGGGTAATCAGTAATGTAAAGGTTGGACAATTACCTGTTTATTGAATATTACCACAAGCTATCATTTATATATGTTTTATGACTATGTAATTCAGCTTTGGAAGGAAATATATTAGGTACAATGTTAAACAATTAATACATTTATAACCTACACATAAAAATCAAAAATACCACCAGACGATATATAGCACCGGTTTCCAAAATAAATTTGATATAAATACAAAAATAGCACATACTAGAAAACACACATACCCAAGATCACTCTCTAGAACTAAAAACCACACACACACCAACACACACACACATACACCCACACCCACACACACAAATAAGTATCATTAACTATTAAGTAACACAGGTACGTTAAATTGGTACCAAAGTAAAGGCTTCTTTAAGTTTATCATTATTATTTATGTTAGTAATGACCCTAAAAGCACACAAGCAACCCGGAACATCAATCAATAGCCAATTTAAGAATCACTAGCTTGTCATGTATGCAAATTACGCTAGTTTGGTGAATTTGGCGGTCTCTCTCTCTCTCTCTCTCTCGCTCTCTCTCTCTCTCAACTAATATTTAATAAAGTAAGGTACCGGCACTAATCCAAACCAACCAACAAGACATCAGCATAAAGTTTGCACACAGTTAATTGCGGTATTATGATAACATTACTTGCTGACCATAAAGGCACTGGAGCACCCCGTAACTACCATCAATAGCCAGTTAAGGGGGCCCACTTTGACTTTTTTTATCTTTCTCTCCCTCTCTCTTTGGCTTGTATCCATTCGGCCCATTTCAGCCAATTGTTTTAAGACGTTTATTCCCATTCAGGTGTTGATTTCTTCCTGGCGAGCGATAGCGAGCCAGCATTGTATGGAGAAATCCGGGTTCGCCGGAAAACTTTTTCGATAGAAAAATGTACAAATTTAGCTTTCTGTCAAAACAAAAATATGTATATATATATATATATATATATATATATGCTGGCTCGCTTCCGCTCGCCAGGAAAATATTGACACCTGGATGGGGGTAAACGTCTTAAAACAGCTAGCTGAATGGGGCCGAATGGATACAAGCCAAAGAGAGAGGGAGAGAAAGATAAAAAAAAAAGCGAGGTGGGCTCCCTTAAGTAAAGTATCATTGACCCGGCAACAACAACAACAACAACAACAACAACAACAACAACAACCCGGAGCGGTATAGGTTACATACAGTGGACAGGTAAATTATCCAGGTAAACCAATGACAGGAAGTAGTGGTAAGGTGGGGACAGTCTATTACATCCCATGCAGTATACCAGGGACGTTCATTGACTCATATTATGCCAACTATTAGACGATTGTATTCAGTTTGGGAAGGACCTCTAGCAATTACGAGGCTTCAAACTGCAACTATTAAATTTTTTATTTAGTTTAGGAAGGACCTCTAGTCATTACGAGGCTTCAAACTATCTCCACCTACCCTTTTATAACTACCCCAGATCCTTCCCAAGCTGCATAGTATCGTCTAAATATAGCTAGGATAAAATATAACACACGTCGCTGGTACTTAAAGGGATATGGCTATGTGTTTGGCAATGTGTCTATATACTGTATGTATTTGGCTGTCTGTATGTATATATCAATAACTCTCAATCACATTGTCTCTAGTAAGGTAATACAGTATATCGATTATTGTTCAGTCAATCATCCTTACAAAGTTTATATATTTTTAAATTATGTACTACCCTTTCTCTTTCTCTTCCCTTTTTTACTCAAGACAAACTTTCCTTTTCCACACTCACCTATTAGCTACTATTCTTAGCTTTGTATCTAAACTTTAAGTATGATTAAGTATGACTTTATTTGACTATAAACAAAAATCATCCTTCCTTCTTTCTCTATGCTGTGTTTATGCTTCGTTGTTCCCTCACGTTCTTGCATTGTTTTACTTTATATTTAATGTTGTCATAATTACTATGTTCTCAATATGTTCACTTCACCTCCCTCCTTTCCTTACTTTACCTCCCTCCCTTCCTTCCCTGCTTCATTCCTCCCTTACTCTTTTTGTTTTATTAAGGTGACAGTTACAAGTGGTGTACAATCTATCTTATTCTAGTTACATTATAGTTTATCTTACTCCCTTACTCTCCCGCTCCCTCCTTCCCACCCACTGGAGATTGGCAGGGATTAACTGACTGCCCCTGTCTCCAAGTCTAGACACAGGATATCATACTTTCATGTTGTTGTTTTTTCTGTATGTAAGTAAATTATTGATATACATATACTATATTACAATATAGACTAGAGGAAAAAAACAACAACAAGCCACTTGACCCTTTTGAGTCTCCGTGTATGTACATACAGTACCTGTATGCAACATTTGTATATCCTGTGTTTATACCAACTTAATAAAATAATCAAATACAAAAAATAAATACATATCTTCCTCTTTCCATTCCTAATCAGTCCTCCTTTCCTCACTCCCTTCATGCTTCCCTCCCTTCATACATCCTTTACTCCCATGTTTTGTTGCCTTCACATAATTTACTACTTAAATTCCTTCCTTCATCCTTCCCTTGCTCTTCTTCCATGATACAATTGTCCTCGTTCCTTCTATCATTCCAGTTTCCATCTTTGTTCCCATCGTCCTTCTTTTCCCTTCCTCCTTTCTCCCTTACAACATGGTGACTATAAGCTAATAAATAACAATACATATTATGAATGTATTCGTTCTTACTTCCTTCCTCTGATACATAAACACTACACCAATAAATAAATACCCTTTCAGTATACGAGGAAGCATCCTTTTTGCCTACGATCAGACGATTATCATAGGCTTAGGAAGGAGTTAAAGGGTTGAGATCATTTGTAACCCTTAGATTCCTACAAAATACTTGTTAAACTGCATACAACTGTCTAATTATAACGGAAATATAAAGAAACGCACCATCGAATACCGAGAGGGTTAAATATAAAACACAGTCCTGTATCTATAAACATGACCTAGTAGAGTATCCCCCTGATGAGCCTTACCGGATAAGTCACACACTAAACACCAGTGGAACACATCAAATATATACCGGGGTCACCCAATGATAAACCCGCACCTAACCACCTCTCCTACTCCCCCCCCCCCCCACCCCTGACATACAGAAAGTAATACACCAAGCCAGCCATCACAACTTGACACACCCAATATACACCAAAAAGGAGTAAATATAAACCAGTGAACAGTGGCGCTAATAAGTCATGTCTCAGCTGTCATTACGTTTGGCTCGCTCTGTGCTGTATTAAGGTCTGTCAGATGTTGAATAAGGTGGGTAAGTGTAGGAACATGTTTGTATATCTCTCTCGAAACGAATAAATTAAGTTTTAGATATTGCTGATAACAATTATTGATCGAGACATCACTTATTAGGCCGAGTGTACATTACGAAGAACACATATGAAAAGGGACACATCCAAACAACACCCACCTCTCTCTCTCACACACACACACACACACTTTCTACCTCAATACATCCTGAAATAATATAAAATCAATAAACAAAGCTCATAAAACACAACCTTAACATTACCCACAAACCCCTCTTCCCATCTCTACCACAATATGCACTCAAATTTACCCTCTCTCTCTCACACTCTAACACACACACACACACACACACACAATATATCAAGTCATCAGAACTAGCCATGCAGCCAACAACGCCTTAGGGTGAGCATATACATTTGTTCTTCCACTATACCACCCTCCACACCAACACTACCTGCATACACAAATACACACACTTACACACACACACTCTTAGCCCAGTATACACTCCACACACACACAAATATATACACACACACACAATAAACCAACAAATACACACTCTTTGCACACACACACACACACACACACACACACACACACACACACACACACACACACACACACACACACACACACACACACACACACACACACACACACACATACTTTGCACACACACACACACACACACACACACACACACACACACACACACACACACACACACACACACACACACACACACACACACACCAATATACCCTCCGCACCACTACCTGTAGACACACACCAGTATACCCTCCACACCACCACCACCACCAACATACACACTGTTCACAACTACCCACCCATGTATGACATAAATACCCATGATGCATCAATGTTCTTATTGCCTAAATTCCGACCTTCAGTGTCTCTCTAAGAAAGGAGAAGGCTGGCCCTCTGGTGGCAGTCAGACGTATACCGACTAATAACACACATAACAAAGCCACACCAACAGCTTCCTCTCTCTCCAACACACCTTCTCCCCTCTACACTCTTCAGAAAATAGGAAAGGTAGAAAATAGCTATGAGGTGCCGTTGTAAAGGCTTATCCCTCAATACTTTCACCTGACCTGACCTGACGCAAGAGAGAGAAAAGTCCGCTCCAGTTCTAGTTCCAGCTCAGTGGTACAGACACAGCTACCAAACCGTAACATTGAATATGTTTTCGAGATTGGTAATTTATGAGCTTATACTATTTATATAATTATTATTTTGTTTAAAGTGCTTTTTTTTTTTTTCTTTTTTCTTTTTTGTGTAGGCCTATAGGCTACTAATATAATAAAAGTACAGTACTGTAGTAGAAAATAGCTCCGTCGTTTAATGTTGCTAGTATTAACTCCTATTGCATGATGATATTTTTATTTGTTATCTGGCCACCGTAAAACAATGTTTTTTCAGCTTAAGGACCTGCGGGAAGTTAAGGGGTCAAGTTCGTTGGCGCTACCTATAGTAAGGTAACTCATTTCGTTTGTAAAGAAAGTTATTTGCGAAATATTGGTTCAGACTACATTGTGTACTTTATGATAGTCCCTGGCGACTGTGCTCTCTCTCTTCATAATGCTCACACTCACCTTCAGGGAATCTGAAATATACAAACAAAGCACAAATTAGAACACAAGTGACACACAACACACCAAACAACAGCAGATAATAATAATAATACAAATAATAATAATAATACAAATAATGATAATAATACAAATACAAATAATAATAATAATAATAATATCAATAATAAGAATACATCTAAAAAATATGAAACTGGACATCTAACGGGAGTGCTTGGTATTCCTATGGAGCAAGTACCATCAACACTGCCAGGTGAAGTCTGGGAGTAAGGAGTACAGTCCCTTGCATATTGACTTGACTTTTTGTTTAACTTAAACATTGGCACACTTATTTTATGGTTGTTAATGGGGTTCATGAAAGATGGCGGTGAGGGGTAGGCTGTCATCAAATATTTACCCTGAGTGAATCATGTTCAGGAAGATAACAAATGAAGGATAAATAGAAGAAAATAAATAGAAGAAAAACAAAAACACCTACAGAACACAAAGTAGCATAGCCTATAACATAACAGATGCTTCAATCTTCAACTGCAAATGCCATATCTAGATTAGATTTATCTCAAAATATCAATATTATAATGATTCTAGATTTTGATACACGATAGCTTTAACAACTCGCCAATATATTATTAGGCCTGTATCTCATGTAACTATTCATATTTAATAATAGTTCTAGTTTGTTCACGTAAACTGTATACTGCTACAGCCCAAATTAAACAAACAAACACGCATGCATACTGCAGAATAGAGGGATCCAAACTTTTAAACCACCAGATGTCATCCACATCGCTTTACCAACATAAAAAGTACGGCCAGTTTTTTTCCCCCTGACAAACCACAAATCTAAACTGCATTGGTATTTTGAAGGACCATCCTCATCGCGCCACCACACCTTAAGGGAGCCCACCTCGTTTTGTTTTCTCCTTCTCTCCCTCTCTCTTTGGCTTGTATCCATTCGGCCCCATTCAGTCTACTGTTTTAAGACGTTTACCCCTATGCAGGTGTCAATATTTTCCTGGCGAGCGGTAGCAAGCCAGCATATATATATTTTTGTTTAGACAGCAAGCTGTATTTGTAAATTTTTCGATAGAAAAATTTCTCCGGCGAAGCCGGATTTCTCCATACAATGCTGGCTTGCTATCGCTCGCCAGGAAGAAATCGACACCTGGATGGGGATAAACGTCTTAAAACAGTTGGCCGAATGGAGCCGAATGGATACAAGCCAGGGAAAGAGAGAAAAGGAGAGAAAGATAACAAAAACACTGTGACCCCCCTTAATCGGTTCGGTTTGTGGGATTACAATCATTCCAACAGCTTCAATAGATGACAGTGAGGTTGACGCAGATATGATCCGCCCTCCTCATGACTTTACCACAATAATTCAATACTTTATAGATTTTTGACTCAAAATGCAAACAATATACTATAACATTCATACATTTACTTTAGATTATGAGTCACGTCTGAAATGTTTAAGTTGCAAGATCAATATCAAAGCCTACCAAGATGCTTTCATAAATAAATATAGATAAAAAAAAATAAAAAAAAAATATATATATATACGGTATATATATATATATATTGTACACACACACACACACAGGTCATAAAGGTGGAACAAAAGGAGATCATTACTACTAACAAGCCTAACTATCCCTCATAAGGAACAAGTTAGTGTTCCTATAGTGATATGGTGGTAGTTATTGTAGTAGACCTTATGGTGGTGGTGGTGATAGTGCTGACCAGTGATGGTGGTGATAGTGGTGGTGATAAATATAATAATGTGGTGGTGAAAGTGATGATTATGATGTATGTAATGTAGTGGTGCTGAAGGGTACGGTACCTGTTTATCACACTATCCATAAAGGTTAGCAAACATAATTATGTGATGGTTATGATGGCAGTGGTGATAGACATAACAGTGATGGATATGATGATGATGATGGTGGTGGTGGTGGAAGTGATAGTTCGGTTGGATATAATGATATGGTGGTGGCGGTGGTATTGGTGACTATGGTGGTAATGGTGGTGGTGGTGTTGGGGGTGGTAATGGTGGTAGTGGAAGTGATAGTTCGGTTGGATATAATGATATGGTGGTGGCGGTGGTATTGGTGACTATGGTGGTGTTGGAGGTGGTAATGGTGGTGGTGATAGTAATGGTGGTGGTAATGGTGGTGGTGGTGGTGGTGGTGGTGGTGGTGGAGGTGATGATGGTGGTGGTGGTGGAAGTGATAGTTCGGTTGGATATAATGATATGGTGGTGGCGGTGGTATTGGTGACTATGGTGGTGTTGGAGGTGGTAATGGTGGTGGTGGTGTTGGGGGTGGTAATGGTGGTAGTGGAAGTGATAGTTCGGTTGGATATAATGATATGGTGGTGGCGGTGGTATTGGTGACTATGGTGGTGTTGGAGGTGGTAATGGTGGTGGTGATAGTAATGGTGGTGGTGGTGGTGGTGGTGGAGGTGATGATGGTGGTGGTGGTGGAAGTGATAGTTCGGTTGGATATAATGATATGGTGGTGGCGGTGGTATTGGTGACTATGGTGGTGTTGGAGGTGGTAATGGTGGTGGTGGTGTTGGAGGTGATGATGATGGTGGTGGTGGAAGTGATAGTTCGGTTGGATATAATGATATGGTGGTGGCGGTGGTATTGGTGAGTATGGTGGTGTTGGAGGTGGTGGTGATAGTAATGGTGGTGGTGGTGGTGGTGGTGGTGGAGGTGATGATGGTGGTGGTGGTGGAAGTGATAGTTCGGTTGGATATAATGATATGGTGGTGGCGGTGGTATTGGTGACTATGGTGGTGTTGGAGGTGGTAATGGTGGTGGTGGTGTTGGAGGTGGTAATGGTGGTGGTGGAAGTGATAGTTCGGTTGGATATAATGATATGGTGGTGGCGGTGGTATTGGTGACTATGGTGGTGTTGGAGGTGGTGGTGGTGGTGGTGGTGTTGGAGGTGATGATGATGGTGGTGGTGGAAGTGATAGTTCGGTTGGATATAATGATATGGTGGTGGCGGTGGTATTGGTGACTATGGTGGTGTTGGAGGTGGTAATGGTGGTGGTGGTGTTGGAGGTGGTAATGGTGGTGGTGGAAGTGATAGTTCGGTTGGATATAATGATATGGTGGTGGCGGTGGTATTGGAGGTGGTAATGGTGGTGATAGTAATGGTGGTGGTGGTGTTGGAGGTGGTGGTGGTGGTGGTGGTGGTGGTGGTGGTGGTGGTGGAGGTGATGATGGTGGTGGTGGTGGAAGTGATAGTTCGGTTGGATATAATGATATGGTGGTGGCGGTGGTATTGGTGACTATGGTGGTGTTGGAGGTGGTAATGTTGGAGGTGGTAATGGTGGTGGTGGTGATGGAGGTGATGATGGTGGTGGTGCAAATGATAGTTCGGTTGGATATAATGATATGGTGGTGGCGGTGGTATTGGGTGGTATGGTGGTGACTATGGTGGTGGTGGTGTTGGAGGTGGTGGTGGTGGTGGTGGTGGTGGTGGTGTGGTGGTGGTGGAGGTGATGATGGTGGTGGTGGTGGAAGTGATAGTTCGGTTGGATATAATGATATGGTGGTGGCGGTGGTATTGGTGACTATGGTGGTGTTGGAGGTGGTAATGGTGGTGGTGGTGTTGGAGGTGATGATGATGGTGGTGGTGGAAGTGATAGTTCGGTTGGATATAATGATATGGTGGTGGCGGTGGTATTGGTGACTATGGTGGTGTTGGAGTTGGTAATGGTGGTGGTGGTGTTGGGGGTGGTAATGGTGGTAGTGGAAGTGATAGTTCGGTTGGATATAATGATATGGTGGTGGCGGTGGTATTGGTGACTATGGTGGTGTTGGAGGTGGTAATGGTGGTGGTGATAGTAATGGTGGTGGTGGAGGTGATGATGGTGGTGGTGGTGGAAGTGATAGTTCGGTTGGATATAATGATATGGTGGTGGCGGTGGTATTGGTGACTATGGTGGTGTTGGAGGTGGTAATGGTGGTGGTGGTGTTGGAGGTGATGATGATGGTGGTGGTGGAAGTGATAGTTCGGTTGGATATAATGATATGGTGGTGGCGGTGGTATTGGTGACTATGGTGGTGTTGGAGGTGGTAATGGTGGTGGTGGAAGTGATAGTTCGGTTGGATATAATGATATGGTGGTGGCGGTGGTATTGGTGACTATGGTGGTGTTGGAGGTGGTAATGGTGGTGGTGATAGTGGTGGTGGTGGTGGAGGTGATGATGGTGGTGGTGGTGGAAGTGATAGTTCGGTTGGATATAATGATATGGTGGTGGCGGTGGTATTGGTGACTATGGTGGTGTTGGAGGTGGTAATGGTGGTGGTGGTGTTGGAGGTGATGATGATGGTGGTGGTGGAAGTGATAGTTCGGTTGGATATAATGATATGGTGGTGGCGGTGGTATTGGTGACTATGGTGGTGGTTGGAGGTGGTGGTGGTGGTGGTGGTGGTGGTGGTGGAGGTGATGATGATGGTGGTGGTGGAAGTGATAGTTCGGTTGGATATAATGATATGGTGGTGGCGGTGGTATTGGTGACTATGGTGGTGTTGGAGGTGGTAATGGTGGTGGTGGTGTTGGAGGTGGTAATGGTGGTGGTGGAAGTGATAGTTCGGTTGGATATAATGATATGGTGGTGGCGGTGGTATTGGTGACTATGGTGGTGTTGGAGGTGGTAATGGTGGTGGTGATGGTATGGTGGTGGTGGTGTGATGGTATGCTGGTGGTGGTGGTGGTTGTGATAGTTCGGTTGGATATAATGATATGGTGGTGGCGGTGGTATTGGTGACTATGGTGGTTGGAGGTGGTAATGGTGGTGGTGGTGTTGGAGGTGGTAATGGTGGTGGTGGAAGTGATAGTTCGGTTGGATATAATGATATGGTGGCGGTGGTTGTGGTGGTGGTGTAGTGGTGGTGGTGGTAATGGTGGTGGTGGTGGTGGTGGTGGTGGTGGTGGTGGTGGTGGTGGAGGTGATGATGGTGGTGGTGGTGGAAGTGATAGTTCGGTTGGATATAATGATATGGTGGTGGCGGTGGTATTGGTGACTATGGTGGTGTTGGAGGTGGTAATGGTGGTGGTGGTGTTGGAGGTGATGATGATGGTGGTGGTGGAAGTGATAGTTCGGTTGGATATAATGATATGGTGGTGGCGGTGGTATTGGTGACTATGGTGGTGTTGGAGGTGGTAATGGTGGTGGTGGTGTTGGAGGTGGTAATGGTGGAAGTGATAGTTCGGTTGGATATAATGATATGGTGGTGGCGGTGGTATTGGTGACTATGGTGGTGTTGGAGGTGGTAATGGTGGTGGTGGTGTTGGAGGTGATGATGGTGGTGGTGGAAGTGATAGTTCGGTTGGATATAATGATATGGTGGTGGCGGTGGTATTGGTGTGGTGGTGTTGGTGGTGGTGGTGGTGGTGGTGTTGGAGGTGGTGATGGTGATAGGTTCGGTTGGATATAATGATATGGTGGTGGCGGTGGTATTGGTGACTATGGTGGTGTTGGAGGTGGTAATGGTGGTGGTGGTGTTGGAGGTGGTGATGGTGGTGGTGGAAGTGATAGTTCGGTTGGATATAATGATATGGTGGTGGCGGTGGTATTGGTGACTATGGTGGTGTTGGAGGTGGTAATGGTGGTGGTGGTGTTGGAGGTGATGATGATGGTGGTGGTGGAAGTGATAGTTCGGTTGGATATAATGATATGGTGGTGGCGGTGGTATTGGTGACTATGGTGGTGTTGGAGGTGGTAATGGTGGTGGTGGTGTTGGAGGGGATGATGGTGGTGGTGGAAGTGATAGTTCGGTTGGATATAATGATATGGTGGTGGCGGTGGTATTGGTGACTATGGTGGTGTTGGAGGTGGTAATGGTGGTGGTGGTGTTGGAGGTGGTAATGTGGTGGTGGAAGTGATAGTTCGGTTGGATATGATATGGTGGTGGCGGTGGTATTGGTGACTGTGGTGGAGGTGGTAATGGTGGTGGTGGAAGTGATAGTTCGGTTGGATATAATGATGGTGGTGGCGGTGGTATTGGTGACTATGGTGGTGTTGGAGGTGGTAATGGTGGTGGTGGTGTTGGAGGTGATGATGTGGTGGTGGAAGTGATAGTTCGGTTGGATATATGATATGGTGGTGGCGGTGGTATTGGTGACTATGGTGGTGTTGGAGGTGGTAATGGTGTGATGGTGTTGGAGGTGGTTGTGGTGATGTTCGGTTGGTATATGGTGGTGGCGGTGGTTGGAGGTGGTATGGTGGTGTGGTGGTGTTGGAGGTGTTTGGTGGTGGTGTGTGTTGGGTGGTGGAGGTGATGGAGATGGTGGTGTAGGTGGAAGTGCTCGTTCGGTTGGATATAATGATATGGTGGTGGCGGTGGTATTGGTGACTATGGTGGTGTTGGAGGTGGTAATGGTGGTGGTGGTGTTGGAGGTGATGATGATGGTGGTGGTGGAAGTGATAGTTCGGTTGGATATAATGATATGGTGGTGGCGGTGGTATTGGTGACTATGGTGGTGTTGGAGGTGGTAATGGTGGTGGTGGTGTTGGAGGTGGTAATGGTGGTAAGTGATAGTTCGGTTGGATATAATGATATGGTGGTGGCGGTGGTATTGGTGACTATGGTGGTGTTGGAGGTGGTAATGGTGGTGGTGGTGTTGGAGGTGGTAATGGTGGTGGTGGAAGTGATAGTTCGGTTGGATATAATGATATGGTGGTGGCGGTGGTATTGGTGACTATGGTGGTGTTGGAGGTGGTAATGGTGGTGGTGGTGTTGGAGGTGATGATGATGGTGGTGGTGGAAGTGATAGTTCGGTTGGATATAATGATATGGTGGTGGCGGTGGTATTGGTGACTATGGTGGTGTTGGAGGTGGTAATGGTGGTGGTGGTGTTGGAGGTGATGATGATGGTGGTGGTGGAAGTGATAGTTCGGTTGGATATAATGATATGGTGGTGGCGGTGGTATTGGTGACTATGGTGGTGTTGGAGGTGGTAATGGTGGTGGTGGTTGGAGGTGGTAATGGTGGTAAGTGATAGTTCGGTTGGATATAATGATATGGTGGTGGCGGTGGTATTGGTGACTATGGTGGTGTTGGAGGTGGTAATGGTGGTGGTGGAAGTGATAGTTCGGTTGGATATAATGATATGGTGGTGGCGGTGGTATTGGTGACTATGGTGGTGTTGGAGGTGGTAATGGTGGTGGTGGTGTTGGAGGTGATGATGGTGGTGGTGGTAGAGTGATAGTTCGGTTGGATATAATGATATGGTGGTGGCGGTGGTATTGGTGACTATGGTGGTGTTGGAGGTGGTAATGGTGGTGGTGGTGTTGGAGGTGGTAATGGTGGAAGTGATAGTTCGGTTGGATATAATGATATGGTGGTGGCGGTGGTATTGGAGGTGGTAATGGTGGTGGTGATAGTAATGGTGGTGGTGGTGTTGGAGGTGGTAATGGTGGTGGTGATAGTAATGGTGGTGGTGGTGGTGGAGGTGATGATGGTGGTGTTGGTGGAAGTGATAGTTCGGTTGGATATAATGATATGGTGGTGGCGGTGGTATTGGTGACTATGGTGGTGTTGGAGGTGGTAATGGTGGTGGTGGTGTTGGAGGTGATGATGATGGTGGTGGTGGAAGTGATAGTTCGGTTGGATATAATGATATGGTGGTGGCGGTGGTATTGGTGACTATGGTGGTGTTGGAGGTGGTAATGGTGGTGGTGGTGTTGGAGGTGGTAATGGTGGTGGTGGAAGTGATAGTTCGGTTGGATATAATGATATGGTGGTGGCGGTGGTATTGGTGACTATGGTGGTGTTGGAGGTGGTAATGGTGGTGGTGGTGTTGGAGGTGATGATGATGGTGGTGGTGGAAGTGATAGTTCGGTTGGATATAATGATATGGTGGTGGCGGTGGTATTGGTGACTATGGTGGTGTTGGAGGTGGTAATGGTGGTGGTGGTGTTGGAGGTGGTAATGGTAGTGGTGGAAGTGATAGTTCGGTTGGATATAATGATATGGTGGTGGCGGTGGTATTGGAGGTGGTAATGGTGGTGGTGATAGTAATGGTGGTGGTGGTGTTGGAGGTGGTAATGGTGGTGGTGATAGTAATGGTGGTGGTGTTGTTTGGTGGTGGTGGTGGAAGTGATAGTTCGGTTGGATATAATGATATGGTGGTGGCGGTGGTATTGGTGACTATGGTGGTGTTGGAGGTGGTAATGGTGGTGGTGATAGTAATGGTGGTGGTGGTGTTGGAGGTGGTAATGGTGGTGGTGGTTTTGGAGGTGATAATGGTGGTGGTGGTGTTGGAGGTGATAATGGTGGTGGTAGTGGTGATAGTAATGGTGATGATGGTGGTGGTGGTGGTGGAGGTGGTACGGTAACTGTCACCTCCTGATTCACAATGCTATCAAAACAAATATGTGAGAACATAGTGAGGTTATTACCGCTAACAAGGCTTATTATCCTTCATTAACGACCAGATATTGCCTCAACAGTGTTATGGTGGTGATGTTAGTGGCTATAGTGGTGGTGGTGATGGTTATAGTGGTGATGTTAGTGGTTATAGTGGTGATGTTAGTGATTATAGTGGTGATGGTTAAAATGGTAATGTTAGTGGTTATATTGGTGATGTTATTTGTTATAGTGGTGGTGGTGGTGGTGGTTATAGTGGTGGTGGTGGTTATAGTGGTAATGTTAGTGGCTATAGTGGTGATGTTAGTGGCTACAGTGGTGGTGGTGGTGGCTATAGTGGTGGTGTTAGTGGTTATAGTGGTGGTGGTGGTTATATTGGTGATGTTATTTGTTATAGTGGTGGTTATAGTGGTGATGTTAGTGGTTTTAGTGGTGGTGGTTATAGAGGTGATGTTAGTGGTTATAGTAGTGGTGGTGGTGGTGGTTATAGTGGTGGTGGCTATAGTGGTGGTGGTGGCTATAGTGGTGGTGGTGGCTTTAGTGGTGGTGGTGGTTATAGTGGTAATGTTAGTGGCTATAGTGGTGATGTTAGTGGCTATAGTGGTGATGTTAGTGGCTATAGTGGTGGTGGTGGCTATAGTGGTGGTGTTAGTGGTTATAGTGGTGATGTTAGTGGTTATAGTGGTGATGTTATTTGTTATAGTGGTGGTTATAGTGGTAATGTTAGTGGCTATAGTGGTGATGTTAGTGGTTTTAGTGGTGGTGGTTATAGTAGTGGTGGTGGTGGTTATAGATGTGATGTTAGTGGTTATAATGGTGGAGGTGATGATGGGTTACACTCCGTCCATAATAGCTTGTCAAAAATCCTCACCCCCTATGTATATTTTTCAATTAACCTAATTGGCTGGCAGTTGTGTGGGGAGTGGCTCATGAAGCTGAATCATAAATAATATATATTATGTTCACCATTTTTCAACTGAATACAACTCATCAGGAACAAGGGGAGAAGGGTGGCCATTTCAACTTAAACAGAGTATAATATAATATACCGTACCCTACTGCGGACTAGGAGTACCTGAGCAAAGCCTAAGTAATCCAATTAGTTTATAGACGATACTGATAGATTTTATATGTGACTATTTACTCAAATAACTGTAAAACCAGTCTACTTGTATAACTAAGAGTAGAACACACACACACACACACACACACACACACACACACACACACACACACAGTATACATACAGACACCAACAAAGCACTGCACTCTTCTTCATGGAAGCCATGGTCTCGTGGTTTTAGCTCTTTTGTCAGAGGGTCTTGGATGCCGGCATAACACTGCCTATCTTCTTGAGGAAACCACTTCTCCGTGACTGACTGATATACGTTATTTGTGACGGGCACCAGTTTTGTCGTCCTGGTCACCATGACAAAAAGATAAATACTATATGAACAAAACTACGATCTGCTGATCTGCTAAGAGTGAGCACCGGTACCAGCAGTAAAATATACATTTTTTACTCACTAAGTAAACCTTACTGAGGCAGCTTAAACTAGGTTATATTTACAAAGTCAGTATTTAATAACAGGGTAAATACTCTGTACAATGAAAGGTAGCAAATCCAACACATCGTGAAACCAAAACTCCGGGTTGATCATCTCTTCACTATAAAGTAGCAAATCCACGGATGTAACCCAATGCTTGACAATGTAGGCCGAGATGGCCCCTAGATGGCTGTTATATTTGAGGGGATGGACGTGAAGCGGGGTTGATCCAGTCAAGGGTTCTCCTTGGTTGGGGGAGATGGAGTGTTAATGCCTATGTGTTTAACTCCCCCAGACATATATGACGCGATTTTGCGTCATATGAGCTCAGTAAGTCCGATAAGTTACCATACGATAAAACCGTTGGTGGCAACCTCATTCACCTCCGATAATTCTAACGGCCGCAGTGTTGTTTTGAGTGTAGTGCGGGGCAGTGGCAATGATCCCGGGGCTCCCGCCTCCTCGGACTTATTGGAACATAATATGTCGGAGGGAGTTTAAGAGCCCAAATATGGTAGACTTGGTTCCAGAGACTGCAAGTTTGCTAGTTGGGTGACAAAACACAGCATGATAGCTAGTTGCAAACGAAGTCCCAGTTGCAAACGAAGGATGACAACCAGTTGCAAACAAAGCTGTCCTTACACCGAACGTTGAAAATGAAGTGGGTTTAACCATAGTTATAAACAAAGTATTGAGTTCACTTAGGCCAGTTAGCTGGAGGGCTATGGGCTACATAGTCACTAGGTGGCCCCATGTTCATATCCATCAGTGAGGAAGTTGCCATTTTCCTCTTCAGAGGTAGTGCTTGGTTCTGTCATTTTGGGGGCGGCGCTGATCAGTTCATGAGTCCCATTCTCTCTGAAGGTTCCCATCCTCTGTGATATCTGTTAGCAGAACTACAGACACTGGCTTGGTGTTGTGGTGAAATTAATAAAATATAGATTAACACTGTCCTGATCTTTCGGTAGAAACGGCCTCGTGTACCAGTATCCACCCCTTTTGGCCTATCAGTTATGATGATGATGCTAGTTATAATGATGGTGGTGGTTGTTGTTGTTGTTATTGTAGTTCATTAGACTGGCTGAAAAGTCCCGAGTCTGGTAGACCGAAGCCGCTTTAGATGCTCGGGCCCCCGAAGGGGCCAGGGTGAGATAAGATCAGTCTCTGAGATGGCAGCAGGGGAGGGGATCATCAGCCCACGGGCTTGCCACCCAATCGGGCGATCTTACCAGCACCTAGAAGGAAAAGTAGTAAAGGAAAAAGAGACAGACAGAAACAGCTAAGGATGGGTAGAGGATGCCAATCCTCACTGTGGATAGGACCAGCCCTCACCCTTGATGGTGATGGAAGTAGCTTTCTATCCAGCAATTCATCTATCCATCCATCCATAAAGCGAGACAAAAAGGAATCCATTAATACTAACAAGGCTTATTATCCTTCATCAGAGATCAGATATCGTCTCATATAGTGGTATGGTTATATTGGTGGTGGTAGTTTACGGTGGTGGTGGCTGGTGGTCTTGAAGGTGGTCATTATAATAGTGGTGGCTGGTGATGATGGTGGTGGTGGTGGTGGTAGCGGTTACGATATTTAATTAAGTTTATAGTGGTAGCCTAATGGTGGTGGTGGTGGTGGTTATGGTGGTGGTGGCTGGTGGTTATGATAGTGGTGGTGACTGTTGGTTATGAATTTAGTAGTGGTTATTGAGTTGTTTATAATGGTGATGGTGGTGGTGGTAGAGCTAGTGGCTATGATAGTGGTCATGTACCAGTAATATCAGTAGTGGTAGTGGTGGTGTTAGCTAGTGGTAATGGTAGTGGTTATGTGTCAGTAATGATGGTGGTGTTGATTACCAGGCAACCGTGATGCTTGTCAACATAATGCTTAGTTATTTATTAGGTTTATATGATGGCTTGTCAAACTGATGGTGGTGATTAATACACATACATTCTCAGATAGATATATACTGTCCTGTATGCCCCCCCCCCCCCCACACACACACACACAGGTTCACATACTGTATAATATGTGCAAATATATACTGTACCCAGCTCATGAATATTTTTCTAATGAACCATGTCAAATGGTATGACTTACTCTCAAAAATAAATATTCCCCAATATGGCATCTGCATTCAGTAACTGCAAGCCTTTATAACTAATACATTTACATATAAGTAAATAGCATCTTTAAAAGAGGTTTTGATGCAAGTAAATTGCTGCATAATTTTCATATTTTCAAGGTCAATTATTGGGACTATTCTTAATTTTGATATCACTAATTTTAATACCGCACTTTTAACTTGAAGATTCTCATATAACCTCTGCTTAATGTGTGTCTGTATTTATTTACTGCTTATCTACTTCTATTGTTTATTATTCATTTTCATAATATTAATGTTCTTGTTTAAAGAGTACTCTTTATTCATATATGTTATTACTTCTTTATATATTCTGCTATTGTTCTATCTATTTTATTATAGCTATTAACTTTTGACAGTATCAATTGCTTGCCTTTGTGATTTCCCTATTTAGTAGTACTATAAATGTAGGTTATTTTTAGGGTACCGGTAACAGTTGGTAGGGGTCATGTGTCCATGCTATGTTAACAGGTACGGTCGCGCTAATAAGTCATGTCCCAGAGATCATTACGTTTGGCTTGTTCTGTGCTGTATTAATGTATGTCAGACGTTGAATAGGGTGGGTAAGTGTAGGAGAAAATGTTTGTATATTTCATTCGATATGAAGAAATGAAGCTTAAATATTGCTGATACCAATTACTGATCAAAACATACTTGGTGCCGAGACATGACTTATTAGCGCGACTGTAACTACCCGATAGCACTACTTGTTGTAAGTAGGGGGCTCGGAATCCTCTTCTCCTTGTAAAGTTCACCTACTGTAACTAGACGAAACAGAGAAAGGGGCGAGGAAACACGAAAGTGGTCCCGGACCCTCTGTCTCGAGTCGGCCACCCCCAGCTATGGGGTATGTGCCGGAGTATACAGGGTGTTTTAAAACAACACTGCCAGAGTATGACGACCACATTGATAAAAATATATAATACACATATTTCTATTCTATTTTTACCAAAAATATATTGTAACGGAGATAAATGGTTATTTAGAAATGTAGCAAAACAGGGTTCTGAGCTCAGCACAAAACATATGATACATAATATGAATGATTACCAAGTAAAAAAGGTAAAGAGGAGATATCTAATGACCTAATCACATATGAATAATTACAAAATCAAAGTAACATAGGCTAAAATCGGTAATGATATTTTGCAATTAGGCTAGAAGAAAACTGCTAAGTATTATAATCCAAGTAGCGTAAAAAGATATGCACCATTTGTAACGATGACCAAGAGGTAAAATAATGAATCTCAAGTCTGGGTCAGGTATCCGAACACTCCTATAGGTAATTTAATCGTTCGTGAAACTGTTTGAATGGGAAAAAATTGTTCCTGCGCAATTTACTGTTTCAATACAAATACCTCATTACGTTACTATTATCACAGAGTACTAACGAAATATGTCTATCAGTTTTATGGTTGAAGTTTGACGATTTTACGTAGCTGTAGACATACAAGTATACGGTGTTCACTAATGAATATTTAAAATCATCTAATGGTACCCAAAACAAACAATTTACGTCACTTGGACTTAACGAGTATAAAATAACAAAGGCAGAGACACACCTAAATAACGACAATCCATATTTATGTGATATTATAAGGTAAATAAAATCACTATGACAGAAGATAGCACCATGGCGGAGCAGATGATTAAACACATGAGAATTATTATTAAAATAGGGATTCGCACCAAGCCTAAAAAGACTTATGTGGCACCAAAAGAAACTTTGTGGAAAAAAAAACAAAAAAACATCGGAGGTGGTGTGGGGCTGGGCGCAATACGGAGTAGAGGAGTACAAAGGAAATCAAGCAACAACAGACCTAGTGACCCTTCTAGGTTGCTTGTCCTCCAAAACACTGAGGATCAAGTGTCCAAACAGTGGTTTAGAGTGGGTAAGGGAACATTGGAAAGGGAATCACTGCCCTGGAACTAATGTCCGTGGCAGGATTAGGAAGTTAGTAGGGGACAGATGGGTTAGTAACGGAGGGGGGGATAAAATAAAGTTATTCATTTACAAACGCAGTCAGTCGCGGGTTTGAAGCGAGATATTTGTCTAGGCGGAGTTTAAATGAATCAACGGTGATGCAGTCTATAACGTTTCGGGGAAGCCCATTCCACAAGTTGACAACTCGATTGAAGAAGAAATTCTTAGATTCGTGTGAGTTAAAAGATTTACCAATAATTTTGCAACCGTTTCCCCGCGTGTAATTAGATTGGTCGATAGTGAAGTACTTACTACAGTTCATATTGTCGATGCCTTTGATGATTTTGAACACTTGAATTAAGTCACCTCTTAATCTGCGCTGGGTTAAAGGAAATAGATTTAATTCTCTAAGATGCTCTTCGTATGGTTTGTTCTTTAGGCTAGGTATCATTTTGGTAACTCTACGTTGAACTCGTTCTAGCTTGTTTATATCTTTTTGGTAATAAGGGCACCAGGATTGAACGCAGTATTCCAGAAGAGAGCGGACTAAGGAATTGTAAAGGGTTAGGATAACTTCTTTGGATTTATGCTCAAATGACCTGCCTATAAAGCCAATTATTTTGTTTGCCTTCTTAACAACTTCTGAACATTGTTGACTCGGTTTTAGGTTACTCGATATTGTTACTCCCAGATCGGTTTCTCTGTTTACATTCTTAAGCTGAGTGCCATTCATCGAATAGTTTGCTTTCTCATTTAGGTATCCGATATGTAGTACTTTACATTTATCCGCATTGAAACTCATTTGCCAAATTTGGGCCCAACATGACAATTTATCTAGATTGTGTTGCATATCGTCAACTTGTTCTTTTGAGAGTACGCTATTTGCAATTTTTGTATCGTCAGCAAATTTTGAGATTGTACAGGTGAGGCCCTCATCTATGTCGTTGATGTAAATTAGAAAGATAATTGGTTCTAGTGCCGATCCCTGGGGTACCCCGCTACTTACATTGGTCCATTTAGATGCCTTACCGTTTATGACTACTCTTTGCTTTCTGTCGCTGAGCCAATTTTCTATCCATTTCAACACACCGTCTTGTATTCCATGCGCTTTTAGTTTTAGCAGTAAACGTTTGTGGGGAACTTTGTCAAAGGCCTTTTGAAAATCAAGGTATATAATATCTACAGCTTTACTCTCATCGTAGAGGTTGAGGATATCGTGGAAGAAGTCCAAGAGGTTTGTTAAACAGGAACGTTTTTTACGAAAGCCGTGTTGAGTATCTTTAAGTATGTTATTTTCCTCTAAGTGATTTACGAGTCTGTCTCGTATGACCGTTTCTAGCATTTTACATACAACTGAGGTTAAGCTAATTGGACGATAGTTACTGGGTAGGGATTTGCTGCCTTTTTTGAATATCGGTGTTACGTTGGCTAGCTTCCACTGATCAGGCATAGTTCCAGACTGCAAGGATTTATTGAATAGTAATGTCAGTGGTTTGGAGAGCTCATCCTTAGCTTCCTTCAGAACTCTAGGCGAGATTGTATCAGGTCCAGGCGTTTTATTTACCTTGAGTTTATCTAAACAATTCAATACTTCTCTCTCTGTAACGGTGATATTGCTTAGAACATCTGAATTATCAATCTGAATCGGCGATGGTGTAGGGATATCACTGAGGTCTTCTGTTGTAAAAACTGATGCAAAGAAGGTATTGAGGGCATTACTCATTTGTACTTCGTCTTTGGTGTATTCTCCATTTTCATCGACTAACGGTCCAAGAAGAGAAGACTAGGAAACACTAATTAAAGAAGCTGAAGGAGACGGGTATGGAGGAGAAACCGCATAAGATGTGGGAGGGAGAAAGTGGGGGACTCTCCAAGCATATCGGCTAAGACAAGGGGGCGATTAAGTTAGGATATGAAGGGGAATGCCCGCCGTCGGGCATTGGAGAAACGCGGACAGTCGATCAGGAGATGCTGGACAGACACTGGAATATGGCAGCAAGGACAGAGCGTGGGGACATCACAGGACATCAAACATGCGTGAGCCTGGTGTGGCCGAGCCGAAGACGGGCTAGAGCGGTCTCCCATCGACGATTGCGAAGAGTTCCAAGGTAGGACGGAAGGTTTGACAGAACGCAGTTTGACATCAGACACCCTCATGGAGGTCCATTCGTCCTGCCAGCGTTGACGTAGTAATTGAGTAACACGCGGGAAGTAATCAGATGCAGGAATACGTCGTGGCACGAGTCGGTGAGTGGTAATAGCAGAGCGGGCGAAAAAATCAACCCGCTCATTGCCAGGCACTCCAACATGACTCGGGACCCAACAGAAAGACAGGGACTTCAATTTAGTAGCGATGCGGAACAACCATTCTTGAATCTCCAGCACTAAGGGGTTAACAGCGGGAAGAGACTGAATACTCTGAAGAGCACTAAGGGAGTCACTAAAAATTACAAAGGTATGCAGGTGTGAACAAAAAATAGTACGTAGGGCAATTAAAATAGCAAATAAATCGGCCGTAAAGACACTAGCACATGATTGGATGTGACGTTGGAAGGTCCGGTCCGGGAACACAACCGCAAACCCTGTACCGGCGGAGGTCTTGGAACCATCAGTATACACTGGAACGGCTGAAGAGTGGTGTAGCATATGTTCCGTAAACTGAGCATAAAGCAACTGTGGGGTTGAAGAGGCCTTAGAGGGGGGGAGGGCAGCCGTACAAACGGTAGGGCGAGGGAGTAGCCATGGGGGGAACTCTGACTGTCGGAGGGGTAGCACCGATGGAATGGGAAAAGAGAAGGAGGCTAGTAAAGCAGAGACCCGACCGGGGAACGAAGTAGCAGACACTGATGGGGCTAAGCCGGAAGCCGTGGGAGGAAAACCAGCCGAACTGTGTTGCAGAAGGCGAAGATGACATCGAAGGGTCAGTTTATCCCGCCTGGATGATAGCGGTGGGACACCTGATTCAGCATACAGGCTGATAACCGGAGTAGAGCGAAAAGCCCCTAGCGACAAGCGCAGACCGTGATGGTGAAGGGAGTCTAGGCGCTTAAGGTTTGTACGTGCAGCGGAGGCATATACCTGGCAGCCATAATCGATCTTGGAGAGAATAAGCGTTGTATGGAGGCGCAGAAGAGTCGTCCGGTCCGCACCCCAAGACAAGTGACTAAGGGTTTGTAAGAGTTGAAGCCGTCGGGTGGTGGAGGTCAGTAACGAAGTAATGTGCGGGTACCATGTCAACCGAGTATCGAAAATGAGACCTAAGAATGGAGCTGAGGACCTGTAAGGCAGAGGGCGGTTATACAACGTAAGAACAGGATGCGGGACTGTATGGCGTTTTGTGAAGATGACGGCACAAGGTTTCGAGGGCGAAAACCGAAAACCATGGGCCGTAGCCCACTGCGCAGCTGCATCAATGGCCTTCTGCACGAGATTTTGTAGGGCAGCGATATCCAAACCCACAGCGTAAATAGCGAAGTCGTCCACATACAAAGAAGCACGGACACCAAGAGGGAGAGAAGAAATAATACCATTAATAGCTAGGATAAAAAGGATGGTACTAAGAACACAACCCTGTGGGACACCGTCGTGTTGGGGGTATGTTCGTGAGAATGTATTCTGAAGCTTGACTCGGAAAGTACGATCACGGAGAAAGTTCTTCAAGAATACCGCCATGTTGCCAGACACACCAGAACGTAGAAGGGTATGAAGGATGTTGTATTTCCAGGCAGTATCATACGCTTTATCAAGATCGAAGAATACAGCTAAAACCGACTTAGTGTCCGAAAAGGCGTCGCGGATAGAAGACGCCAATCTCAATAATGGGTCCAAAGTACTACGGCCATTGCGAAAGCCATATTGAAAAGGTGACAGGATGCCTCTTAATTCCAGGAGCCACATTAAGCGGGAGTGAACCATGCGTTCTAATAATTTGCCTACACAACGACCAGGGCAATGGGACGGTAATCTGCTGGTGTATGGCCCGACTTACCCGGCTTAAGGAATGGGAGAAGGATGGCATGTCTCCACTCAGCCGGAAAAAAGCCTGTGGCCCACAGACGGTTGTAGATGGATAAGAGAAAGCCAAGCGCAGGTGGAGATAAGTGCTTCAGCATCAAGTAATGGACACCGTCAGGGCCTTCACATGTATCCTTACAGGCTCCCAGGCTAGACTCAAGCTCAGTCTGGGAGAAGGGGGCATTGAAAAACTGATCAGATGATAAGGCGAAGTAAAGACGCTTAAGTTCAGAACGGCGTTTATGCATCTGGAAGGAGGGTGGGAGATGGGAGCCAGTGCTAACATCACTGAAATGTTGTCCCAACATATTGGCCACCAGAGACGGATCGCCCACAATGCCAGTGTTGGTATGGAGGACTGGGGCCGGCGTAGGCGCATGTTTCCCTGCAATCTTCCTGACGCGAGCCCAGACTTGCGGAAC
Source organism: Paralithodes platypus (assembly GCA_032716605.1). Taxonomy (NCBI): domain Eukaryota; kingdom Metazoa; phylum Arthropoda; class Malacostraca; order Decapoda; family Lithodidae; genus Paralithodes; species Paralithodes platypus. Next base: position 18,535,027 of record CM064504.1, read on the forward strand.
AGGTGTATCTGCGTTGATAGTAGAGGCATACGACAGCCAGCTAGATTTTTTTGCAGAGCGGATTGTACGACGGAAGACGGCATTAGCCTGTTTGAAAAGAGTATACGCATCCCGCTCATATGGAGAGCCTTTTTTTCGACGGAAACTCTTCCACTTGGCTCTTTTATTGCGTAAAGCCGAAGTGCACTGAGCAGTCCACCACGGTACACACTTAGAAGACATACTCCGAGTGGTGCGTGGAATACAAGTATAGGCAGCATGGAGCACAAACATCAGGAAACTGGTAAGCATGGCATCAGGGTCCGGGAAAGCAGGGGTCGGATTAGGCAGAACGGCGAGATCAGCGAAAGATGCCCAGTCGGCACGATCGAAACACCAACGGGGAGGGCGCGGCACTGGGGAGTAAGACGTAGGGGAGAGGACAATCGGGAAGTGGTCAGTCGCACAGTAATCATTAAAGACCTCCCAAGTAAAATCCAAGGATAGTGTAGGGGAACACAGAGACAAGTCAATACATGAGAAGATACGGGTGCCGCTATCAAAATGCGTAGAGGAACCAGTGTTTAAAAGAAATAAATCATGTGTACGAATCAGAGCCTCAAGGGAACGACCTCGTGTATTAACGGTAGAGTCACCCCACAGCGAATGCCTGCAATTAAAATCCCCTAAAAGGAGGAAAGGTGGAGGTAATAGAGAAAGGATCCTGTTTAATTCTGGAACATCGCTCGGGATCGAGGGGGAAAGGTATATGGAAAGTACTGTAAGCCAGCGTGAAAGGAACACTCTGGCAAGCGTGCATTTAAGAGAGGTACGGATAGTTAACGGAGACACTGGGACATCATGATGTACGAGGAGGCAAGTAGCATACTGGGATTGGGGAGAACTTATATAGGAGTAAAAAGGTATTCGGGAGGGGGCATTAGATAAACGCAATTCTTGTAAACTAATAACAAGTGGGCTAAACCTAGAGATAAGGTAACGAAGATCAACACGATGTGCTGCAAAACTACGAATGTTCCATTGTAAAATGGACATTAAAGAGACAAAAAAGATTAAAAAGAAGACGCGTACAAGAGGGAAGAAAAGACGTACACTATAGACAACATATTTACAAAATACAGTTAACACCGTGGGTGGAAAATATAGCCAAGAGAGGCTAACGATGGGAAATAATAGCAGGAATTGGAGAAGACGTTGAAGGGGAAGACTGGAAACCGGGGGGCATAGGGAGGTCTAACAGAGAAAGAGGAGAGGAAGGAGGAGGGCCGGAAGAGGTAGGAAGGACGGACGGCGGGTGGGAAGAGAAGGAGGGGGTAAGGGCAGGAGAAGGAAGAGGGGGAGGGTCAGGAGGAGGAAGAGGAGGGGGGCCCGGAGGAAGGCCAGAAGGGGGAGTGGAGGAAGAGAACGGGGCAGGGGAAGGCGGGAGAGGGGTAGGGGGGAGAGAAGAGGGGGTAGGATGAACTTCGGCATGAACAGTTGAAGGTGGTGGGTGGGAAGAACGGATAAATTCATCAATCTTAGGTAGGGTTTCGTAGGAGAAATCTAGGGACGCAGTGACGGGAGGAGGAGGAGACTGGACGGAGAGAGGAGAAAGGGAAACAGAAGGAGAAGGAGGCGACTTCTTCTTCTTCTCGCAGGGACTTGAGCTCCGCACATCACGGAGACCACCCTTACGTTTAAATGAGGAAGCGGGCGAGGAAGAACGGAGCACAGGAGCCCGTTTGGTAGAGGAGAAGGGAAGTTTAGAGCGAGTAGGAGATTTGGGGCGACTAGAAGAGGAAGATGACGGAGAACGGGGGGCAGGCTTGGAACGGTGAGAGCGTTGAGGGAGACTAGAAGAGGAGGAACAAGGAAGAGAGCAAGATGAAGGGGCAGAAGTAGGAGAAGGACTGAGAACAGAGAAAGTGTTAGACAAAGGGACAGAAAAGGAAGAGACGGAAGGACGAATGGAGGAGACAGAAGAGGAGGAAGGAGAAAATCCGGGAGAAGCACCGGTAGAAGGAAGGGAGGCAGATGACGAAACTGGTGCGACCGGGGGGACGGAGGGAGCGGAGGCGGTGGAAGGAACCGAGAAACCAGAAAAAGGGGGGGGCGTGGTAGAGGGAGGCGAAGAAGAGGAGGGAGGAGACAGAGTCTTGGAAAATGACTGAGGGGTGAAGCCCAAGCGACGAGCCTCTTGGCGGGCTGCGGTGAGCGTAAGGCCGTGTCGCGCTTTGAGGACAGCAACCTCAGACTCGAACAGATGAACGGGGCAAATCTTAGAGTCGGCCGAATGAGACCCGCGGCAATTAAGGCAGAACTGGGACGTTGACTGACATTCGCCAACGGCATGTCATGACTGCGCACAGCGCGGGCAGAGTGGGCTCTCAGCGGCTGTACGGCAGAACTTCGCCGGGTGGCCGAAACGCCAGCAGCTGCGACACTGGAGTGGACGGGGAAGAGACGCAGTCATGGGGAGGCGAGTACCACCGACAATAACATGGGCAGGAAGGGAAAGTCCATCAAAAGAGATCTTGGCAATGTTAGCGGGATGGCGGCGAAGGTCGCGAGGAGGGATAGTGTAGCATACCACACTAACCACCTTGTGGTCTTGAGCGACAACGATGTCCTTGACGAGGTCGGCGCAATCCGCGAATGGACGACCCCCGAGACGGATGGAAGCGGGGATCAGGACAGTCCCTGTACAGGAGTTGAGTCGTTGATCTTTTTGAGCCGGGATGGGGGTGCCAGAACAATCGACGAAAGAGGACATAGCAGTAGCCTGAAGTTCGTTTTGGACGGTAACAAGACGGGAGGTATCATGGCGGGAGTGGAAGGTGACGTCCTTTCCCACCTGTTGAAGGAGATGCAGGTGGAAGAGGTCATCACCGGCTAGAGGCGCAGAAGCAGGGATGGAGAAAAACTTAGTAAAGGAAGGAGGTGCAAAGAGAGAGGACATAGGGAGGACCGAGGAGCGAGGACGAGAAGAGGACGAAACTGGAGAAGAAGAGGAAAGAGAACGAGGGAGGGAGGGCAGAAAAGGGTCGAGGGTGACATGACTAGAGGGAGAAGAGGAAGAAGAGGAAGACGCAGAAATAACTACAGGAGAGGAGATGAAATCCTGGGTAGTGGGGGGTGGAGAAAGACGTGACGAAGACGGAAGGGTAGTAGAAGGATTCGGAGCGGTAATGAACGAGAGGGACGAGCGACGACCGAGGGATATTTCAGCGGGCCGGTCGAGAGCACCCAAAACCATCCCCAACTCACCGTGCTCCCGCGGTGAACCGGACTGACAGCCAGACAACAGACCCCCAAGTGGCAGGCTGCATGCCACAAGGGGCTCACTCACCGGAACCACTAAAGCAGAAGCCATAAACAGGGAAGAACAGGGAAAAAAGCATAAGTCGTCACCATAGCAAGAGAAAAGGGGATAAAGCATTGAAGAAGATACTGCGGTTACCAGGTGCCCCTGGCAACGAAAGGGAGAAAGACCTCCGCAGGGCCACGAAACCCAGAATGCGGCCAATTGAGATGGGACAGGTCTCGGCTTTGAGCTAGGGACCTTGTACAACCCGGGCATTTGTCCTGCAGCTTTGTCCCACGGAGAACGGGGCCGGCGTAGTCACCTGACACAATCACTGGGAAGAGAGAAGGGAGTCAGAAACCCCAAAGCAACCCTATAGTGCCTATCCTCCAGCAACGAGCCTTGCGAGCCCTGGCCGGCAGCACCTGTCGCCAGGTGGACTCTGCCAACTCAGCAGTGATTAGAGACACCAAGGTGAAGCCCTAAGGAAACTAGAACCTCCGAAGCAGTTAAAGAGAAAGGAAGGAAGCAAACAGGGAAGTCAACCGGAAGGGAAGGGAGGGACGGGACCACAAAAGTTCAAGGGTGGGAGACCGGCCTCTGATGGCAGCCCCAGGAGAAAGCGGAAGAGGGAAAAACGAAAACTAGAAAGGAGGAGAAAGAAAAGGACATGACAAAATTAGGTGGAGGTGATAGGGAGAGCGGCCAAGAACCTTGGCCGCTCCACCTACAAGCCCGGAAGCCCCCAAACGGCAGCAACGAGTCATGTGGCAAGGGAGATACACATGAGAAGATTCGTTATGACTCCAAAGCTTCGAAGAAAAACTCAAACTGGGATGGGAGGCAAGAGGTAGGCTATTTGGGGGGGGGGGGGGGGGGGGACACTAGCCCGTGTTCGGATTATAGCTCATACCTGGGTGTCACTAATTATTTTACTCTATGCGGTTTAAATCATTAATGGTATATTATTTTGCATTTTGTCCTTAGATAATCTTCGTTATTGTATTTACTAATTAGCAGATGAGGTCTGGCAGTGTTGTTTTAAAACACCCTGTATACATACATACGTACATGTAATTTGAACCATTGTTTATATCTTGTCAAATTTTAAATTTGTTTTTAGATTGTATTTATTTATATTGTTTAATGTGCAGTTATACGGTATGCTTTAATTATCATTATATAATTGAACTAGTTTTAATATAATACTTTAACTTGAATTGTAGTTTCCTTATTTATACAGAATTTAGCAGAACGTCCTGAACTTCCCAATTGACTAATTATTGAGTATGACGAGAGTACGTTACTATATTATGTGCAACTAGTTTGCTTGGGAAACAAATTCACTTCCTCATATATCGATAGTGATGTACATTGTATGTGGGTTTTTTTTGTATATCATAATATTATTTTGCTAAATCTGAAATGCTTTATTACCACAGTGATTTTGATAAGTTATTTTTTCTTTGTATTGTGTGGTTCCTGTTTTTTTTTTTTTTTTTTTTGCAAGCTTTACATATTTATTAGGAAGATAATATTAAGCAATAATATAGATTGTAATTAAACTATGTATGGTATGCAGTTATCCTTATATTTTCAGCCCAATGCTGTAATTTTAAGAACACCATTTACCAAAAATAGGTTTTGTATTCGTACTCTCTCTCTCGCTCACACACACACACACACACACAATCCCCCTCTGTGAAACAATTAACAAATAAATTGATCCTGTTAGTTACACTCCCTCAGGGGCAGGGCGAGAGAGAGCGCACCGGCTAGGAGATTTTCGGGAGGGTTAAATTCCCTTCGTTCACCCGATATTTCACTGGTGGCAGCGGTGGGATTTGAACCGTGGTTGTTGTTGTTGTTCCCCAAGCTGCCTGGCCGAACAGCCCCAAGGCCCCGAGTAAGGCCAAGGCCATAAACGAGCGCCCCCACAGAACCCTCCCTGCCGACCACAATAAAGCCTGGGTGACCGAAGCCAATCCATGGCGGGGAGCTGAGAGGGTGCGTAAACGCCCGGGAAACCAAAGCCCCACCCAGGGCCCTGTGCCCCTCAGCAATTATGAAGAGAAAGTTGAGGGGCAAAGGAATAATGTGACGCTTTAGCTTCCAATCTTGGTAGATTGGGAGGTCAATCCACGGAAGAGACGCCGTCACTTGAGATCTAGAAAATATATAAGTAAAAGGAACAGTCAGAGTAAGCTATGGGTATGGCAGAGTTAGTGACCTCAGTAGGTCCGGTCACCCCAGGTCCGCGCGCTTACCCACTCTGCCACCTCGGACGTTAATAGGATAGTAACCTTAGTCCTCCTTGAAAGAACCAGGTTGATAGTCTCGTGGATATCATCACGTGATGGGTTTCTTAGACTTCACCATCATGACTATTTTACACTATCCCGAACGTCAACTCGGGTAGCAGAGTATTTGGGTGGCGGGATTTTTGCGAGGGCATTACAATTATATCCTCTTACTAACACTAGATCCTTCTCTGCTTCTTATTCTATCTACCGTATCAAAGAAGAAAACAGAGTGGGGTGAATGACATGATGACTAGAAGATTGTACAGTAAGGCTGAAAGGAGGAAAGATAGTGGTGGTGGACGTGGAGGAAGGGGGGATAGTGAGGAGGAGAAGGAAGGGGGGACAGGCATGTGGAGAGGTGGAAGGAGACACAGGAGAGGAGAGAGGATGGGGAGAAGGAAAACAAACGAAGGAGATTTAAATACCAGCACTACTACTACTTTTGTATTTGATTATTATTTAATATTGTACATCCATTACATTTACAAAAATCAGATATTATTGTACTACTACTACTACTACTACTACTACTACTACCAATAATAATTAAAACAATAATATAATAAACACATCAATAATAATAATAATAAGATAAACAAATAATAAACTGAATGAGTATAACAAGAGAGGAAGAAATAGACTGATGCCCTGATATAAAACTCGGAGGTTGGAAGGAGGGAAAACGATAAATTGGGAAAGGCTGAAAACTGTCAAATATTTACAATTCTCCTTACCTCCCACTCACTCACACAGACACACTCTCTCTCGTTGGTTTTTTGTGTGTATTTGCAGTGTACACCCTTGGCTGTATAATAAAAAGATTATTTCTCCCCTCTTTCTTTTCCTGGTCCTCTACATGTATTGTTTGCATAATACACCTCTCTCACACACGCACGCACGCACGCACGCACGCACGCACGCACGCACGCACACGCACGCGCGCGCGCACGCGCACAGACACAAACACAGACACACACACACACACACACACACAGCCCGTAGCCTAGTAGGTAGAGCTCTCGTCTCACACACGAGGGGTCGGGGGTTCAATCCCCGGCCGGGCGGAGACAAATTGGGCTTGTCTCCTTTCATGTGTTAGCCTCAGTTCACCTAGCTGTAAATAGGTACCTGGAATAAGTGGACGACGTTGTGACGTCCCATCTGGGGTTGGCAAAAATGGTACAAGGCGAGATGGGTATCATATGGTTCACCTAAGCTGATGGCTACCTAAGCCTTCGGGCGAGACGGTACCGTCTATAGTGAGAATGGTACCATACAGATCCACCCTAAGCCTTCGTTTCCGATGTAGCCAATTGGCTAAAAATACAGACTACACACACATCCACAGCCATTCCAACGATACATATAACAGCTACACATATAGGAGGCGGGAAATAACGAGCATGCTCACTCCCGCAATACAACTAGAGTAAGTACACCTATTCTCACCATTCATATATTGCACAACCCTCTCAACCGTGTCAACAAAAAACCCACCACTATAATTATAATGTACACTGTCAGAATATACTGTATACAATATTTTGATAAATTGTATCGTAGGCTTATAATTAACTCGAGACAAATACTATATCCACCTCTTCAATTGATTGTCATTTTTCCCATAAATGTTTAACGTTGAGGAAACCGGATTCTAATAACCTGCAAGTCTTAGGTGTATACTTATTATGGCTCAGGACTGTACACACACACACACACACGTGAACAATATTGGTTACGAGTCCAGTACGGTACAACGATTACATAAAACCACAATTTCCTCATATGTTAACACTAATAATAATATTATGCATACAGGTAACTACATACAGGTACAGGTACACTACAACTAAAAACAAAGGTGTACCAAGGTTTGCTAGTTTAATAACCATGCGAATATGAACAAACACTAAATACAAAATAACAAACATTAATTTGACAGACAGACACACGTACGAAGAAACACATGCAGAACGACACAAGTATACGCAAATAAAACATATTTACCTATACACACATAAATATACATAACATACACACATAACACCTACAAATACACGAATATCACACACGCAAGGTCACACACACACACACACACACACACACACACACACACACACACACACACACACACACACACACTACACACACACACACACACACACACACACACACACACACACACACACACACACACACACACACACACACACACACACACACACACACACACACACAGACAGACACTAACACAGAGATTAACCAACACATGTGGGCCTGTAACACCTGCGCTCACTCACCTGGCCCCATACACACACACGTGTTCAACAAAGCAGGTGTTCACAACGCAGCTGTTCAACACATACATCATACACTTACAACCTCCCGCAGCTGTGTACTAGTTGAGAGTTGAACGAGGTGTTTATTGTAAATTATGTGTATGTTCAATTGGCTGTGATGGCTGAGGGTTATACTAGAGGTTTATTGTTGTATTATTATGAGATGGTTCACATGTATGTTATGTGTGTGTTCAATTGGCTGTGATGGCTGAGGGTTATACTAGAGGTTTATTGTTGTATTATTATGAGATGGTTCACATGTATGTTATGTGTATGTTCAATTGGCTGTGATGGCTGAGGGTTATACTAGAGGTTTATTGTTGTATTATTATAGATGTTCCATGTATTTTGTGTGTGTTCAATTGGCTGTGATGGCTGAGGGTTATACTAGAGGTTTATTGTTGTATTATTATGAGATGGTTCACATGTATGTTATGTGTGTGTTCAATTGGCTGTGATGGCTGAGGGTTATACTAGAGGTTTATTGTTGTATTATTATGAGATGGTTCACATGTATGTTATGTGTTGTTCAATTGGCTGTGATGGCTGAGGGTTATACTAGAGGTTTATTGTTGTATTATATTAGATGGTTCACATGTATGTTTTATGTGTGTGTTCAATTGGCTGTGCTGGCTGAGGGTATAGAGGTTTATTGTGTATTATTATGAGATGGTTCACATGTATTATGTGTGTGTTCAATTGGCTGTGATGGCTGAGGGTTATACTAGAGGTTTATTGTTGTATTATTATGAGATGGTTTCACATGTATGTTTATGTGTGTTCAATTGGCTGTGATGGCTGAGGGTTATACTAGAGGTTTATTGTTGTATTATTATGAGATGGTTCACATGTATGTTATGTGTGTGTTCAATTGCTGTGATGGCTGAGGGTTATACTAGAGGTTTATTGTTGTATTATGAGATGGTTCATGTATGTTATGTGTGTGTTCAATTGGCTGTGATGGCTGAGGGTTTACTAGAGGTTTATTGTTGTATTATATGAGATGGTTCACATGTTATGTGTATGTTCATGCTGTGATGGCTGAGGGTTATACTAGAGGTTTATTGTTGTATTATATGAGATGGTTCACATGTATGTTATGTGGTGTGTTCAATTGGCTGTGATGGCTGAGGGTTATACTAGAGGTTTATTGTTGTATTATTATGAGATGGTTCACATGTATGTTATGTGTATGTTCAATTGGCTGTGATGGCTGAGGGTTATACTAGAGGTTTATTGTTGTATTATTATGAGATGGTTCACATGTATGTTTAAGGGGGGGGGGGGGTCACCGTCTTTTGTTCTCTTTCTCTCCTTTTCTCTCTTGCCCTGGCTTGTATCCATTCGGCCCCATTCAGCCAACTGTTTTAAGACGTTTATCCCCATCCAGGTGTCAATTTCTTCCTGGCGAGCCAGCATTGTATGGAGAAATCCGGCTTAGCCGGAGACATTTTTCTATCGAAAAATGTACAAATTTAGCTTGCCGTCAAAACAAAAATATATATATATATGCTGGCTCGCTACCGCTCGCCAGGAAAATATTGACACCTGGATGGGGGTAAACGTCTTAAAACAGTAGGCCGAATGGGGCCGAATGGATACAAGCCAAATAGAGAGGGAGAGAAAGAGAACAAAAGCGAGGTGGGTTCCCTTAACGATGATAATTGAGGATCGAAGACCGTGTGTATAGTTATATATAAGCTTGTTTACTTGTATGTTCAATTAAGTGTGAGTCATTATAATTACACCTACTAACTACACTACTAACCTCTATAAACAAAAAGGACTAGCGTAATCCAGCTAATATTTCTACCGTTTGGGAAGAGTCAGCCTGGGAATAGGTGTTGACACTTACAGCCCATTTGTTCTACCCTTTATTGAGTTACAGAAGTTATGGTTCAATATTCCTGGTCTAATTATACTGAATAAACTAGGGGTAGTTATAGAAGTGGTGATAAATGAGGCAGGTGGTGTTATACTGTACTGTATATGGTGGTGTAATACAATGAATGTATACTGAGGTTGTTCACTGAGCTACATGACTGGGACTGTTAATGATAGTTCGTCCACACACCACAACACATACACACACCATAACACATACACACACCATAACACATATACACACCATAACACATAAACACATACACCATAACACATACACAACACATAAATACATACACCATAACACAAACACAAACACACCATAACACAAAAACACACACACCATAACACAAACACACCATAACACAAAAACACCATAACACAAAAACACCATAACACAAAAACACCATAACACAAAAACACACACACCATAACACATACACACACCATAACACATATACACACCACAACACATAAATACATACACCATAACACAAACACAAACACACCATAACACAAAAACACACACACCATAACACAAACACACCATAACACAAAAACACACACACCATAACACAAACACAAACACACCATAACACAAAAACACACACACCATAACACAAACACACCATAACACAAACACACCATAACACAAAAACACACACACCATAACACAAACACAAACACACCATAACACAAAAACACACACACCATAACACAAAAACACACACACCATAACACACATACACACACCATAACACATACACACACCACAACACATAAACACATACACCATAACACATACACACACACCATAACACATATACACACACACACACACACACACACCATAACACATATACACACACACACACACACACACCATAACACATATATACACACACACACACACACACACACACACACCATAACACATATATATACACACACACACACACACACACCATAGCACACACTCTTACATGTAGCTTACGTACAGTACAGTAAGCGACGTTATGTTTACCGGTACAAAAGGGAGTTATGCATGTTACGAGAACACATTTGATAAACATAAATAAAAGTACCCAGATAATACCTAACCTAGTCTACATAACAGAACTTTACCTAACCACTATTTTTAAATATTTGTATAATGTGTGTTAACTGAAAATGTAGGCTCAATCTGCTTTTACACATAAACCCTAAAAGTATTATGAATATTGTACCCATGAACCCACCAATGCTTGTACTCACACACACACACACACACACAGGCATCACACGACACATACAGGAATCATAAAACAGAGAGAGAGAGAGAGAGAGAGAGAGAGAGAGAGAGAGAGAGAGAGAGAGAGAGAGAGCTGTAAATAATGGGTAGTTGCAGGCAGCAGAACATAATTATATTATATTACACAACTAACAAATGGGGGGCGTTAAGGGGGTAGTACTCGCTTTTAATTAACCCCTTCTTCCTCATGTTTAGCATATCAGTTTTTGAGGTTTTAATACCTTCGTTCCGTTAGTTTGGCGATTTTGAAAACTTTCACCTCATTTGTTTGTCAATATTAAGACCTTTCGTGTCGAGTTTTTCCTGGCGAGCGAAAGAGAGCCTCTAATTTTAGAAGGAACGGCCTTCGGCCGGGACATTTTTCTACCGAAAGATGTACAAATTTATCTTGAAAGAGGGTCTTGGGGTGTTTTCTAAGCTCGATGGAAGTCTAGCGAGGAAACTAAAAAATAAATAAATATATATACCAAAAACCAAGCACTACCCCCTTAAGCCAGACAGGTGATGGAGAATGGGGGGGGGGGGTTATTTGTGTATACTTTTGTATTTAACATCAGCTACATTTAAACCATTTTATGAAGCTTAGAATGGATAATGGTAAAACAAATAATTGAGATACCCCTAAGACCACCTTTCGAGAAAAGTTGTAGATTTCTCTGTTCGCTATCGCTCGCCAGGAAAAAATCGGCACCTAAATTACACGAAAGTTCTTAAAAATTACAGATATGGGGCGAAAGGTCTTAAATCGTCAAACTAATGGGGCAAACATCTTAAAATCTAAAACACTAATGGGGCTAAACGTGAGGGAGAAGGGGGTCTAGACAAAAATAACCCTCAAGTGAAAATCTCCTATGAATTCATTAACTTGTTATTCAGAGTTCAAAGGTTCGTTTAATGAGGTCGAGGGCTTAACATGCACCAGAACTTGTGACCGTGGCTGTTGCCCTTGACCTTTAAAATATATGGCAGAACATGTATTAAAGTAATTTTTACTTTCATGTAAGGTGTAGCCAAAATGTCGCCGAATCTTGTGAAGTTGGAATGAGCAGTACATAACAAATTAGCCTGACTATATAATAATTCACCTGTTGGTATATGCTATCAGTGTTCAAGGGTTCACTATTTACTATATAATTCACCTGTTGGTATATGCTATCAGTGTTCAAGGGTTCACTATTTACTATATAATTCACCTGTAGGTATATGCTATCAGTGTTCAAGGGTTCACTATTTACTTTATAATTCACCTGTAGGTATATGCTATCAGTGTTCAAGGGTTCACTATTTACTTTATAATTCACCTGTAGGTATATGCTATCAGTGTTCAAGGGTTCACTATTTACTTTATAATTCACCTGTAGGTATATGCTATCAGTGTTCAAGGGTTCACTATTTACTCCCACCTCAAACAGCAGGGTTAACCTTTTAAATATACCATGATTTTTTTGTATAAATCATTCTGACAATTATAAGACAGACGATATGTGAGGGATAGAGGGGTATTTAAGATAGCTTGTAGCCATGAGTAGTCAATATAATATAACATTAATACTCAGTGGTGCCCTTATAACAAAGGGTTTAAGGGGAGATTTCCACTTGAGGGATTTTTTTCTGGAGCCCTTTCTCATTCATGTTTAGCCCCATTGATTTTAAGACGTTTGCCACATTAGTTTGGTGATTTTTAAAACTTCCGCCCCATTTCTGTCAATTTTAAGACCTTTCGTGCCATTTAGGTGTTGATTTTTTTCCTGGCGAGCGATAGCGAGCCTATATTTTAAGAGGAACCGGCCTTCGGCCGGGAAATTTTTCTGCCAAAAAATGCCGGGGCGTAATTTTAAGCTTGATGGAGGTCTAGGGCACAAACTAAAAACCTCCCCTTCAGCACCTTAACGCATTTTTACCTTTGATTATAGCTAAAATGATACGATGTTATGCAGTTTAAGAAGGACCTATGTTATGCAGGGGGTTTATTGAGATTGTATAATTATACATGTTTGAGTTGCAAAAGTAGATTATAAAATAGAGGTAATCGTCCAATGGTAACCAGAATATGAAGGAAATGACGTAATGGTGGTGAAGGGGTTAAATAATGTTGATTAAGGGGGTCACCGGCTTTTTGTTTATCTTTCTCTCCTTTTCTCTCTTTCCCTGGCTTGTATCCATTCGGCCCCATTCAGCCAACTGTTTTAAGACGTTTATCCCTATCCAGGTGTCGATTTCTTCCTGGCGAGCGATAGCGAGCCAGCATTGTATGGAGAAATCCGGCTTCGCCGGACACATTTTTCTATCGAAAAATTTATAAATTTAGCTTGCTGTTAAAACAAAAATATATATATGCTGGCTCGCTACCGCTCGTCAGGAAAACATTGACACCTGGATGGGGGTAAACGTCTTAAAACAGTAGGCTGAATGGGGCCGAATGGATACAAGCCAAAGAGAGAGGGATATAAATATTAACAAAAGCGAGGTGGGGTGGCTTAAGGTTGAAGTGGTGATGGTGCCCCTGGTTGAACCCCCCCACCCGGTGTTGGAGGGTGGTGTTCAAGGATGGGTAAGCAGGTACAATGGTTAGGCTACACCCTCAAGCTGTATAACAAACACACACACATACATACATACACATAAATGCACATACACACACCACACATCCACTCACAACAGACACACACACATACGCACACACACACACACACACATACGCGCACACACACACACACACGCGCACACACACACATACGAGCACGCACACGCACACACACACACACACACACACACACACACACACACACACACACATGTACAGTTACCAATACATAAACCTGGGACAATTGGTGCTTAGTATGCATAGTGTTAACATAAGCTCACCTTCAAACTATATATTGTACACCTGTACACTGGTTTGATAGCATAATGGTTAGTGTGATGGATTTGGGTGTGAATATCCTAGGTTCGATTACTGGGAGCGCCACACCTGTTCATTAATGTAATTGATTTCATTAATTAGGTTTACTGTAAGTTAATTTGTGGGTTAGTGATATTAGGAATTATACAGCTGTCACTCATTCACAACACTATTTCCAGATGCATGACCTGGCAACTGTATAGATACATTTACATACATACCGTACACAAACACGTAGGTACGGTATACGCACACATAAAGCAACACGCCACACATGCATATAAACACATATACTGTAAGTACAAAAACACATATACATACACCCACACATACAGTTAGTTGTTAGAAAACTACTAATATATCTATATAACCAAATAGAAATACAAACATAGAAGATAGATTAACTAGCCAATGCATAGGTTAACAATAATTTGTGATATTATATAGTAGTACCGGTACTTAATAATTATTATATAGTAGTACCGGTACTTAATAATTATTATATAGTAGTACCGGTACTTAATAATTATTATATAGTACCGGTACTTAATAATTATTATATAGTAGTACCGGTACTTAATAATTATTATATAGTAGTACCGGTAATTAATAATTATGATATAGTAGTACCGGTAATTAATAATTATTATATAGTAGTACCGGTACTTAATAATTATTATATAGTAGTACCGGTAATTAATAATTATGATATAGTAGTACCGGTAATTAATAATTATTATATAGTAGTACCGGTAATTAATAATTATTATATAGTAGTACCGGTAATTAATAATTATTATATAGTAGTACCGGTAATTAATAATTATTATATAGTAGTAGCGGTAATTTATAATTATTATATAGTAGTACCGGTACTTAATAATTATTATATAGTAGTACCGGAAATTAATAATTATTATATAGTAGTACCGGTAATTAATAATTATTATATAGTAGTACCGGTACTTAATAATTATTATATAGTAGTACCGGTAATTAATAATTATTATATAGTAGTACCGGTACTTAATAATTATTATATAGTAGTACCTGTAATTAATAATTATTATATAGTAGTACCGGTAATTAATAATTATTATATAGTAGTACCGGTAATTAATAATTATTATATAGTAGTACCGGTAATTAATAATTATTATATAGTAGTACTGGTACTTAATAATTATTATATAGTAGTACCGGTATTAATAATTATTATACAGTAGTACCGGTAATTAATAATTATTATATAGTAGTAACCGGTAATTACTAATTATTATATAGTAGTAATGGTACTTAATAATTATTATATAGTATTACCGGTAATTAATAATTATTATATAGTAGTACCGGTAATTAATAATTATTATATAGTAGTACCGGTAATTAATAATTATTATATAGTAGTACCGGTAATTAATAATTATTATATAGTAGTACCGGTAATTAATAATTATTATATAGTAGTACTGGTACTTAATAATTATTATATAGTAGTACCGGTAATTAATAATTATTATATAGTAGTACCGGTAATTAATAATTATTATATAGTAGTACCGGTACTTAGTAATTATTAGCAAAGAGGGATATATACCGGTACATACATAATAACATACACGCATCTACGCCAACACACACACACACACACACTCTATATTTACCACACACATCATTTCCTTCTCACTCTTATATAAACAGCCAAATATTCATCCACACCCTCAAATATATCCATATGTAAACACATAAACCCACACTAACTCCAACTCTCTCTCTCTCTCTCTCTCTATATATATATATATATATAATTTATTTATGCACCCCCACCCCCACATATTTGTACACAGGTACCGGTATACATTATACAATACATTTCACAGGCACAATGATATTCACAATGATATAATAAACCAAATATATACTTGTATATATCTTGAGTTTTACACGTTAAAATCATACTCCCACATACACATCTAATAAATAATAGTGAACACCAAGTATATATATTCTGACAAAACATATACAACAAATAAACACACACAAATATAATTATATACAAAACACAAGCAGCATTAAATATAAACACAAGCCCCTGTCACCCCAAACAACATAGCTCTCTCTTATACTCACACACAATACACCATTAATGTCAAACACAATAAACACATGTATCATAAACGAACAAATTCACACGACAACACGAACACAAAACTACACCCTCTTTCTCTACACAAACACCACCCTAGCTCTCTCTCTCTCTCTCTCTCACACCACTAGCATACACACACACCTCTAGCACACACAGGTCACACACACAGACACACACACAACCAGTTTGACCAGCGTGATGTAACTATATCCTCCCTGTCTCACTGTACCTGTGCCACTACCAGCCTCTCTACTTCTCTCTCCTTTGATTTTCCTTGTTGACATATTTTCTACTCTGCTGGGGGTTAATTTTTCTAACATTGTTTCTTGTCGACACAAAATCGAGGGGAGTGGTGTGGTGGGTGGGGAGGGAGCCCTCTGTTTTACCATCTTCGGTTTGAATTCAGTACATTCTACCTTTTTTGTATTTAAGGCCGGATTGCCTAGCAAGGACTGCCAAGTCTGTGTCGTCTGTGTAAGTCATAATATGATTGGAATACCTTCTCTTTTCATACAATTTCAGGTGCAGTATTTGAATATATGACATTTAATCTTGAATAAGTAATTTGACAGAAATAGTACGGTAGTATACATGATTCCAGTACCAGAATTGGTGTTGTAGGATTAACTAGACATCATATGACTGAAATTATTGGCCCTTAGTTTGGGAGAGAACACATACAAATTGAGCTGAGCCCACAATGAAGTCCTACGCTACCAATGACTTCCACAATACTTATAGTTTGTTCATCTTAACCCGGCGAGGAATCGACCACTTGTGAATTTCGGGTTATAAGGAAGTTTGACCTGTAGACATACAGTATATATTCAACAAAATTGTTGTAGTGCAAATATAAACAATAAAATTATATACCGGTACAGTAAACGTTCTATCCATCCCAAATACCACCATCTATATATTCCTGCTAAAGATCCTTGTTTACGTCTCAACTTTCTTATAGCCTGAAACTCGCAAGTGGCATATCTATCTTGATTAACCCTTTCAGTAGTCCAAGACGCGTTTTCTTCCTCTTATTAGGCTATCATTAGACGATTGTAGATAGATGGATAGATAAAAATAGGGCGAAAGGTCTTAAAATCGACAAACAAATGGGGGGAACATCTTAAATTCTCAAAATGTAATTTTGGAGGATATTTTTCTTCCGAAAAATTTAAAAAATTATCTCGAAAGGGGATCTTGAGGATGATTTTTAAAGCTTGATGGAGGTCTAGGGAGGAAACTAAACAAAATAAAATAAATAAAAGATAAATGAATATGCAAATAAATACTCCAATCCCCCCTTAAAACATTACTACCAACACTTCTGATCAAGTAGCTATCACATTCAAGCTTTAAATAATTAATTAATATAATTATTATAGTTTCACTTAAGTAGCCGATACCAATAAACAATCACAATCACAATTACACACACACACACACACACACACACACACACCACACACACACAATAATCATTATAATATAATACAAAACTGAAGTCAAATAGGACAAAATGGTGGTGTGCTTCAAGCTATAAGAAAGGGTTAATGTATTGAGGCCTTCCCAGAAAGAACCAAGGAGGCGGCCCTACAGATTGACAACAGAGTAGGAAAGACTGTGTATGTGTGGGTATTGTTAAAGAGTAGGGAGGAGTTATGTAAAGTCACAATCAAAACTCATATACTCCACTTTCGCAACCTCATTTATATATACATGGGCCCTACGACTCGGTAAGTAATCAACTTTCTCACTCACTCACTCACACATATATATATATATATATATATATATGATAAATATCCACAGGGAAGGAAGGAAAATAAACACGGAGTCCCAAGCGCTTTCGTGTATTACATATTCAGGGGACAGAGGACAGACAGAGAATGATCATTCTCTGTCTGTCCTCTGTCCCCTGAAGATGTAATGCACGAAAGCGCTTGGGACTCTGTGTTTATTTTCCTTCCTTCCCTGTGGATATTTAGCATATTATAAGTTCACGTGTTGCTGTGACTTTCTTGTATATATATATATATCCAATGGTGATATAAGAAAAACAATCAACACAACTGATTAATGACTGAATATTAATTGTGTTGTTCATGTACAGTACGTCAAGGACTTTTTGTTTTTTCCAAGTGAGAAAGACAACTTTGACATGAACTTTTGAGCATGCCTGTAGTTTGATTCATTAGTTCCCGGAAAACCTTGATGATAAACAGTAGTACATTCCAACGAGAAGGACGTTAACCTGTGTATGCTGGACCATCATCACTTTACCACTCTATTACGGTTACCGGTACACGATTCTATGCAGCTTGGAAGCCATCACCAATAATGAATGGAATAGTGTTAGTAAATGTTAGATAAGTTAATATATTGTGTTCACTATGCAGATTAATTGCCAAATTCGCAATCTGTTCTGAAACCAATTACCAATCTAAATACATAGATCATAGAATTTAGAATGCAGAAGGAAAGTGTGTAAATCAAAGTTATGGTATGCTGAATCACCCCCCCCCCCCTCTTAAGTTAGACATCAGAACCGTCGGAGGCTAGCATAAATAAATCCATATCTCAGTTTAGGTATCACATTTCCACCTCTCTTCTGGATGATATATAATAGTTGGTGTTGTGGACGGCCATTGTTCTCCCTTTATCACTGAAACCATAACCTTACAATCACAAGGTGGGGTGGGGTGGGGTGGGGTGGAGTGGGGTGGGGTTATATTATGTGAAGCTGTGGTTATAATAGGCAATGTATACACGTTAGGTGCGGTTAGCTTAGAGGTTCCTTAACGGGTACGGTAGGTTTTTTTTTGTATTACCGTAGTTTAATTATTTATTTATTTATTATTAATTTAGTTTCCTCCCTAGACCTCTACCAAGCTTAATACATTATCCCCAAGATCCTCTTTTGAAACAAATTTGTAAATTTTTCGGCAGAAAAATTTCCTGCCTACAGGCTCGCTATAGCTCGCCAGTACTGTAAATGGCACGAAAGGTCTTGATATTTATAAAGAAATGGGACGAAATATCTTAAAATCGACAAACTAATTGGGGCAAACATCTTAAAATCTCGAAACTAATGGAGCTAAACATGAGGGAGAAGGAGGTCTAGAAAAAAGCATCTAGCTCCCCCCTTAAATAGTCATAACTATAATTTATACTTCTATAGCAGCATCGCATTTACCTTCCAGACACGAGAGAGAGAGAGAGAGAGAGAGAGAGAGAAGAGAGAAGAGAGAGAGAGAGAGAAGAAAGAGAGAGAGTGAGAGAGAGAGAGAGAGAGAGAGAGAGAGAGAGAGAGAGAAAGAAAGAGAGAAGAGAGAGAGAGAGAGAGAGAGAGAGAGAGAGAGAGAGAGAGAGAGAGAGAGAGAGAGAGAGAGAGAGAACATTGCAGCGTGAAGAGAAAGATTGTATAAAATAAGGAAAAGGTGAATTGATAATACGAAATACTTTTAACTCTACCCTTTCTAGTACACGTACGCGCGCGCGCGCTGTGTAAGGTACTTGTAATGTGAGAGCAGTGTTATGTGTGTGTGCTATTGGGCTGAACGTGTGTATGTATGTAAGGTATGTCTGGTATGAGGAAGCTGGCTTTTATGTTGATGGGCTACAACACACATACACACACAGGCTAAAAAAGACAAAAAACAAACAAATACAGAATACTAACACATACACACACACACACTAACTGGCATACAGACTGTGATGCCCGCATCTTCAAGATATACACCCAATACGACCCCTACACCCTCAAGAATAGCATCAGGAATAAGGGAGTCCACCTTTACTGTTTTCTACAACTCATAAAGCAGTCCCACACTGTCATACTATACTTGCCTAGATCCGCAGCCCCCCGATACAGCCCTCACTGACGTCACCACCCCAGCCCTAACTCAATTTGTCAGTGATTACTGTTCATTTCCTTGTACACACTGTACAGTACAAAGTAACTTCCTTAGCGCATTTTTCCTTTAGACAAGAGTTTTGCAATCATCAAACTAATTCATTAACCTATACATTTGTGTTATTTTGCATTAACAAAAATTTGCAGGTGCCAAAAAAAAAAAAAAAATCCAACAATTTCCCAAGGAGATTGTGAACTATTATTTACACAATTAAAGTATTTTTTGCAAATATATACTCGAAGTATTAGTAAAACAAATCAAATCTTGAGAAAATAGTTTTTGCAGACATATATAATGTAATAGGTATCACCGAATCATGGCTAAACATTGATCAAGACTATTTATCAGAATATAATATTCCCGGATATACAATGTTTGAATGTAGTCGGATAAACAAAAATGGGGGAGGAGTTTTGCTGTACGTCAAGAAGGGTCTTCATCCCGTGCTGGTAGCGAAAGCATCTATAGATGAAATTGATATACCTTATGTTCAGTTGAGAAATATGTTTCAAGAAAAGATAACCCTAGGAATATTATATCGTCTCCCTGGACAATCACTAAACATTGATAGAAATATCAATGACCAAATTGCAGAAATGAGTGACAACGAAGATGTTGTACTTTTTGGAGACTTCAATTTGCCAGTAGCTCAGAGGGGCAAATCCCTTACATCTAACACAGGATTGGACCTGTACTCTAATCTAATAAAAAGATCATTATTTAAATTTGTTCAATATCCAACATGGGGCAACAATGTTCTTGATCTAATATTAGCAACTGAAGACAATTTAGTAAACCAAGTGAGAGTAGGGGAAGAGCACAGTACAAGTGATCATCGTTCAATCACATTCAACACTAAGTTTCTGAACAATAAATTAAATGAAACTCATGGAAAACAATAAGCCTAAATGGTGGAACACAGAACACGGGTATCTTCTACTGTCAAGTCATACCACAATACACACGCTATCCCCTTGCCATTTTGCCTTGATTAGTTATACCTTTCGCTCACGTAGGTGACTCCGTCCACAAAGATGAAGATATAACTATCTCTTAATAAACTTTACTCCTTCACAACACCCGCACTATACACTAACAAACACACTCCTTAAGTCCTCCCCTCCCATACTATACCCCAGTATCCTTCTCGCAGGTTCAGTTATGTATATGATGTATATTGTATTCATATGTTCATAGTTACTGTAGTGCCATCCTAACTGTATTTTATGTTATCTTATCTACCCATTTTAACTTGTAAATAAACTCTTATATATACCGTATATACTGTATATATATATATATGTGTGTGGACACTCAGACACGAGATCCAACATCCTGGTTTCATTTGATAAAGTAGAGCTGGAAGTTCATTATATTTGAAGAGAGGGAACAAAAATGAGTGAGTGCGTGCGTGCGTGCGTGCGTGCGTGCGTGCGTGTGTGTGTGTGTGTGTGAGAGAGAGAGAGAGAGAGAGAGAGAGAGAATGTGTGTGTCTGAGGATATATTTTAGAGTGCTTTTGTGTAGTGTTACCGTATAATGAATACTACAATGGCCAAATGTGCATCATAGTTGTCTCCTGCTCTAAAACACCAACACCTAATGCTTGTTATCTTCCTAACCTTGGCACCATTTGACAACTTTTAAGTGTGTTTTCAAAAGGTCTCACTCTCCCCCCCCCCCCCCTCTCTCTCTCAGCAACAGGAAGAGGTGGGGTGGAAGCGGTGCTTTGAGCAATCTTTCAAGCCTGCCAAAGCGTTGGTGAGAGAGAGAGAGAGAGAGAGAGAGAGAGAGAGAGAGAGAGAGAGAGAGAGAGAGAGAGAGAGAGAGAGAGAGAGAGAGAGAGAGAGATAGAGAGCGAGAGATAGAGAGAGAGAGAGATAGAGAGAGAGAGAGAGAGAGAGAGAGAGAGAGAGAGAGAGAGAAAAACAAAATAGAGAGAGAGAGAGAGAGAGAGAGAGAGAGAGAGAGAGAGAGAGAGAGAGAGAGAGAGAGAGAGAGAGAAGAACCAACCCATCCGTCCAACTAGTACCATGAGTATTAACATTCATAGATAGTCTGTGAGCGGTAACAACTTCCTGCTCGTTAAGGGGATAGTGACGGGGTTTTTCTTCACTATTATAACCCCTTCTGTACCGGCACCGTCTTTCCAAATTTATTCTGGCTATTATCAGACGATGTTATTCAGTTAAAAAAGGGCCTCCGGCAATTAACAGGCTTCGAACTATCTCACTTAATCCATTTTACTACCACAGATCCTTCTTAAACTGCACAATGTCGTCTACATATAGCTAGAATAAGATTACAAAGACGTTGTCGGTACAGAAGGGGTTAATTCATGTATTAATTTATTTTTTAATTTCCTCGCTAGACATCCCTCAAACTAAGAAAAACTTGGTGATGGGCTGGTCTATCAGAGTGAGAGCTGAGCGTTCTCTGCCATACCCATAGCTTACTCTGACTGTTCCTCTTACTTATATATCTTCTAGATCTCAAGTGACGGCGTCTTTTCCGTGGATTGACCTCCCTACTGCCAACCTAGAAGTTGTCAGATTGGGAGCCAAAGTGTCACATTTTTCCCTTGCCCCTCAACTTTCCCTTCATAATTGCTGAGGGGCACAGGGCCTTGGGTGGGGTTTTGGTTTCCCGGGCGTTTCCGCACCCTCCTCAGCTCCCTGCCTTGGAGTGGCTTCGGTCGGTCACCCGGGCTTTGTTAGTGGTAAGCAGGGAGGGTTTTGTGGGGGCGCTCGTTTATGGCCTTGGCCTTGCTCGAGACCTTGGGGCTGTTCGGCCAGACAGCCTGGGGAACAACAACAACTAAGAAAAACATCCCCTAAACCCCCCCTCAAGATAAATATGTACATTTTTCGGTAGAATAATGTCCCGGCCTTCCTCTTAGAATTACAGGCTTGCTATCGCTCGCCAGGAAAAAATCGACACCTAAATAGCATCGATAGGTCTTAAAATTGACAACGAAATGGGACGAAATGTCTTAAAATCGCCAAACTAATAGGCCTAACGTCTTAAAATCTGAAAACTAATAGGGTTAAACATGAGGGAGAAGCGGGCCTAGAAAAACTACCCATCTCCCCTTAACCCATTGAGTACCAGGGACGTCCTTTTCATCATATGCTGGCGACTATTAGACGATTATATTCAGCTTGGGAAGGAGCTCTAGCAATAATAAGGCTTCAATCTATCTCAACCAAGCCTTTTTACTACCACAGATCCTTCCCAAGCTTCATAATATCGTCTATATATAGCTAGAATACACTATAACACACGTCGCTGGTACTCAAAGGGTTAACTCCCAGCCTCCCCCGTCACGCATATATCCCGGTACTCAAAATTACCCCCATTCACTGCGGTGTAGCCTACCCAAACTATCCTAGCCAAGTCTTGTTCCGAGGTGTTTTATACAACTTAAGGGGAGGTTTTTAGTTGATTCCCTAGACTTCCATCAAGCTTAAAATTACATCCCCTAGACCCCCTTTAAAGATAAATTTGTACATTTTTCGGTAGAAAAATGTCCCGGCCAAAGGCCGGTTCCTCTTAAATTACAGGCTCGCTATCGCTCGCCAGGAAAGTATCGACACCTAAATGGCACGAAAGTTCTTAAAATTGACAGAAATGGGGCGAAAGTTCTTAAAATCGCCAAACTAAAGGGGGCAAGCGTCTTAAAATCTACAAAGCAATGGGGCTAAACATGAGGGAGAAAGGAGTCCAGAAAAAAAAATCTCAAGTGGAAATCTCCCCTTAACCTCTTCACCACCTTTACGTAATTGCATCATACTCTGGTTACCATTAGACGATTTTCTTTAGTTAAGGGGAGGTTTCTGGTTTGTTCCCTAGACCTCCATCAAGCTTAAAATTAAAATTACACCCTCTAGACCCCCCTTTCAAGATAAATTTGTACATTTTTCGGTAGAAAAATGTCCCGGCCAAAGGCTGGTTCCTCTTAAATTACAGGCTCGCTATAGCTCGCCAGGAAAAAATCGACCTCTAAATGACACGAAAGGTCTTAAAAGTGACATAAATGGGGTGAAAGTTCCAAACTAATGGGGCGAACGTTTTAAAATCTCAAAAGCAATGGGGCTAAACATGAGGGAGAAAGGGGTAAAGAGAAAAATCCCTCAAGTGGATATCTCCCCTTAATAATCTACCTCCACGACTCAAATGGGTAAATACAATCTCAATAACCCTCTTGGCAACATAAGACCCTTCTTAACCCTTTGAGTACCAGCGAAATGTGATATATATTGTATTCTAGCTATATTTAGGCGATATTATGCAGCTTGGGAAGGATGTGTGGTAGTTAAAAGGGTTGGTTGAGATAGTTTGAAGCCTTATTATTGCTAGAGGTCCTTCCTAAGCTGAATACAATCGTCTAATAGTTGCCAGAATATGATGAAAAGGACGTCACCGGTACAGAAGGGGTTAACTGCATAACATCATATATTTGTTAGCCAGACTCAAAGGTAAAATGGCGTCATGGAACTGAAGTGGTTAATTACAAATACGAGGCTAAATATAAATACAGACTGTAATTTCAACCTGCGTCGAATAATACACGGTTATTTATAATTGCAGCCATAGACGCAAACTGACTATAGTTAAGGGGGGTCACCGGCTTTTGTTTTTATCTTTCTCTCCTTTTCTCTCTTCCCCTGGCTTGTATCCATTCGGCCCCATTCAGCCAACTGTTTTAAGACGTTTATCCCCATCCAGGTGTCAATGTCTTCCTGGCGAGCGATAGCGAGCCAGCATTGTATGGAGAAATCCGGCTTCGCCGGGAAATTTTTCTATCAAAAAATGTACAAATTTAGCTTGCTGTCAAAACAAAAATATATATGCTGGCTCGCTACCGCTCGCCAGGAAAATATTGACACCTGGATGGGGGTAAACGTCTTAAAACAGTAGGCTAAATGGGGCCGAATGGATACAAGCCAAAGAGAGAGGGAGAGAAAGAGCAAAAAAGCGAGGTGGGCTCCCTTAAGTAATGGCGTACTTTAGAGGCAATTTGGATCATCATCATCATCATCATCATCATCTCCGAGGCCTGGGAAACCCCAGCTAATGGATGGCCATAGCAAAAACGCCTACATGTTATTTTGTCCAGACCTACTCCTTGCGCTCGCCCGTGCCACAACACCACTTGTACGTCCAAGTTTTCATCTATCTATCTATCTATTGCTGGTAATAACTACATACCCAATCCTGCAAACATACACTAGATTGTTTAGATACTGTAGTGAAATAGGGTAGGTATATACTATAGTACTATAGGGTAGGTATATACTATAGTACTATAGGGTAGGTATATACTATAGTACTATAGGGTAGGTATATATACTATAGTACTATAGGGTAGGTATATACTATAGTACTATAGGGTAGGTATATACTATAGTACTATAGGGTAGGTATATACTATAGTACTATAGGGTAGGTATATACTATAGTACTATAGGGTAGGTATATACTATAGTACTATAGGGTAGGTATATACTATAGTACTATAGGGTAGGTATATACTATAGTACTATAGGGTAGGTATATACTATAGTACTATAGGGTAGGTATATACTATAGTACTATAGGGTAGGTATATACTATAGTACTATAGGGTAGGTATATACTATAGTACTATATACTATAGTACTATAGGTAGGTATATACTATAGTACTATAGGGTAGGTATATACTATAGTACTATAGGGTAGGTATATACTATAGTACTATAGGGTAGGTATATACTATAGTACTATAGTACTATAGGGTAGGTATATACTATAGTACTATAGGGTAGGTATATACTATAGTACTATAGGGTAGGTATATACTATAGTACTATAGGGTAGGTATATACTATAGTACTATAGGGTAGGTATATACTATAGTACGATAGGGTAGGTATATACTATAGTACTATAGGGTAGGTATATACTATAGTACTATAGGGTAGGTATATACTACTATAGTACTATAGGGTAGGTATATACTATAGTACTATAGGGTAGGTATATACTATAGTACTATAGGGTAGGTATATACTATAGTACTATAGGGTAGGTATATACTATAGTACTATAGGGTAGGTATATACTATAGTACTATAGGGTAGGTATATACTATAGTACTATAGGGTAGGTATATGCTAAAACTATAGGGTAGGTAATTCTATAGTACATAGGGTAGGTATATACGATAGTACATATACTGTAACTCACGGACTTCTATACCGGTATATCTCTGCTAACTCACGGTGACTTTCTATAGTACATAGGGTAGGTATATCTATAGTACTATAGGGTAGGTACACTATACCGGTACCCATACTCACGGTGACTTTCTGAACTATACCGGTACCCATAGGGTAGGTATAACATAGTACTATGAAGACTTACAAAACCGGTACCCAGTCTCTGCTACTCACGGTGCAATTCAAAAAAACATACCGGTACCCATCTCTGCTAACTCACGGTGACTTTCTGAACACATACCGGTACCCATCTCTGCTAACTCACGGTGACTTTCTGAACACATACCGGTACCCATCTCTGCTAACTCACGGTGACTTTCTGAACACATACCGGTACCCATCTCTGCTAACTCACGGTGACTTTCTGAACACATACCGGTACCCATCTCTGCTAACTCACGGTGACTTTCTGAACACATACCGGTACCCATCTCTGCTAACTCACGGTGACTTTCTGAACACATACCGGTACCCATCTCTGCTAACTCACGGTGACTTTCTGAACACATACCGGTACCCATCTCTGCTAACTCACGGTGACTTTCTGAACATACCGGTACCCATCTCTGCTAACTCACGGTGACTTTCTGAACACATACCGGTACCCATCTCTGCTAACTCACGGTGACTTTCTGAACACATACCGGTACCCATCTCTGCTAACTCACGGTGACTTTCTGAACACATACCGGTACCCATCTCTGCTAACTCACGGTGACTTTCTCAACACATACCGGTACCCATCTCTGCTAACTCACGGTGACTTTCTGAACACATACCGGTACCCATCTCTGCTAACTCACGGTGACTTTCTGAACACATACCGGTACCCATCTCTGCTAACTCACGGTGACTTTCTCAACACATACCGGTACCCATCTCTGCTAACTCACGGTGACTTTCTGAACACATACCGGTACCCATCTCTGCTAACTCACGGTGACTTTCTGAACACATACCGGTACCCATCTCTGCTAACTCACGGTGACTTTCTGAACACATACCGGTACCCATCTCTGCTAACTCACGGTGACTTTCTGAACACATACCGGTACCCATCTCTGCTAACTCACGGTGACTTTCTCAACACATACCGGTACCCATCTCTGCTAACTCACGGTGACTTTCTGAACACATACCGGTACCCATCTCTGCTAACTCACGGTGACTTTCTGAACACATACCGGTACCCATCTCTGCTAACTCACGGTGACTTTCTCAACATACCGGTACCCATCTCTGCTAACTCACGGTGACTTTCTGAACATACCGGTACCCAAGTCTGCTAACTCACGGTGACTTTCTCAACACATACCGGTACCCATCTCTGCTAACTCACGGTGACTTTCTGAACACATACCGGTACCCATCTCTGCTAACTCACGGTGACTTTCTCAACACATACCGGTACCCAAGTCTGCTAACTCACGGTGACTTTCTCAACACATACCGGTACCCATCTCTGCTAACTCACGGTGACTTTCTGAACACATACCGATACCCATCTCTGCTAACTCACGGTGACTTTCTGAACACATACCGGTACCCATCTCTGCTAACTCACGGTGACTTTCTCAACATACCGGTACCCATCTCTGCTAACTCACGGTGACTTTCTGAACATACCGGTACCCAAGTCTGCTAACTCACGGTGACTTTCTCAACACATACCGGTACCCATCTCTGCTAACTCACGGTGACTTTCTGAACACATACCGGTACCCATCTCTGCTAACTCACGGTGACTTTCTCAACATAACGGTACCCATCTCTGCTAACTCACGGTGACTTTCTGAACATACCGGTACCCATCTCTGCTAACTCACGGTGACTTTCTCAACACATACCGGTACCCATCTCTGCTAACTCACGGTGACTTTCTGAACACATACCGGTACCCATCTCTGCTAACTCACGGTGACTTTCTGAACACATACCGGTACCCATCTCTGCTAACTCACGGTGACTTTCTGAACACATACCGGTACCCAAGTCTGCTAACTCACGGTGACTTTCTGAACACATACCGGTACCCAAGTCTGCTAACTCACGGTGACTTTCTCAACACATACCGGTACCCATCTCTGCTAACTCACGGTGACTTTCTGAACACATACCGGTACCCATCTCTGCTAACTCACGGTGACTTTCTCAACATACCGGTACCCATCTCTGCTAACTCACGGTGACTTTCTGAACATACCGGTACCCAAGTCTGCTAACTCACGGTGACTTTCTCAACACATACCGGTACCCATCTCTGCTAACTCACGGTGACTTTCTGAACACATACCGGTACCCATCTCTGCTAACTCACGGTGACTTTCTCAACATACCGGTACCCATCTCTGCTAACTCACGGTGACTTTCTGAACATACCGGTACCCAAGTCTGCTAACTCACGGTGACTTTCTCAACACATACCGGTACCCATCTCTGCTAACTCACGGTGACTTTCTGAACACATACCGGTACCCATCTCTGCTAACTCACGGTGACTTTCTCAACATACCGGTACCCATCTCTGCTAACTCACGGTGACTTTCTCAACACATACCGGTACCCAAGTCTGCTAACTCACGGTGACTTTCTCAACACATACCGGTACCCATCTCTGCTAACTCACGGTGACTTTCTGAACACATACCGGTACCCATCTCTGCTAACTCACGGTGACTTTCTCAACATACCGGTACCCATCTCTGCTAACTCACGGTGACTTTCTGAACACATACCGGTACCCATCTCTGCTAACTCACGGTGACTTTCTGAACACATACCGGTACCCATCTCTGCTAACTCACGGTGACTTTCTGAACACATACCGGTACCCATCTCTGCTAACTCACGGTGACTTTCTGAACACATACCGGTACCCATCTCTGCTAACTCACGGTGACTTTCTGAACACATACCGGTACCCATCTCTGCTAACTCACGGTGACTTTCTGAACACATACCGGTACCCATCTCTGCTAACTCACGGTGACTTTCTGAACACATACCGGTACCCATCTCTGCTAACTCACGGTGACTTTCTGAACACATACCGGTACCCATCTCTGCTAACTCACGGTGACTTTCTGAACACATACCGGTACCCATCTCTGCTAACTCACGGTGACTTTCTGAACACATACCGGTACCCATCTCTGCTAACTCACGGTGACTTTCTGAACACATACCGGTACCCATCTCTGCTAACTCACGGTGACTTTCTGAACACATACCGGTACCCATCTCTGCTAACTCACGGTGACTTTCTGAACACATACCGGTACCCATCTCTGCTAACTCACGGTGACTTTCTGAACACATACCGGTACCCATCTCTGCTAACTCACGGTGACTTTCTGAACACATACCGGTACCCATCTCTGCTAACTCACGGTGACTTTCTGAACACATACCGGTACCCATCTCTGCTAACTCACGGTGACTTTCTGAACACATACCGGTACCCATCTCTGCTAACTCACGGTGACTTTCTGAACACATACCGGTACCCATCTCTGCTAACTCACGGTGACTTTCTGAACACATACCGGTACCCATCTCTGCTAACTCACGGTGACTTTCTGAACACATACCGGTACCCATCTCTGCTAACTCACGGTGACTTTCTGAACACATACCGGGTACCCATCTCTGCTAACTCACGGTGACTTTCTCTGCTAACTCACGGTGACTTTCTCAACACATACCGGTACCCATCTCTGCTAACTCACGGTGACTTTCTGAACACATACCGGTACCCATCTCTGCTATACTCACGGTGACTTTCTGAACACATACCGGTACCCATCTCTGCTAACTCACGGTGACTTTCTGAACACATACCGGTACCCATCTCTGCTAACTCACGGTGACTTTCTGAACACACATACCGGTACCTCTCACGTGATTTAACACATATACTCTCTGCTGTGACTTTCTGAACACATACCGGTACATCTCTGCTAAACTCACGGTGACTTTCTGAAGATAAAACATACCGGTACCCATCTCTGCTAACTCACGGTGACTTGTATACTGAACACATACCGGTACCCATCTCTGCTAACGCAAACTTGACTTTAATATAACTGAACACATACCGGTACCCATCTCTGCTAACTCACGGTGACTTTCTGAACACATACCGGTACTCACATCTCGTTTAACTCACGGTGACTTTCTGAACTATATAAATACCGTACCCATCTCTGCTAACTCACGGTGACTCGTGACGCAGGTAGAAGGTAAACCCATCTCACAAACTCACGGTGACACTTTCACACACATACCGGTAGCAAACTATTCGATGAATGGCACTCACGGTGACTTTCTGAACAGAAACCGATCTGGGAGTAACAATATCGAGTAACCTAAAACCGAGTCAACAATGTCAGAAGTTGTTAAGAAGGCAAACAAAATAATTGGTACCGGCAGGTCTCTGAGCTAACTCCAAAGGTGACTTTCTCAACACCATTAGTCCGCCCATCTCTGGAACTCACTGACTTTCTGAACACATACCCTACCCATCTCAAGCTAACTCACGGTGACTTTCTGAACACATACCGGTACCCATCTCTAAAGCTAACTCACGGTGACTTTCGAAGAGCACATTAGAGGGGTTAAATCTATTGTTATATGACCCAGCGCACATTAAGAGGTCACTTAATTCAAGTATGTCAATATTTAAATATCAAATTATGAGTAATTTACAAAACAATAAAACATAATTACAATACATATTCATGCAAACTTGTTTAATATAACTTGTATACATATGTAACTCACACGAATCTAAGACATTTCTTCATGCAAACTTGTTTAATATAACTTGTATAATGGGCTTCCCCGATAAAACATAATTACATCACCGTTGATTCATGCAAACTCCGCCTAATATCTTGTATCAACCCGCGATATGGAAATGAATAACATAATTACAATACATATTCATGCAAACTTGTTTAATATAACTTGTATACATATGGAAGATAAAATCTAAACAGCTCATCACAGGGATTAAATTATAGTCTCACAACTTCGTTTACCATACAGTTAGTTATTAAAATATATAAATATAGCCAGCATTTTAAATACCCTGTCGTGACGCAGGTAGAAGGTAAACAACACAAACACAAACACAAACACACACACACACACACATACACAGCGTTCTATTGGAAAACATGGACTCCGACACAAACATACGCACATGGTAATTAAAAACAGGGTCTCTCTCTCTCTCTCTCTCTCTCTTTCACACACACACACACACAACCAGACATTAGAAGGAAGAAGCTCGTTATTCCGGCTGGGTGGCAGTCAAGGTTAACACTGGTATGGAGGGCACGCAGTTTGGTTACACTTTAAAACATTACTCAAAAACACCTACCGTACCTCCCTACCTCTGTCCTTCCATGCTGTCATTGTCTTCCACTTTTACTTTATTGGGGATTCCTCTCTCGCTCTCTCTCTCTTGTGCTATCCTTTTCTTCCACTTTACTTTATTGGGGATTCTGCTCTCTCTCTCTCTCTTTCTCCTGTGCCATCCCTTTCCTCCACTTTACTGTATTAGGGATTCTGTTATATCTACCAGAATGCAGTCCTGACCATTAGCTTGGATCGTAAGGTCTATGTGGTCAGTGTCTATATAAATCTGTCTCTCTGCTGTTTTAGTTTTGACAGACCTTAAAGCTTATTCAAAACACGTCTACCTCCACCACTCCCTCCTCCTCCTTCCTTCCTCCCCCCCCCCCCACCTCTACCTTCCTCCTCCCTCCCTCCCCCACCACCACTCCCTCCTTCCTCCCCATCACTACCTCTCTCTCGAGTGTAGAATCACGTTTTGACAGACGTTAAAGAATATTAAAAATACCTCCTTTCTTCTCTCTCTCTCTCTGGGAATGAAGTATTTGCTAGTCCATGAAGATTAATTGAAACACCATTTCCCCCACCTTCCCTTCCTGTTACTGAGAGAGAGAGAGAGAGAGAGAGAGAGAGAGAGAGAGAGAGAGAGAGAGAGAGAGAGAGAGAGAGAGAGAGAGAGAGAGAGAGAGAGAGAGAGAGAGAGAGTGAGTGAGTTATTAAGTGTTACATACCTGTATACTGTATGTTACGATAATCACAGATGGTTTAGTACAGATGATTTTCCTGATGCTTAACCACCTTACCACATGTGTGTAGCTTGTAGCGAAACATACACTTACACAGCTTTTATTACACACGCACACAATACATATATACATATATACACACACATATATATATATATATATATATATATACTGTATATGCTACTGTATATGCTACCTTAACCACAGAAGACGTAAACACACAATTACAAACACTAATAGTTATTGTTGTATAGCATTGTAAAGGTTATAATAGTCAATATGTTATACTCAAGCGCCCTAAAAAAATTAAACAATGTACAGGACAAATACTTGTACTTCGTTGATATATACAGATAAGCGATCAATAGATTTGTGCCTAAGTACAAACCAAACATGAAAAGGGAAAAGGTTTGGTATATTAATAATAATTGTGAAGTAGCAAAGCAACAGAGAGACAAAGCTTGGAAAAAGGCTAGGAAAAATCCCAATGACATGACAAAAAGACACGAATACAACCAAGCAAGGAACAACTATGTGAACATCAGAAGAAGAAGAAGCTAACTATGAGAACAACATAGTTAATAAAGCCAAAGGTGAACCAAAACTCTTTTACAAATTTGTAAACAGCAAAATATAGGTGAAAGATCAGAGCACAGAATTGAAGGATGGCCAGGACATTTACAAAGGTGAAAAGAAGCTGTGTGAAATAATGAACACCAAATGGCAAACTGTTATCGTCTCTGAGATCGAATTCATCGCACCTGAAATAGAGGAATATGGAGACCCGGCAATATTAGAAGTACCTTTCGACACAGGTGAAATACTTGGTCTAATGAGAGACCTAGATGTAAGAAAGGCCATGGGGCCCGACGAAATATATGGATGGATCCTCAAAGAATGCGCATATCAATTAATCATACCACTATATGATATAATCCAATCATCACTAACGGAAGGAGTAGTACCAGTAGAATGGAAGAGAGCAAATGTGGATGCCCATCTATAAAAATGGTGACAGGAAGGACCCCCTAAATTATAGACCTGTCTCACTAACTAGTGTGGTGGGCAAACTATGCGAAAAAAATAATAAGACAATGGACGGACCTCTTGGAGCAACTCAAAATAATCTCAGACAAGCAATTCGGATTCAGAGACAAATCGTCATGCATCACCAACCTGGTCAATTTCTAGGACAGGGTAATAGACAAAGTGCAAGAGAGAGACGGCTGGGTGGACTGTATAAACCTAGACTTAAAGAAAGCCTTTGACAGAGTACCGCAGAACAGATTAATATGGAAATTAAGTACTGTAGGGAGAGTGAGAGGAAAGCTATTGGAATGGATGAAAAGAGTAGAGTGCCTCAGGGATCAGTACTAGCCCCATTGATGTTCTTAATATATGTTAATGACATGACCAACGGAGACCAACCGTCCTGAACATACCCACATTCAGTATCGAACCCAAACAAGACAATAACGTGCATTATATCCCACATGCTTCAACACTAACCCATACGAAGTTTGAGGGTTTATTGAGGTAATTTTTTGGTTCATTACTATTAACCCTTTGAATACCAGCGACGTGTGCTATATTTTATTCTAGATATATTTAGACGATATTTTGCACCTTAGGAAGGATCTGTCTTAGTTAAAAGGTTGGTCGAGATATTTTGAGGTCTTATTATTGCTAGAGGTTCTTCCTAAGCTGAACAAAATCGTCTAATAGTTGCAGAATATGATGAAAGAGACGTCCCTGGTACTGCATGGGTTAAGGGTTTGGAAGTGTTTTGACGTATTCGGGTAATATATGTTTTGTTTTTCTTCTCTGCTCCCTTGGGAAAAATAAATAAATAATAAAATAAAATAAATACAAATAAAATCGATGCCCTACAAGTTAAATCTATAAATTATTCAGAAGAAAAACGTCCCGGCCACCAACTTGCACCCTCACTCTCCCACATAAAACAAATACACTTGAATAGGTTGGAAAGGTCTGATATTAGAAACACTAATGGGCTGAAACGTCATAAAATCGCCTAACAAATGGGGTGATACAGGGGTGATTCCGAAAGACCACCCTCTAATTACATAGTTATAGAGGTTGAATATGTAATTGTTATAAGGTTATCACTGTTGAACCCTGTTGGGCCTCACCTGTCCTGTCCACCCCTAGACTCCTCCTGTGGCCCCCACCACCTCTCGAACACTCACCTCCAGAAAACATACACATACACACACACACACACGCAACGCATACACACACACACACACACCTTCCACAAACACACAAACACACACACACACACACTCATACCATTTCTCACATACAACACACACACATTGTACACACAGACAATCACATATTATATAAACACACACATTCTACACACATATTATACATACAAAGACACACATTATACTGTACACACAGATTCATATTATACATGCAGAGATACACATTACAAACACACAGACACATATTATACACACACACACACTTACACATTATCTATACCGTACATACACATATTATAGACACACACACATTATCTTCACACACAGACACACACACAAAGACACATATTACACACAGACACACACATTACATACTGTACACACGTGCAAAAAAAAAATAAAAAAAAAAAATATATATATATATATATATCCCCGGCGACCTTGGAAGAGCCTCCATCTCTCACGCTTCTCACATCACACCAGGATTCCCACACAATATAATACAAAAAAATACAATAATATTTTGAGCGCCTGTAGTTGCCATAAGGTGAATTATACGCTGCGTCCCCCGAGTAAATGTAGGTACTGTTAACCCCTTCTGTACCGGTGATGTAATTTATATTATATTATGGCGACATTTAGACTATTTTGTACAGCTTAGGAACCCCGTCTACTCATTAAAAAGGCTACAAACTACTCAATTAATCCTTTTAGCTACCATATATCCTTCCTAAGCTTCATGAAATCGTGTAAATGTATCTAGCATTAAATACAAATTACGTTGCCGGTACAGAAGGGATTAATGCAGTACGGTGTTCAATGAGAAAGTTACATGGCATTAAAGGGGGAAGGGTTTATTTATGGTTCCATTTATTTATATATTTATTATTTGTTTTTAGTTTCCTCCCTAGACCTCCATCAAGCTTAAAAAACACATCCAACGATCCCCCTACTAGATAAATTTGCAAATTTTTCGGTATAAAAATTACTGGCTCGCTTTCGCTCGCTAGGAAAAGTCTTAATACTGACAACAAATGGGGGGGGGGGAGGTTTTAAAATCGCCCAAATAATGGGCCGTAAAGTCTTTGAAATTATATTAAATAATCACACAATTAAGCATCTTGAGAATAATAAATTAATCAGGGATAGGCAATATGGTTTTAGACGATGTCGATCAACTGCAGACATTCTTTGCCTTCTTACGCATCAAATCAACCAAGCTACAGACCAACATGGTGAAACACATACAATAGCACTGGATATATCAAAGGCATTTGATAGAGTCTGGCATCAATCCTTATTGTCGAAGATGTCACACTACGGCCTTGCATCATTAGTTCCACTAATTTCTTCTTATCTTCTTAACAGAAAAATACGTGTAATGGTAGATGGCCTTTATTCTCAATTTCACTCAATAAATGCTGGTGTTACCCAGGGATCAGTTTTGGCCCCAACTCTGTTCCTCATTCATATCAATGATCTCATATCTACCACTCATAATCCAATACATTCCTACGCAGATGACTCAACACTCCACAGTTCCTTCACATTTACCAATTCTTTCACCCAACCCGATCTTATAAATTCAAAAATAAACACTGCAATGTTCTCTGAACCAGGACCTTTCTAGAATGAATGAATGGGGACAAAAGAATCTAGTTTCCTTTAATGCACAGAAAACCAAGTACATTCAATTTTCAAACCGACAGAATCTCACTGACTCCCATATATTTTTTAATGATGTAAATATTCCCACTTCCCCTAGTATTGACATTCTCGGTGTAACATTAACTACTAACTTGAGCTGGACACATTATGTTGGAGGCATTGCTAAGAATGCCTCTAAAAAACTGGGACTCCTGTACAGAGTTCGAGAATTCTTCACTGACGAGCAGTTGGCCGTAATATATAAAAGTCATGTGCGTTCTCAGATGGATTACTGTTCACCTCGGTGGAGTGGTTGCATTGAGGCAGTTGGACAAAATTCAAAATAAAGCTATTAGATTAATCAATAACCCTGCAATCACACAGGACCGTCCTACATTATCCATACGAAGAAACGTTGCATCCCTTGCATTATTCTATAGATATTTTCACAGCAATTGTTCCGAAGAACTTGCTTCAATTGTGCCGCCTCTCCACATCTTTCCCCGTAGAACTAGGGCAGCTGAGAGTGACCATGAATTTACACTTTCTCCTCCACAATGCAGAACTTCTGCTTATCAAAATTCATTTATCCCCATAACTACTACTCTTTGGAATTCACTTCCCTCGAGTTGCTTTCCACAAACTTACAATGTACAACAGTTTAAATCCAGTTGTTACAAACATTTTATGAATGGAGGATGCCTTTAGGCACATGGACCTTTTTGTTTTATCTGTGTTTTCGTTCCTCCGTTCATTGTCGCTTCAAAAAAAATAAAAAAATAATAAAAATGATCTGAAAAGGGGGGCCAGAAAAATAACCATCCCTCTTAAAGGACACATACGGTAGGCTTTGTGTGAGCGTTACCGGTGCAATGAGTCAGGAAAACTTCGATACCTAAATGGCACGAACAGTCTTAATATTGGCAAGAAAATGGGGCGAAATATCTAAAAATCGCCAAACTAATCGAGCAAACGTCTTAAAATCTCAGAACTAATGGGGAACACAAGGGAGAAGGGGGTCCGGAAAATAACAACCATCTCCCCTTAAGAAAGTTACATGTATTTAAAAGATAAGTAGGCATAATTGAGTGATACCAGAGCAATAACTTACCAAAGTTACAAGGATTTAAAAGATAAGTAAGCCAATTTGAGAGTTACCGATGCAATGAGTTAAAAAAAATAAAAATAAAAAATAAAAAAAATAAAAACGTGACATACCTCTCAGACAGTCTTCTTAAACCTCTCCGAC
Source organism: Paralithodes platypus (assembly GCA_032716605.1). Taxonomy (NCBI): domain Eukaryota; kingdom Metazoa; phylum Arthropoda; class Malacostraca; order Decapoda; family Lithodidae; genus Paralithodes; species Paralithodes platypus. Next base: position 18,572,592 of record CM064504.1, read on the forward strand.
ATATGACGCGATTTTGAGCCTATTGGGGATACTTTAAAGCCTTTGTTACCATCAAGGGTATTTAGAAACCTTTAGTTTAGTTATTTCATCCTCTGCAGTTGTCTTTGAGTTAGCTGTGGGCAGAAAACTAATTTTGCAGAGGTAATTATAAGAGTGAGAGAACTCTATTTCTTATTGCTAATCTGGCAACCTCTGCGTCATAAATGAGTGAAAGGGTTAAATATGTGGGAAGGGTGTTACTAGCATAATTATTTATATATTTATATGTCTATTATGAAAGAGAACATATAATCCAGTTTCCTGAAGCTAACAATATATTTCCACACATATTGCTTATTCAGGCAAAGGTATTTACTGCGATGCCGCTCTCTCTCTCTCTCTCTCTCTCTCTCTCTCTCTCTCTCTCTCTCTCTCTCTCTCTCTCTCTCGGGAATAAGATTTTAGGCAGACATAAAGGATTATTCAAAACTCTGCATCCCCCTTTCTTTATTTTTCCACACATACACTCATTCTCTCTCTCTCCCTTTCTCTCCCGGTAAAGCCCCATACCTCCCAACACACACACACACACACACACACACACACACACACACACACATACAGCCCGTAGCCTAGTAGGTAGAGCTCTCGTCTCACACACGAGGGGTCGGGGGTTCAATCCCCGGCCGGGCGGAGACAAATTGGGCTTGTCTCCTTTCATGTGTTAGCCTCAGTTCACCTAGCTGTAAATAGGTACCTGGAATAAGTGGACGACGTTGTGACGTCCCATCTGGGGTTGGCAAAAATGATACAAGGCGAGATGGGTATCATATGGTTCACCTAAGCTGATGGCTACCTAAGCCTTCGGGCGAGACGGTACCGTCTATAGTGAGAATGGTACCATACAGATCCACCCTAAGCCTTCGTTTCCGATGTCGCCAATTGGCTAAAATACAGACTACACACACATCCACAGCCATTCCAACAGTACATAAAACACTTAACATGCATTTCACGCAATACATTCCCAGTTGAGGAGGCGCGATAATAATGAACTTAGCTCGCATTGCGTGGATTCCCCTTGACGAACAAGTAACTGAGTAACACACACACACACACACGCACGTGAAAAGAGTTGAAATTAATATAGATATATGAAAAATATAGAGAGACAGTCAAACACCCACCCCAAGGCAAAATAGAGAGGCGGATGGACTTCATCAGGCCACAGCCATCCGCCGTAATCGGTTTTCTGTTATAACTGCATGGCAAACCGGCTATCTATATAATACCTGGTGCAGAGTGTTTGCCCTAAAAGAAAAAGTAGTACCGTATAGTACTAATGAAATAGTCAAAATCAGGGGGTTGACAAATTCGGAAAGTCAAGTTTGTAGTCAGAAGTAGAGTAGACAAAATCAGTTAGTTTAAATTGGGGAAGTCACATTTTGTTGTCAGATATCGAAGAAAAAATCCATTAACTACGTCAAAAAGTACTGAAACATATTTAGCATGATATAAAGTGAGGTTGAGCTCTGGGAGGCAGGGGACGCTCAACCCCCACTCTGACAGGATCAGCCCATCTCCTTGGCATCAACATTCTGGTAATAATACGTCGACATATTCAGTACATGCAGTGTGTGGTAAATTCAATGACGTCATCATTATTAGCTGAGATGCTCTTCACAAATTTACTCATATCATCTCTAGCAGTTCTAAGATGGTGTTTCTTGAAATATGTCACTTATTATAATATTTTTAGATTTATTGTAGTTAAAATATCTAATTGGTAGTTTGCACGCGCACACACACACGCACACACACACACCAGCTGATAAACTGCCACATGTGTTTGTAATATTTCATTAATCGATTTTAGGAGTAGAGTTGGTTGTTGGATAGAACATAATAAAGGACAAGGATACACGCTTGATTAATATTGTCGACACCTTCCCACGCACGCACGCACTCAGACGCACATATTTTCCTACACACCCTAACAGGCAAGTAATAACGCACATGCAATCTCAGGCACGGGTGCACACACTCTTGACCGTGTTGATGTCTTCGCAGAAATAGTCTATGTACATGCAAGACCTCAAATTTGGAGATACACACACAGAATCCGAAAAGGATATTTGACTTTCTGATGGAGGAGGACTGTAGCGTGGTCCATCCCTAGCCAAGCTGCTCTACTATCAGTCTGTGCTCGCCTAAACTACGTTCCACCACTGCATCTGCGTATGTATATGGTCGGAACTTAGGCTCAATCACGGTTGCCAAAGGTCGCATGTGACCGTGTAGTTAAGGTAGAATCACAGGCCATAGATACTGTATCTGTAGGCTGTGGATAGAATAAGCATTGCACTGTAACTCGAAAGATTTTCAGCTTCACTGCTGCAAGTGAACAATAAATTAACAAATACTATTAGCATTATTAAAACACACACATACAAACATACACACACACAAAAATCACAGACACACGACAACCCACTGTTACACACACACACACATAAATCCCAGACACACGACAACCCACTCATGCACACGCACACATGGTTTCGCATAACAAGCTTTCTGAGAAGAGCATTATCGAGCACAGGATATCTCGAACGGGGTTATAAGAATAGCACACCCCACCAACACACATACATACACACGTCTTTCCACCTGTGCATCTGCGTATGTAATGGTGGGAACTCGGGCACCCTCCCTATCGCTAAAGGTCGTAGTTAAGGTAGAAGTTTTGTACTACACATAAGATAAGAAAGTTTGTATATATTCATTCTCAGGGCTGCAGGTGAAACAATATACCAGTATTAAATTACTTATTGTTACCGTACTCACTCTCTCTCTCTCTCTCTTTCTCGTCATCTCCTACCGGAAACATATCCCTATTAAAGTTATCGTGTAAATTCTATTCACTTTAAGTAGCTCGTCCTGAGAGAGAGAGAGAGAGAGAGAGAGAGAGAGAGAGAGAGAGAGAGAGAGAGAGAGAGAGAGAGAGAGAGAGAGAGAGAGAGAGAGAGAGAGAGAGAGAGAGAGTCTATATGAGCTTTATGTACACAATTCAGTTCAGCAATTAACCAAATTAGACCAATTATCTCTTTACAACAACACTGTGCCCGGCAAATGTAAAGTGACGTAATATACAGTAGACTCACTCATGAAAATAACCCCGTTCATTAAGGGGGGTCACTGGCCTTTTTTGATCTTTCTCTCCTTTTCTCTCTTTCCCTGGCTTGTATCCATTCGGCCCCATTCAACCAACTGTTTTAAGACGTTTATCCCCATCCAGGTGTCGAATTCGTCGTCTTTTTTTTTTTTTTTTTTTTTTTTTTTTTTTTTTTTAAAGAGACAATGAACGGAGGAAGGAAAAACACAGATAAAACAAAAAGGTCCATGTGCCTAAAGGCATCCTCCATTCATAAAATGTTTGTAACAACTGGATTTAAACATTTGTAGATTGTAAGTTTGTGGAAAGCAATTCTGACGAGCGACAGCGAGCAAGCATTGTATGGAGAAATCCGGCATCGCCGTTGACATTTTCTATCGAAAAATTTACAAATTTAGCTTGCTGTCAAAACAAAAATATATATATGCTGGCTCGCTACCGCTCGCCAGGAAAATATTGACATCTGGATGGGGGTAAACGTCTTAAAACAGTTGGTTGAATGGGGCCGAATGGATACAAGCCAAATAGAGAAAGATAAAAAAAGCGAGGTGGGCTCCCTTAAACTATGATACCGTAATATGTTTGTGAATAAATACGGAGCGTGTACCACATAATTATAACACTGCACTCCGGAGCTATTTATCTGGACACTCATTACGACAACAACCCACTGAGCCCCAGCTAGTTATAAATAAATGTACCACCAGGGACCGGCAGGTTTTGAAAACAAAATGTTTTCCAGAAACAATAGCGAATGGGTTAGGAATGAAGGAAAAACCACAAAAAAACGATCAAAAAGGTCAAAAAGGGGTCCTACGGAGCCCCGAAAGTCGATTTTACAAGAGTAAAAAATTGAAGGCAATAACCCCCAAAAAAACATGTTTTTGCGCGCTCACGCGCACGCGGTTGGACTTTGAGAGTTTTCAACCATCGGCATGGTTGCGTGGGATACTTACACAGTTCCCATACAAATCTGAGCTCTCTAGCTGCCATAGGACCGGAGTAATTAACATTGACGACACGTTGTCGTCGCTGGGGTTTAGCGTTTCATACATTGCCGAATATGGGACCATGACAGTCAATGTTCAGTTGTGGCCAAGAATATAAGTGCAATAATGGAGGAACTATTATTGTCATACACTGACGAAGTATAATGAAACCTTGATTAAGCCACGTAGAACGAAGTATAATGAAACCTTGATTAAGCCACGTAGAACGAAGTGTTGAGCTACACTAGTCAATTCTCCCTACCAATAAATGCCTACAGTGGCCGATAGAGGCGCTGAACGCAAGGTTTACCGCGGTGCATTGTGGGAAATGGGCGACATCGTGGACCTATCCACCCTCCCTCTTCTTCAACAATTCTATAATATATGCAGTTAGTCGAAATTCCTGTAGCTGACACATACTTTGGTCTATGCATACTGTTGTTTTATATATTTTAAAATCATCCATATTCATAAATAACGTATATTTACAATACAAAGTCAGCAGGTATTTTCGCGCCAATTTTGTTATGATAATTAATCAGCTTATAATTATGTTTGTAGTCATTATCAGCTGCATATGGACTTTCCTTTTATTACTATACTATATAAGCACTTAGTGTAGTCGTATACTGTGTAATAAAAATGTGTAGAATCACACAACAATTGAGATAAACTGTGCATATCCTAGGTGTTGGGTATAGTGATGTCTACAGTCGTAGCTCTGGCGCTAGTTCAGAAGCGTCCACCAGAGGTCTCAAGAGAATTGTTGGTAGGGAGAATTGGCAATGTCTCCACTGAATAATTCACATTGCTGTGCATACAAAATTGTAACGCTAAACCCGCACATAAAACCAGTATTCATAGCAAAGACGCTACAGTTTCGGTTCATCTTGAGCACCGAAGAAGACTCAATATAAACCGAAACTCTCTTGTCTTTACAATTTATACGTTTTTCAATGTGTGGGTATAGTTTTCCACTCACTGTCTGGATGATAATTTTTTATATCAAACGGAAGACGGAGTAATCAATTATGACAGCAAACTTTTCTGTTACTAACATCATTGTAATTCATGGCCCACCGCTTGGATACTCAAAACCGTTGGGGTTTTACAGAATATGTGTTTTTCTGCCAACACTCTTGGTTTTTTGCCTTGTGGAGAAGATGGATGATCTAAATTGGAAGAAAAGCTGCAGGTCCGTGGACATGGGAGGGAGGGGGGAGCTGTGAGGACAGACCAAGACAGGCCTGGGATTAAATACTTTTTCTGATCATAAATTTAAAATCTTGACCAGTGGTAAAGTAAAAAACAGGACTGTCTGGAATACTACTATAATATTGAAACCGTTGCATGAATATATAATTATATATATATATATATATATATATATATATATATATATATATATATATATATATATATATATATATATATATATATTGTATGTATATATATATATATATATACCGTATATATATATTGTATGTATATATATGTATATATGCAGGCGTGGTGTATTTCTGATAACTGTGCCTGAAAGAATCCAATATCGTAATGGGGTTTGAGCGTTCTCGGGTTTACACATTTTGATATTTCTGTCACTTACTAAATAACCTTTCTTGTTTCCCTGGTCGTAGGGCCTTATATTTACAGTATATAGCTAAGTGAGGTGGCCATTTAGCCGGTCTGTTGGGTTCAGTGGTCGAACTATAAGCCATCAGGGTGGTTGGTATTTTGGAAGCGTATTCCCTGATAGTGTTTTAAACCCGTTATACTTCTATGTAGTTGGCTAGCCAGTACTAATGCTGCCGCCCAACCGGATATATACAGAGTATAGTCCAATTAAATAATGGCGCTATAGTTAAATAATTTAAATATGGTATCTATCTAGTTACAATATGAACTAGAGGGTCACTCAGGAGAGCGCCTGTATACCTCCGCCTACACTGACCGAGGTATGCGCTCTACCGAGTACCCTTTTGTTTGTAAGATGTGTTGAGACTTTGTAATAATAATAATGTTCAGGTTACTTATATAATAATAATAATAATAATCGTCTGGTTACTTATATAGCGCCCGTTCTCCTCCTTCCAGGATTCACAAGCGCTTGGCTTTCTTTAGTCTACCAGACACCATTACCCATCCCCCTTGCTCATGGGGAGATGGTAACCGCCGGCTATTATCCCAGAAAAACTTTTCAATCTGAGCGGGGATTGAACGCTAGACCTGCAAGATGGGATTCAGGCACGCTATCAACTGAGCCAGCCGGACGGCTGGCTCAGTTGATAGACCTCGCTAAAAAGAACTTGTAAGAGAACTTAAAGTAAATACCCGGTACAACAGATTATATAGATCTGGTTTACCTATCAGATCAGGTACCGGTAATACATACTAGGTATAATAACCAGTCAAGAGTGACCCCGGGATAGTAATATGGTATAATAATAAAACAAACAGTTATAACATATACAAATGACGATGGGTGAAACTGTGTTAGTTACTTGACCAGGTACGGTATGGTATAATAATAAAACAAACAGTTATAACATATACAAATGACGATGGGTGAAACTGTGTTAGTTACTTGACCAGGTACGGTATGGTATAATAATAAAACAAACTGTTATAACATATACAAATGACGATGGGTGAAACTGTGTTAGTTACTTGACCAGGTACGATATGGTATAATAATAAAACAAACAGTTATAACATATACAAATGACGATGGGTGAAACTGTGTTAGTTACTTGACCAGGTACGATATGGCATAATAATAAAACAAACAGTTATAACATATACAAATGACGATGGGTGAGACTGTGTTAGTTACTTGACCAGGTACGATATGGCATAATAATCTAACCATGGTACCGGTATGTAGGATTCTGTTATAACTATCACAACAATAGACTGTGTTAGTTACTTGACCAGGTACGGTATGGCATAATAATCTAACCATGGTACAGGTATGTAGGATTCTGTTATAACTATCACAACAATAGACTGTGTTAGTTACTTGACCAGGTACGGTATGGCATAATAATCTAACCATGGTACCGGTATGTAGGATTCTGTTATAACTATCACAACAATAGGGATTCTGGATCAACTCTATTGTATTCGCCGCTGAGGATTATTAGCTGCAATCATGTTAACTTTATTGCATTATTAAAGTTGAATTAGGTGTGTCAGCAACATCTGTCACTATCCAATACATCAATAACTAGAGGGGCAATCGGTAGAGCGCATACCTCCGTCTACGCTGGCTTTGTCACATAATAAAGTGAATGCACAACAACGACACCAGTGTGACATATAATCTGGATAGCCTCCTAAATTGAATCGCTTCTTCCTTGGTGCATATCCTCTCTGCCCACCAAATTTCGTGAAAATCGGTTCATAACTTTGAGATATCTTGTTTACACCCAAACAGACAGACAAACAAATGTAGGCAAAACTATAACCTCTGTCCATCTTTGTTGACAGAGGTAATAAATATTCTTGTTATTCACATTTATGACTAACGTAGTGTATATTCATGATATTTAAATTCTAATGTCTCGCCTCCAAATGACCTCATACATAGTTACTGTACTGTATATATCACTGCTTACATTTACAATAATTTATAGTGCTCATTAGCATACTCTGTGTGTGTGTGTGTGTGTGTGTGGCTGCTTGTTAGTCTGCCTATCAATCTATATATGTGATTATACTGTAATCACACACACACACACACACACACACAATACATATTATACTGTACAGTACCGGTATATGTATAGATAGACAAAGAGTAGGAGGTGAGCAGGTAAGACCGACAAATAGATAAACCTTATATATTTGCTCATCTGTCTCACCATCACCTCTCTCCCTCTCCTGGCCGCTGACAACTCGCTGACAAGTGCTGACTCATGGCAGGGGCTGACACAAACCACCCTCAGCACTCTCCCTTTAAACTGCCTCACAACACAAGGTTATACACTATACCGGTATATCTGTTGCAACCCTGCATTTAAGGGCAAGTATTTATTTTTCTTTCTTTTTTTCTGAACCCCCTTCCCCTTCACGTTTAGCCCCATTAGTTTTCCAGACTTTTGCCTTTGTGTTTCAATATTAAAACCTTTTGTGCCATTTAGGTGTCTATTCTTTCCTGACGAGCGATAGCGAGCCTGTAATTTAAGAGGAGGCCGGGACATTTGTCTGCCGAAAAATGTACATTTATGGTTTGTTTTATTTTAAAGTTTGATATAGGATATATATTTTGATGTTGTAGTTGACCCCTTCAGGATACCGTGACGCTCTCATATATTACATTCTGGCTGCTGTTAGACAATCATATTAAGTCTATAAAGAATATGTGGAATCATACGGAGATAGAGTTTACCCCTCTGTTTGCTAAAGGTCCTTCCTTAGCTGTATAAAATTGTCTAGTGTTAGTTAATAAAATGTAGATGCTACAAGTGATAATTACAGCTACAGCACTTGACTTATGTAAAGTCACGCTAAAAAGATTTGTGTCCTATCTTCTCTTCTTTTGTTTGAACATAGTAAAACAGAGGGAGGAAATACACAGAGTTAATGCCAACAAGACTCCTATTGGCGACCTCATGATAAATAAATAACAATTACTGTACTTTTGGAACCAATAATATTAACCTTGGTGATCCCTCAAGCAGAGTGAAGATTAAGACTCAGCACACACAAACGATGCCTTAAAGGGAAATTTTCACTTAAGGGGTGATTTTTTCTGGACCCCCTTCTCCCTCATGTTTAGCCGCATTAGTTTTGAGATTTCAAGACATTCGCCCCATTAGTTTGGCGATTTTCATAACTTTCGACCCATTTTTTTTTTCTCAATTGTAAAGTTGTAAAGGCAATCTCCCCGACCCAAGATCAAGGTATATTTTGCAAGATCCGATCAATTCGTTGGCGGCTCACGACCATTAGCTTTCCAATCACATCCAAAGCAGTTCATTCTTACACCATCCTTAATCTATTATACATCTAAAGAAGATACATCATCTGTGTTTCCTTCCCCATCATATACTCACACGCGGAATGTAGTGTATGGGGAAGGTTAAACTAATATACAAACAACCTAATTAATGTAGTGTATGGGGAAGGTTAAACTAATATACAAACAACCTAATTAATGTAGTGTATGGGGAAGGTTAAAATAAACTAATATACAAACAACCTAATTAATGTAGTGTATGGGGAAGGTTAAACTAATATACAAACAACCTAATTAATGTAGTGTATGGGGAAGGTTAAACTAATATACAAACAACATAATTAATGTAGTGTATGGGGAAGGTTAAACTAATATACAAACAACATAATTAATGTAGTGTATGGGGAAGGTTAAACTAATATACAAACAACATAATTAATGTAGTGTATGGGGCAGGTTAAACTAATATACAAACAACCTAATTAATGTAGTGTATGGGGAAGGTTAAACTAATATACAAACAACCTAATTAATGTAGTGTATGGGGAAGGTTAAACTAATATACAAACAACATAATTAATGTAGTGTATGGGGAAGGTTAAACTAATATACAAACAACATAATTAATGTAGTGTATGGGGAAGGTTAAACTAATATACAAACAACATAATTAATGTAGTGTATGGGGAAGGTTAAACTAATATACACACAACCTAATTAATGTAGTGTATGGGGAAGGTTAAACTAATATACAAACAACCTAATTAATGTAGTGTATGGGGAAGGTTAAACTAATATACACACAACCTAATTAATGTAGTGTATGGGGAAGGTTAAACTAATATACAAACAACCTAATTAATGTAGTTGTTGTTGTTGTTGTTGTTGTTCCCCAAGCTGCCTGGCCGAACAGCCCCAAGGCCCCGAGCAAGGCCAAGGCCATAACCGAGCGCCCCCACAGAACCCTCCCTGCCGACCACAATAAAGCCTGGGTAACCGAAGCCACTCCATGGCGGGGAGCTGAGGAGGGTGCGGAAACGCCCGGGAAACCAAAGACCCACCCAGGGCCCTGTGCCCCTCAGCAATTATGAAGAGAAAGTTGAGGGGCAAAGGAAAAATGGGACGCTTTGGCTTCCAATCTAGGTAGATTGGGAGGTCAATCCACGGAAGAGACGCCGTCACTTGAGATCTAGAAAATATATAAGTAAAAGGAACAGTCAGAGTAAGCTATGGGTATGGCAGAGATCGCTCAGTTCTCACTCTGATAGACCAGCCCATCACCACATGACTAGAACCCAATCCTCTCAGCATCAGCTAGGAAAGGCCCTAGAAAGCCGCCTTTGGCGGGGGGATAGCTCCCCTATTTCAACCCCTTTCGGGGTTGGGCACCCGCCCATTAATGTAGTGTATGGGGAAGGTTAAACTAATATACAAACAACATAATTAATTATGCAGTCATTCCTCACTTTTAACTTGTTTAATTATTTATTAGAGAACAAAATTCCCTTAACGTTGTTGGGCTTCATTATTAAGTTGTAAATTTAACGGTATTAATGCAGATTCGAAAGACAATTTGCAAAATTCTACTGCTTCATTTTATATTACGTTGTTTCAGTTATATATTATTTATTAATTATTTATTTATTTATTTATTTATTTATTTTTTTAGGAACGGTTGTAGTTACGTTCCTAAAAAATACATAAATAATAAAATAAATGAATAAATACAATATAACTGAAGTAAAGTGAAGCACTATAATTTTGTACATTTTCTTTCGAATATGCATTAATACCGTTTCATTTACAACTTATTAATGAAACCCATAAATGTCAAGGGAATTTTGTTCTCTAATAAATAATGAAACAAGTTAAAACGAGGCTAATTTAAGTGAGAAGTGCCTGTAATTGTTAATATTTCGTCTCACCAGTGTCATTCAAGCTTATGCCATAAAGAAACCGCAATTTATATGGTATGCTAACCACACGAGCGCACTGAAAAATCGCACTGAAAAACTCCCTGTCCAAATGCCACAAACGTCCATCAAACGTTCCCAGCGAACGTTTAGTGACTGGCTGCGGTGGGGTTATGGCGCCACAAAACCAAATATTGAATACCACAATTATTGATGCGCTCGGTCTCGTTTGTTCATGGTCGAGTCACATATTTGCAGGTCATCTTCAGAGCTATAAAAACTGGGCTATACTATAATATACTGTATATATATATATATATATATATATATATATATATATATATATATATATATATATTCAACATTAAAGCTAGTCAAAGTAAATCTGTAAAACCGAACAAACTCATAATAAATAGTAATAAAATCGAAAAATAAGGTATACCGTACCGATATTCTCAACACAAACAGGCCCTTACATCAAATAAACAGGTTTATAATAACAATTACACATTTACTCAATATTATTTCTTTCTAACACTTCTACTGATAAATCCTGACTACCCAAATGCAACAACCGACCACCAAACGTTCCCAGCGACCGTTTAGTGACTGGCTGCGGTGAGGTTATGGCGCCACAAAACCAAGTACTCCATACCACAATTATTAATACGCTCGTTCTCGTTTGTTCATGGTCGAGTCAGACATTTGCAAGTTATCTTCAGGTCAGTAACAAAAATAAATAAATAAGATCTATAAAACAGACAGGTACTGTACAGTCATTTATAAAGAATCGTGGACCTTTCATATTTGTTCACTATGTATGTATGCCTCAGGAAATGTTTATGAACGTAATTTTCAAGAGCTATATCAATTATATAACCATACATATATACTGTAATTAATTTCATTGGGAGTGTTTGGTGTTGTGGTGAAATTAATAAAATATAGAATACCATTAATGAAAAGGCTGCATCCAAAAACTAAGCCAGTAGGGTTGTATTTTCATAAAACAAATAGTGAGGTCCACAACTTTTTATGATTGAATGTATATACATATTCCAGATAAATTGGTACATAGTACATATAAGAAGAATATGACTATACTGTATATTAGAAATAACGATATACTGTATAATTATAATAAAAAATAAATAATCAAAATAAATATTCATATACGTAATATGAACATATGTAATAAGGAAACCTATATACACAGAGTAACCTGACAAAATATGCTAGACATAAATACTGGAGTAACAACAACAACAAAATCCAGGCCTATGGTACTCAGTATACCTGTTAAATGCTAATGACATGTATATCCTCAAGAGAACATGAATATTCCATACCAAAATATATCATCACTGTAAAATGCTAACTAAATAAATATTATTATTATTATTATTAAAGATAAAAGTCGTGTCACTGTTTTTTCCGACGATTTAATATAACTTTTGAAACATTATGAGAGCCCTAAACTTCTTGTTCTCTGAATATATATAACACCCCGTAATTTTCATGGTGTCGTTTTCAAACATCCTGTATATAACTTGCGGTACTCAAAATTGTGTTTTTGGTCTCTTCCATAGACAGAAAAAAACGGATATTTTTTGAAAACATAATCTGTAGGAGTTAGGTACCGTATAGACTCATCAGTGTAATAAAAATAAACAGAAATAGTGAAATGTAAGACACATTAGAATCTCGTACTGGAAATTGTAGGCCTATATATCTTTTACTGTAGCTACAACCAATGTCAATAGATATTGTCCACAGGTCAGAATATATGTACATAATATATTTTTTGTAGTACCTAAAGAATTGTATTATATATTTGTTGGTTATATTATCCCTAGGTATGGTGACGCCACAAGAAATACACCGACACCGACACACACACGCGCACACGTAATTTTATCTCCCAAGGTACTTCTGAATTATCTTGTTCAGGCCATGTAAACGTGTATCCCGTCTGACAAGCAGGGGCGGTATTTATAAAACACTTTTAGGCTTAAAAGTATTTTTAAAGATGGCGGCCACTTTTAAAAGATAAAAGTTGGGTAAAAAAAAAAAAAACTTTTAGCGGCTAAAAGTAGCTTTTAAACCCGGCGAAAACTAAAAGCCCTCCTGGGGACTTTTAGCGCTTAAAAGTTACTTTGAGAGGACGATGAAGATGGTTGAATAACAAATCCGCCACCCCCTGCAAAGGAATTTTCATGTTAAAAAGACTAATTGGATTAATAGGCCTATAGCGACTCTGAGTTAATCAAAAGATACCATATAAACCACGAATGAAACTTAGAGGAACAAAGCTCCTAACCCCGAGATGAAAGTGTGTATTACCCTACATTATTTGGCAACGGTCAAAATGTAACTGTATGAGTAACTCATGATTGTAGGTTAAATATATTATCAAATGCAGTATGTTAGGTAACTCTTAATTCTATCCATATACCACCCGCACATCATACTACTCATAGGTGATCCACTGTGTGTTCTCCAACGAATATGCTATATTAGAAAGTAACCTACCACCATATATATCAACCTGGCATAGCTTACTCTGACTGTTCCTTCTACTTATATATTTTCTAGATCTCAAGTGACGGCGTCTCTTCCGTGGATTGACCTCCCAATCTACCAAGATTGGAAGCCAAAGCGTCACATTTTTCCTTTGCCCCTCAACTTTCTCTTCATAATTGCTGAGCGGCACAGGGCCCTGGGTGGGGCTTTGGTTTCCCGGGCGTTTCCTCACCCTCCCCAGCTCCCCGCCATGGAGTGGCTTCGGTCACCCAGGCTTTATTGTGGTCGGCAGGGAGGGTTCTGTGGGGGCGCTCGGTTATGGCCTTGGCCTTGCTCGGGGCCTTGGGGCTGTTCGGCCAGGCAGCTTGGGGAACAGCAACAACAACCTACTTTAAACATTTCGATTCATACTGTATATATGTCCGACTACATTTTTTGCCACAGTCGCGGTCTCTCTATTTTTAGATGGGTAAATCCTCCTCCTCCGCCCACAACCTCGATAGTTCCAGCGTCCTCGTTGACAAACTCCTATACTGTACTTGTTGGAAGAACACTAACAAATAGACCAAATTAAAGGAGTATAGAAGGACTAAGATATAATATTCGATTGTCACAAGATAGGCCTATTTCATAACATCCGAGAACAAGTAGCCTATTTGCACCCTATTTTTCGCAAATTACCGTAAACTGGGGTGATTTCGGACTGCGGTCATAACTTCGGACTTTGGCGATAAGTAATTAGCCATTGTCATTATATAATGGAAACGCTTTTACCATACAAGTCCGAAGATTTCCACTTTTCAAGAATACTTCGGACATCATTTAGGATAAGGATATTATGGGGGATAATTTTAGGAGGCTTCCTGGATTACGGCGCACGGCGCATTATCACTACACATCACTTGACCTAGTTAAATCTCTACAATGTGTTTACAGTCAGGAGAAATTGTTAAAAAACAAACTCAAAAAATGTCCGAAATTACCCCACTTTACGAATTGTGAAAACTCGCGAATTTGGCAACTATCTCAGATGCTGCCACACCGGAGTATGCAATTGTTTTGGTATGGTAAATATATTACCCTTTCAATTTAGCAATATATAATAGATTTCACAATAACAAAATATTGCATAATTACCCTAATGTTTTATAGTAATTAGTATATGCAATTAGAAGCCTATACTTACCTATTAAACGTTATTCATCAATTGTAATCTTGCTAGATGTAGCGAAATAGCGGTTGTGGCAGCTTTGTTAACGCTTCCACTAAAAGCTGCTTTTAAATGTTTTATGAATAACTTTTAAGGATTTTCTTTTAGTTAAAATTACTTTTAGGGAAATTTTTAAATTCTTTTATAAATACCGGCCCAGGTGTGTAATATCCGGCACTCTCTCCATCTATATCTATCTACTTTATAAATAATCTGGTTTAAACATGAACACGTGTAAGCACAAACATGTGTAATGTATATCTATCTACCTATCTACTTATATATGTATTTATGTATCTATGTATCTATCTATGATAAATTAGCTGAGTCTTTAAGCAATAAAAGATATAATGCATTCTGGAAAGAAGTCAGGAAAACTAAAAATAATAAGTGTTATTTAAATGTTAAAATTGAAGGTGAATGTGACTCCAGTAAAATTGCTGAGAAATTTTCGCAGAATTTTAAAAACGTTTTTGATGACAGCAAATGCCAGAAAAGAGATAAATATGAACTTATGAGATAAGTTAAATGTGCATGTGCAAAGAGGCAAATTATTGGGAATTATCAACACCAAAGATGTTTGTTTGGCATTATCTGAGCTAAATTGGGTCATTGGCCATGATAACATTCATTCTAATCATGTGAAGTTTTGTTCTGAAAGCGCGGTAAGACTAATTGCTAAAATGTTTTCATCATTTATTGCACATGGACATTTGCCTGATGAGATGACGTCCGGACTTATTTTGCCCCTTATTAAAGATAAATATAAAGATCAAAGCTCCTTGGATAATTATAGACCTATTATATCATCGCCAGTTTTCTTAAAATTATTTGAATATTGCTTAAAATATAAATTTTTGCATTATGTGAACTTTAATGAGAGGCAGCATGGGTTTAGGGCTAATCACTCTACAGTACATCCTCAGCGTGCTTGGTTTTTAAAGAAACAATTTTAAGATACAGATTAGAAGACTCAAATGTTTATACAGCTTTCATTGATTTAAAAAAAAAAACTTTTGATAAAGTTAATCATTTCACATTAATAAGTAAACTTATTGAAGCAGGTATTCCACACTTTTATGCGAACATAATATCATATCTTTATAGAAATCAACTGGTTGCTACTAAGCATAAAGACTCAATATCAAAACCCTGGAAAATAATGAATGGAGTAAGACAGGGAGGAGTCTTGTCTCCGATATTATTTAATCTTTATATAGATAAGCTGATTGAAAAAGTGTCTAAATGTAAAGAGGGTACACACTAGGAAATATATCAAGTAATATTAGTGCTTACGCTGACGATATTGTTGTATTAGCACCATCGTCATCGGGATTACAGTTTTTACTAAATATGCTTGGAAATGAAGCAAAAGAAATTGATATTGACATTAATATTAATAAATCATCATGCATGTATTTCAAAGACAATAAGGATAAAAACTTAAAGCCAAAGTTGATGCTATGTGGAGAGATATTGAATGTTGTTAATGAACAAAAGTATCTAGGGTTTATAATAGATGACAATTTAAATAATGACAAAGACGTAATTAGGTGTCGTAACAAGTTTTATAATGAATTTAATTGTATTTTACGTAAATTTTCTAATGTTAATGTTAGGGTTTTTACTCAGTTGTTCCAAAGTTACTGCTCAAGTTTTTATGGTTCTGAATTATGGTTTTATAACAAAAAGTGCAAACTTCCTCTTAAGCAATTTGCAATTGGTTACCACAAAGCAATACAGAAAATGCTGAAATTAAAATATTGGGAAAGTAATCATCATGCATGTGAATTGGCTGGACTAATGACATTTAATCATATAATGAATTGGTTAAAAATTAGATTTGCTCACAAATGTCGCCTAAAACCTTGCAAGTTTTTACAGAAATGTTTATTAAACCTTGATGAATACCTATCGTTAGGAAAGGAAGTTAACCATATCCTATTACATGAATATGACGTATCAGATTTGAAAACTAATGATATAAATGCTATCAAGTCAAGAATTATGTTTGTACAAAACCATGAACCTAGAATGCGGTAATGTATGAGGTTACTGTTATATATATTGTATATATGTAAAAAGTTAATTGTGTTGCCTTTTATGAAATAAAGATTTGAGTCTGAGTCTATCTGTTGTCAAATGTTACCATGTAACCTTTTATGAAATAAAGAATTAACTAACTAACTAACTATCTATCTGTGTATGTATCTGTGTATCTCTCACTCACTCACTCTCACTCTCTCTCTCTCTCTCTCAATAGTGAAACGCCCATAAGTCACCCATAATTCACCAATAATAGAAGTAAGGCCTGAGATAGAAGGAAATCAGGGTGTCAAACCGGAGCCATTTTGTGTGAACACTCTTATAAATATGAAAGGGAATACAAGAATAGTCACCTGACGTAGCATTGTTTTGGTAATTTCATCCCTTCCAAAGACATATGTTGAACTATAAACCATAATTTCATCCCTTCCAAAGACATATGTTGAACTATAAACCATAATTTCATCCCTTCCAAAGACATATGTTTTTTTTTTTTTTTTTAAGAGACAATGAAAGGAGGAAGGAAAAACACAGATAAAACAAAAAGGTCCATGTGCCTAAAGGCATCCTCCATTCATAAAATGTTTGTAACAACTGGATTTAAACATTTGTTGATTGTAAGTTTGTGGAAAGCAATTCGAGGAAGGGACTTCCAAAGAGTAGTAACTCTGGGGATAAAATGAATTCTGATAAGCAGAAGTTTCTGCCAATGTGGAAAGGGAAAGTGTAAATTCATTGGGCGCTTTCTCAGCTGCCCTAGTTCTACGGGGAAATAAGATGTGGAGAGGCGGCACAATTCGAAGCAAGTTGGAACAATTGCTGTAAAATATCTGTAGAATAATGCAAGGGATGCAACGTTTCGTTCGTATGGCTAATGTAGGAAGTACTGTGTGATTGCAAAAATTGATTAATCTAATAGCTGATTTGAATTTTGTCCAATGCCTCAATGCCAACCACTCTCTCCACTTCCACCCCAGAGGTGAACAGTAATCCATCTGAGAGGCAATGGACTTTTATATATTCGGCCAATGCTCGTCAGTGAAGAATTCTCGAACTCTGTACAGGAAGTCCCAGTTTTTAGAGCGCATTCTTAGCAATGCTTCTAACATAATGTCCAGCTCAAGTTCAGTAGTTAATGTTACACCGAGAATGTCAAAAACTAGGGGAAGTGGGAAATAGTACATCATTAAAAAAATATATGGGAGTCAGGAGATTCTGTCCGGTTAGAAAATTGCAATGTACTTGTTTTTCTGTGCATTAAAAGGAAACTAGATTTCTTGTCCCCATTCATTAATTCTAGCAAAGGGTCCTGGTTCAGGAGAAATTGCAGTGTTTATTTTTGAATTTATAAGATCGGGTCTGGAGTGAATGAAGTGGTAAAATGTGAAGGAACTGTGAGTGTTGAGTCATCTGGTAGGAATGTTTGGATTATGAGTGGTAGATAGAGATCATTTGTTGAATGAGGAACAGAGTTGGGGCCAAAAACTGACCCTGGGAACACCAGCATTTATGAGTGAAATTGAGGAATAAAGGCATCTACGTTACACGTATGTTCTGTTATGAAGATAAGAAGAAATTAGTGGAACTTACTAATGATGCAAGTGGGCCGTATATCTTCGACAATAAGGATTGATCCCTTCCAAAGACATATGTTGACTAAAACCTTATGTCATCCCTTCTAAAAGACATATGTGAACTATATAAACCATAATTCCATCCTTCCAAAGCATATGTTGAACTATACCAATTTCATCCCTTCCAAAGACATATGTTGAACTATAAACCAAAGACATATGTTGAACTATAAACCAAAGACATATGTTGAACTATAAACCATAATTTCATCCCTTCCAAAGACATAATTATGTTGAACTATAAACCATAATTGTATCTTAACATATACAATAATACTAGACTAAAAATAATGGGCTTGGTTTGTTTGGCAGCCTTCCACCAGATGGCAAATTGAATTGTTTAGCAGCTGATTGCTCGATACTTAATGAAACAATATGAAACTAATAGGTCTCTGCATCCTTTTATTGCCAAGTTTTCATAACCAGCAACATATCTCGCTACATCTTCGTAATATCCGAGTAATTAAGATGACTATGTGGCAATTTACCATCAGCTGGAAACAAATAGACACTAGACAGCAACAAAAGGATAAGCCCCCAGTCATTCACACACCATAAATCCAGGGACACCACCACCACCATTTTCACCTTATACGTCATAATAACACCACAGTCGCCACTACAATCACGTTCCCTACTCTTCTATAAATAACCAACAAAGCTTCGTAATCCGGTCACTATAGTGTGTGTGTGTATGTGTGTGTGTGTGTGTGTGTGTGTGTGTGTGTGTGTGTGACGTGACGTGTGTGTGTGGTGTGACGTGACGTGCGTGTGTGTGTATGTGTGTATGTATGTATGTATGTATGTATGTATGTATGTATGTATGTGCGTGTGTGTTACAAGTTTTCATAAGTAACATCCTATTTCGGAACATAATCTTCGTAATAACTAAGTAATCATCCGGACACAACAATTGACCGTCAGCTGTAAAATACAAGAGACCAAAGTCCAGATAGCTTTCATCGGGTTATATTTGTGTTGTATTATTATGAAGAACAGTCATGTGGTGATGGCCGTGTTGTGGCCACTGGGTTAATGTTTAACCCTATGTAACCGGGGCTGCACTTTTTGGATCCACTCTGTTTAGACCCATTAGTGCGGCATGATATTTAGACGTATCACCCTATTGGTTCAAATGACCATTATAAGACTTTTCTCCACATTCACGTGTCGATATTTTTGTATTTTTTCTAGGTGAGCAATACCAAGCCTGCGACTTCAGACATTTTTCTACCGTCGTTTTGGACTGTGACCGATATGAACCGAGCGGCTGGTGTTGCAGATGTTAGTAAAGGGTATCCAGTGAATGCAACATGCAAATATAATTACATTCCGTTGATATATTTTAGAGACACTGGCATTTTCTATTTTATAGAAACTGATATTTTCAATTGTAAGTGTAAAACCACTAAACCCCAAGTTATAATTATTCAATCCTCATGTTTGTGTCAAGTTTATAGGTAACCAGTATGTCTCACACAAGGTCTCATAGTGAGTGTCGTGAAGATCCATCAACAACCTCTCATGGTCAGTTTTAGGGGGAGGGATCATCGGATGTTGGTCAAAAATGTCGTTTCTATTCTGCAACCAAATGAACAATTCAATTTCGTCCATTATTATCGTACTTAAAAATATCCATCTGACAACAAACAGACAGACAGCGCCAATCACATACCGGTAATCTCCGGAGATAAAAATCCAACATAACTTTATAAGACAACAAGTTCCCAGGGACTATCTAGGTTATCCAATACCGGTACTCGTATGTTTTATCTGATATTATAGTCAATAATCAAGAGTTTATTATAAGTAACCTAGAACCAAACCCAAGTTAATGGTCTACACTGACCTGGGCTAGTGGACGTCATAACAATACAGTCCTAATAGTAACCTAGTTAACATTATGTAAATAGCTGGGTCAAATGTTCATAAAGGCTGGACTAAGTTTGAACATCTCCAGCTATCGAACTAGTCAACACCTCACAATAGACATAAATCGGGACTAATTAATGAAGAAGGGTGATGTCTATACAATTGATTACAGTATTATACATACCATAATAAGTAGGGTTCTTAGCTAACCATAGGATCGATATATATATATATACAGTATATAAATTATCAGTAGTGGTCTGTGTTAGCTAGAATATGAGGTAGACCAAATAGCATATAATTATAAGCTAATACAAAAATATTAGTAAGGTTCCGAGTTACCTGTAGTTATAGGAGCAGGTAGGTCCAATTAGGCTAACAGGTACACCTAATATACTCACCATGGGGGGCACACAGAAGGCGAGGCGGGGGGAATGGTCGACCACTATCTGAAACAACAACAACAATAACACATGAGTGGTGGTGAGAGGGAAAGCAGGTGATAAGATAAAGCTTCCCCACTTTTTAAGATAGTGTATGTGAGAGAGAGAGAGAGAGAGAGAGAGAGAGAGAGAGAGAGAGAGAGAGAGAGAGAGAGAGAGAGAGAGAGAGAGAGAGAGAGAGAGAGAGATAATAAATATAGTTATGGACAATAATTTCAGAATATTTTTTTAGAAACAATTGTGATATATAAACACTATCAATAATTAAGAATTTTGAGCTAATTGGTTAATGCTGCTCGTCTTGTTTGTCTCATTGGGTGGTGTTCACATATGTCTGGCCACGACTGTACACTTGCACTTACACATAGCTATTACGAAACTACATTTATTAAACCCCTTGGGGATTATGACGCATTTTGACAATCAATTCAGGCAATTATTATGCGATTTTATTCATCTTAGAAAAAAACATTGTGGGAGCTTGAGAGTTAACTGAATTACTGTTTACCCAATTGATTTCAAGACTTCCTTCCTAAATTGTATAAAATCGTCAAATGCTAACCAGAATAGTAATAATGCATCCTAAAATACAGAAAGAGTTATGTATATGGTGTCATATGGTATAGAGTTGGGGATAAAGCAAATGTTTGGCCAACGTTAAAAGTACCACAGGGTATTGTTCTAGTCATATAGCCTAGCCTACCCAACAGTAAACACATTATACACCACACTTTCACTACTACCCTACTTATCTGTGTGTGTGTGTGTGTGTGTGTGTGTGTGTGTGTGTGTGTGTGTGTGTGTGTGTGTGTGTGTGTGTGTGTGTGTGTGTGTGTGTGTGTGTGTCAGAGAGAGAGAGAGAAAAGTGTGTGTATGTGTGTTTATCTGTAATATTTGGGAGCTTGTATGTAATAATATGAAAAATAATGTTTACCTCGAATGCATCGACATGAATATAATTTTAATTTGTTTACTTTACTTTTGTATTTTAAGATTGTGATACAGAAAATATATATAATATTTGTTGTATAATCTGTGGTCAATACACGATTAATATGTGTGTGTAAGAGTAAGCCTAATAAACAAATAAAGGTCCTACCCCACTGATGTACTAGACATTACCGTAACCTATATTCACCACCACCTCCATGCCCCCTCCACCATCAACACCATTCCCATCCACCTCCTCCTCCACCATCACCACCACCATATCTCTCTTCCTCCTCCAACATACCCCCTCCTCCACCATACCCTTCCGCCTCCTCCACCAAACCCCCCTCCTCCTCCTCCACCATACCCCCCTCCTCCTCCTCCACCATAATCCTCTTCCTCCACCATACCCCCATCCTCCACCACCATACCCCTCTTCCTCCAACACCACCACCATACCCCTCTTCCTCCAACACCACCATACCCACCACCACCATATCCCTCCACCACCATATACCCTACCCCCCCCCCCCCCCCCCCCCTCCTCCACCACCATATACCCGCCTCCTCTACCACCACCACCATCCTCCACCATAACCCCTCCTCCTCTACCACCACCATACTCCTCCTCCACCACACCCCCTTCCTCCTCCATAACCCCCCTCATTTACCCCCACCATACCCCTCCTCCACCACCACCACCACCATTCCCATCATACCCCTCCTCCTCCACCATACCCCCCTCCACTTCCATACCCACCACCACCATACCCCTCCTCCTCCACCACCACCATATCCCCCTTCCACTACCACCACCACCATACCCTCCCTCCTCCTCCACCACCACCACCATACCCCCCATCCTCCTCCCAAACAATAGCACACTTTCACTACCCTAGTTATCAGTAGTAGTAAAGGTTGGGGCACCACTAGTCTCTCTATCTCTCTCTCTCAATCTTACTATTACTCTTACTCAATCTTACTCTTACTCTCTCAATCTTACTCTTACTCTCTCTCAATCTTACTCTCTCAATCTTACTCTTACTCTCTCAATCTTACTCTCTCAATCTTACTCTCTCAATCTTACTCTTTCAATCTTACTCTTACTCTCTCTCAATCTTACTCTCTCAATCTTACTCTTACTCTCTCAATCTTACTCTTACTCTCTCTCAATCTTACTCTTTCAATCTTACTCTCTCTCAATCTTACTCTCTCTCAATCTTACTCTTACTCTCTCAATCTTACTCTTACTCTCTCAATCTTACTCTTACTCTCTCTCAATCTTACTCTTACTCTCTCAATCTTACTCTTACTCTCTCTCAATCTTACTCTTACTCTCTCAATCTTACTCTTACTCTCTCAATCTTACTCTTACTCTCAAGCTTACTCTTACGCTCTACCTCCCACCCACTCACTCTCACTGGCTTACACACTCTCTCTCTCTCTAGAGTCTAGTCTCTACCTAATAAAAAAAAAAAAAAAAAAATAGAAGGTCCCACCTCTTTCCCATTCTTAAGTAAGCCATTTTAGATTTACAGAAGAGTGACCATTACTTGCATTACTGCATGTCCACAAACATTTCAGTAATGTAAGCATGTTTCCTTCTATTTTTTTTTTTTTTTTAAGGTGACAGTTACAAAGTGGTGTACAATCTATCTTATTCTAGTTACATTGTAGTTTATCTTATTGTACCAGTACCTCCCTACAATCAACCTAGTTGTTCCCCAATTCGTCCCTCCGCCACGACCATTTCAAAGTCCAAGTCTCTCACTCTTGTCCTCTGTAGCGGGGAGGACCTTGTACCCCTGAGACATAGGAGTGCAGACCTGAGAAGAGAGAAAGAGAGCCGGCATCTCATCCAAGTTATGACTTGGCTTCTATGCTGGCGCTTTTTCTCCGATATTTGTTCAGCTAATCTGGCATAGAAGACACTTGCAGAAGGTCCCATACCTCCCGACGATGAGAAGACCAGAGGAGTAAAGCTTCCTTGATCCCTGTTCAAAATTCTTTCTTCATAAGCGCGTTTTTTCTCACTTTCGTTTCTCAAGTATGCCGCCTTGTGTCCTCGCTCACGATATGTTTGTGCTCTTGGGTTGAAGATTCTGATGTCGAAAAAAACCCGTTGTCCCCTCGTCCAAAAACCTCGAGCACTTACGTCCACTCTTGCTTCATTTGAAGTATTTGCAGTATTGTGGGCCAAGCGCTGTCCGTCCATAGGCAGAAGTTCCGGTTCGATTCTGACATCATGGCACACCTCGTCCAGCATTTGTGCAGTGATGTCTCGTACTTCATCATGCCGGATACAGATGAATCCTCCTTTCTTACAAGTCATACAGTGGTCTGAGTTGTTTATTTCACCACATGCACATTTCAGCGGCAGGTTCGAAACTGGCCACCCATACCGTCTAGTCTCTACCTCCCGTCCACTTACTCTAACTCACTCTCTCTCTCTATCTCTCAATCTTACTCTGTACCCCCCCCCCCTCACTAACTCACACTGACTCACTCTCACACACACACACTCACTCTCACACACAGACTCACTCTCACACACACTGACTCACTCTCACACACACACACACTCACTCTCACACACACACTCACTCACTCTCACACACTCACTCACTCTCACACACACTGACTCACTCTCACACACACTCACTCACTCTCTCACACACACTGACTCACTCTCTCACATACACTGACTCACTCTCACACACACTGACTCACTCTCTCACACACACTGACTCACTCTCTCACACACACACTGACTCACTCTCACACACACTGACTCACTCTCACACACACTGACTCACTCTCTCACACACACACTCACTCTCACACACACAAACATTAGTAAGAGACAAACAGGTAAAGTCAATAACACTTCAGCCGACACAATACAAACATCACCACCTGTCTTAAGGGGAGGCAGACCGTGTTTCTGGACCCCCTTCTCCCTAATGTTTAGCCCCACTAGTTTTGAGATTATAAGACGTTCGGCCCATTAGTTTGGCGATTTTAACACCTTTCGCCCAATTTCGTTGTAAATTTTAAGACCTTTCGTGCCATTTAGGTGTCGATTATTTCCTGGCGAGCGATAGCGATCCTGCAATTTTAAGAGGAACCGGCCTTCGGCCGGTAAATTTTTCTACCAAAAAATGTACAAATTGATCTTGAAGGGGGGTCTAGGGGGGTTTTTTCTAAGCTTGATGGAGGTCTAGGGAGGAAACTAAAAACATATATGAATAAATGAATTAATAGACCAAACAAACGGCCAGCCTCCCCTTAAAACAACAACAACAGCAACAACAGCAACAACACCTACCACTACTATCTTAAATCCTTCCATACCGGTGACGTCTTTTCCACTTGATTCTCACTACTATTAGACGATTTTATTCAGTTAAAAAAAGACCTCCAACAATGAACAGGCTTCGTACTATCTCACTTGACCCTTTTTACTAGAACAGATGCTTCTAAAACAGCACAAAATCGTCTAAATATAGCTAGACTAAAAAAAAAAAAAAAAAAAAAAACGTCCCCGGTACAGAAGGGGTTAATATTAGTCAAGACACCAGACCTAATGGAGACAATATGAGATCACAATAATATATAAAGGTGTAGTGGTAATTTACAGGTGGGGCATTCATAAAGTACAGAAGGGGTTAATATTAGTCAAGACACCAGACCTAATGGAGACAATATGAGATCACAATAATATATAAAGGTGTAGTGGTAATTTACAGGTGGGGCATTCATAAAGTGGTCACCTTAGTGTTAAGGGGAGATTTCCACTTGAGGGATTTTTGTCTTGACCCCTTTCTCCCTCGTGGTTAGCCCCATTGCTTTTGATATTATAAGACGTTCGCCCCGTTAGTTTGGCGATTTTAAGAACTTTCGCCCCATTTCTGCCAATTTTAAGACTTTTCGTGCCATTTAGGTGTCGATTTTTTCCTGGCGAGCGATAGCGAGCCTGTAATTTAAGAGGAACCGGCCTTTGGCCGGCCGGGACATTTTTCTACCGAAAAATGTACAAATTTATCTTGAAAGGGGGTCTAGGGGCTGTAATGTTAAGCTTGATGGAAGTCTAGGGAACACACTAAAAACCTCCCCTTAAAGTGTATTCAACCTAACCTGGCAGAAATTGGTAAGGTGGTGTCACACGAGCCGTTTTTCGAGCAATTTTTACGGGCAATTATGTTCTGGCAGCTTCAAAAAATACACTTGATCAGAATTGAGCCGCCTAACATATTCTACCTTCAGTCTAGTTACCGATACCAGTGCGTAAAAGTCCCGAAATACTATGAGAAAAAACTTGCTCATGGAAAATTGACGGAAAAAGCGCTCGTGTGACAGCGGCTTAATGCTGCCTTGTTATATAGTTGCATGGTCAATATTTGTTATAAAGGCGGTGTCACACGAATAGTTTAGAAAAACAGGTTAGAAACTTTAGAAAGGCAGTATAGGAAGTATATAAAGGCAGCGTTACCTATTTCTGCCAGGTTAGCTTGAATATACTTTAGTTAAGCCGCTGTCACACGAGCCGTTTTTCGAGCAATTTTTACGGGCAATTATGGTCTGTCAGCTTCAAGTAATACACTTTATCAAAATTCAGCCGCCTATATAATCTACCTTCAGTCTAGTTACCGATACCAGTGCAAAAAATGTTCCTAAATATAACGAGAAAAAAATTGCTCATGGAAAATTGACGGAAAAATCGTTCGTGTGACAGCGGCTTTAACATATCACCAGAAACACCAAATGTATTATAAATGTCCTGCTCAGTGTAGATTAACCCTTTCAGTATTTGAGGACGTTTCTTTACACATTATTCTGGTTATCACTGGTAGACTATACTGTATGTAGCTTAGGAAGGAGCTCTAGGAAACAAAGCGGTCATAACAATTATAATTAAATCTAGTTCCCACAGGTTCTTCAAAAACGGGATACAATCGTCTAATAATAGCCCGAATAGTGTTAAAATGCATCCTAATCGTGAAGGGGTGAATGGAGGAATGGAGGTAGTCACAAGCCAGGCATTACAATCCCCAACATAGCACTGTACTATCAACTATCACAAGCTTAAGGGGAGATTTCCACTTGAGGGATTATTTTCTTTACCCCTTTCTCCCTCATGTTTAGCCCCATTGCTTTTGACACTTTAAGACGTTCGCCCCATTAGTTTGGCGATTTTAAGAACTTTCGCCCCATTTATGTCACTTTTAAGACCTTTCGTGCCATTTAGGTGTCGATTTTTTCCTGGCGAGCGATAGCGAGCCTGTAATTTAAGAGGAACTGGCTTTCGGCCGGGACATTTTTCTACCGAAAAATGTACAAATTTATCTTGAAAGGGGGTCAAGGGGGTGTAATTTCAAGCTTAATGGAAGTCTAGGAAACACACTAAAAACCTCCCCTTAACAACCCGTCCATATTACGAGTTATTTACACCCATAACGTTAGAATAAATAAACAAAATCAAACACAAAGTACTATTGAACATGAGGTAAGGTTTTAGTAGTTAGTATCGGTGAGTGCATCATGGTTTTAGTAGTTAGTATCGGTGAGTGCATCATGGTTTTAGTTAGTATCAGTGAGTGCATCATGGTTTTAATATAGAATACAAAGTACTATTGAACATGAGGTAAGGTTTTAGTAGTTAGTATCGGTGAGTGCATCATGGTTTTAGTTAGTATCGGTGAGTGCATCATGGTTTTAGTTAGTATCGGTGAGTGCATCATGGTTTTAATATAGAATACAAAGTACTATTGAACATGAGGTAAGGTTTTAGTTAGTATCGGTGAGTGCATCATGGTTTTAGTTAGTATCGGTGACTCCATCATGCTTTTAGTAGTATCGGTGAGTGCATCATGGTTTTAGTTAGTATCGGTGAGTGCATCATGGTTTTAGTTAGTATCGGTGAGTGCATCATGGTTTTAGTTAGTATCGGTGAGTGCATCATGGTTTTAGTTAGTATCGGTGAGTGCATCATGGTTTTAGTTAGTATCGGTGAGTGCATCATGGTTTTAGTTAGTATCGGTGAGTGCATCATGGTTTTAGTTAGTATCGGTGAGTGCATCATGGTTTTAGTTAGTATCGGTGAGTGCATCATGGTTTTAGTTAGTATCGGTGAGTGCATCATGGTTTTAATATAGAATACAAAGTACTATTGAACATGAGGTAAGGTTTTAGTAGTTAGTATCGGTGAGTGCATCATGGTTTTAGTAGTTAGTATCGGTGAGTGCATCATGGTTTTAGTTAGTATCGGTGAGTGCATCATGGTTTTAGTTAGTATCGGTGAGTGCATCATGGTTTTAGTTAGTATCGGTGAGTGCATCATGGTTTTAGTTAGTATCGGTGAGTGCATCATGGTTTTAGTTAATATCGGTGAGTGCATCATGGTTTTAGTTAGTATCGGTGAGTGCATCATGGTTTTAATATAGAATACAAAGTACTATTGAACATGAGGTAAGGTTTTAGTAGTTAGTATCGGTGAGTGCATCATGGTTTTAGTTAGTATCGGTGAGTGCATCATGGTTTTAGTTAGTATCGGTGAGTGCATCATGGTTTTAGTTAGTATCGGTGAGTGCATCATGGTTTTAGTTAGTATCGGTGAGTGCATCATGGTTTTAGTTAGTATCGGTGAGTGCATCATGGTTTTAGTTAGTATCGGTGAGTGCATCATGGTTTTAGTTAGTATCGGTGAGTGCATCATGGTTTTAGTTAGTATCGGTGAGTGCATCATGGTTTTAGTTAGTATCGGTGAGTGCATCATGGTTTTAGTTAGTATCGGTGAGTGCATCATGGTTTTAGTTAGTATCGGTGAGTGCATCATGGTTTTAGTTAGTATCGGTGAGTGCATCATGGTTTTAATATAGAATACAAAGTACTATTGAACATGAGGTAAGGTTTTAGTAGTTAGTATCGGTGAGTGCATCATGGTTTTAGTTAGTATCGGTGAGTGCATCATGGTTTTAGTTAGTATCGGTGAGTGCATCATGGTTTTAGTTAGTATCGGTGAGTGCATCATGGTTTTAGTTAGTATCGGTGAGTGCATCATGGTTTTAGTAGTTAGTATCGGTGAGTGCATCATGGTTTTAGTTAGTATCGGTGAGTGCATCATGGTTTTAATATAGAATACAAAGTACTATTGAACATGAGGTAAGGTTTTAGTAGTTAGTATCGGTGAGTGCATCATGGTTTTAGTTAGTATCGGTGAGTGCATCATGGTTTTAATATAGAATACAAAGTACTATTGAACATGAGGTAAGGTTTTAGTTAGTATCGGTGAGTGCATCATGGTTTTAGTTAGTATCGGTGAGTGCATCATGGTTTTAGTTAGTATCGGTGAGTGCATCATGGTTTTAATATAGAATACAAAGTACTATTGAACATGAGGTAAGGTTTTAGTAGTTAGTATCGGTGAGTGCATCATGGTTTTAGTTAGTATCGGTGAGTGCATCATGGTTTTAATATAGAATACAAAGTACTATTGAACATGAGGTAAGGTTTTAGTAGTTAGTATCGGTGAGTGCATCATGGTTTTAGTTAGTATCGGTGAGTGCATCATGGTTTTAGTTAGTATCGGTGAGTGCATCATGGTTTTAGTTAGTATCGGTGAGTGCATCATGGTTTTAGTTAGTATCGGTGAGTGCATCATGGTTTTAGTAGTTAGTATCGGTGAGTGCATCATGGTTTTAGTTAGTATCGGTGAGTGCATCATGGTTTTAATATAGAATATCCAGTAATGTTATGTTTACAGTGTAGGGAATCAAGGCAACATGTAGTAAGACGTACGGTCGCGCTAATAAGTCATGTCCCACCTGTCATTACGTTTGGCTTGCTCTGGGCTGTATTAATGTCTGTCTGATGTTGAATAGGGTGGGTAAGTGAAGGAACATGTTTGTATATTTCACTCGATATGAAAAAATGAAGCTTAGATATTGCTGATACCAATTATTGATCAAAACATACTTGGTGCCGAGTCATGACTTATTAGCGCGACTGTACGTAGATATAATTAACCCCTTTTGTACCGACGACGTCTTTTTAATTTTATTCTAGCGATATATACAGGCCTACGCCTTTATGCAGTTTAAGAGGGATCTGTGGTAGTAAAAAGTGTTAAGTGAGATAATCCGAAGCTTATAAAATGCTGGTGTCCCCTTTTAAACTGAATAACATCGTCTAATAGTAGCCAAAATAGAGTTAAAAGGACGGCATCGGTACTGAAAGAGTCAACAAGTCAAACAAATTCAATAATCCTCTTGATCAATTAATCTGAACTTGTTATTTGGTATAGATTAACCCTTTCAGTACCGGTGCTGCCATGTTTACTGTATTCGGGACCCTATTAGACGATTCTATTCAGTTTAAAAGGGGACTCCAGCAAGTAACAGGCTTCGAACTATCACACTTAACCCTTTATATTATCACAGAACCGTCTTAAACCGCACAAAACCGTCTAAATATAGCTAGAATAAAATTGAAAAGACGTCGCCGGTACAGAGGGGGCACACCAATTAAGTAAACAAAGTACAATAGCATTTTCCTCTAGAAGCAGCATTAAGATAAGAAATCCATTTATAAAAACATAAAAAATAACATTATCTGTTCATAAACCCGCACGAAGACCGGAGTTTGCTGTCAAGGTTAAGGTGACAAGGTAGAACGTGTTTGAGACCAACATTATAAGATTAGGTCACGCCAGGTTATACAGAGGTTCAAGTCAAGTGTGCTGGTTCTAGTCCACGGTGAGAACAATAATATTATACTATACATATTAACCCTTTTTAGTTGGCTCCCTGGACCCCCATCAAGTTTAACAAAAACAATTCTCGAGAGATATGTGTACGTGTTTCGAAGCTGTATTTTTACGGATCACTCAGTTTTAAAAGTATAAAACTGTAACTATGTATATACTGTATTGTATGTATGTATGTACTGTATGTATGTACTGTATGTATGTATTTATGTACTGTATGTATGTATTTATGTACTGTATGTATGTATTTATGTACTGTATGTATGTATTTATGTACTGTATGTATGTATTTATGTACTGTATGTATGTATTTATGTACTATATGTATGTATGTATTTATTTATTTATGTACTGTATGTATGTATTTATGTACTGTATGTATGTATTTATGTACTGTATGTATGTATTTATGTACTGTATGTATGTATTTATGTACTGTATGTATGTATTTATGTACTGTATGTATGTATTTATGTACTGTATGTATGTATTTATGTACTGTATGTATGTATGTATGTATGTATGTACTGTATGTATGTATTTATGTACTGTATGTATGTATTTATGTATTTATGTACTGTATGTATGTATTTATGTACTGTATGTATGTATTTATGTACTGTATGTATGTATTTATGTACTGTATGTATGTATTTATGTCACACCGATATTTAAGACGATTGATATGTGTTCAAGTGCCCTAAGACTAGCAAGAATTATTAAGGGGGATGACCTGTTTTTGTTCTGTCCTTTTCTCTCGCTTGTATCCATTTGGCCCCATTCAGCCTACTGTTTTAAGACGTTTATCCCCATCCAGGTGTCAATTTCTTACTGGTGAGCGGTAGCGAGCCAGCATATTTTTTATTTTTGTTAGACAGCAGGCTAAATTTGTACATTTTTCGATAGAAAAATTTCTCCGGCGAAGCCGGATTTCTTCATATAATGCTGGCTCGCTATCGCTCGCCAGGAAGAAATCGACACCTAGATAGGGATAAAAGTCTTAAAATAGTTGGCTGAATGGGGCCGAATGGATACAAGCCAGAGAAAGAGAGAAAAGGACAGAAATAACAAAAAGGAGGTCACCCCCCCTTAAGCCGAATATACAGTATACTGTTAATACACGCTTTATAAAATTGTAACATGACAATAACCAATCACCTAATATAATATATATACCGGTATATATATATATATATATATATATATATATATATATATATATATATATATATATATATATATATATATATCTTTATCCCAGATTTCAGAAAAGCCAATTATGGTGGATTAAGAAGAGCCTTAAGAGTCGATCCTATGGTTAAAGTATTAAGTGGACCCAGGTGCGCTAATGAACATACTCTCTCTCAGATACCTGTCTTAACTCAGGATAATTTGACAGCTACATATAATCATTTTATTTCTTCACTCCACAATGCGCAAAATAAATATATCCCTAAAAGAAAATTAAGATCAACACAGAACCAACCCAAATGGATGAATAATAGACTATTAGACCTTCTAGGAAAAAAGAGAGGAATATATCGAAAAATAAAGAAAGGCGAAATTCACCTATTTGCTTACTATCAGAATCTATCAAGAGAGGTTAAAAAAGGTATAAGGACAGACATAACAAAAGAAATTATGAAATCAGGATAGCCAATGATTCAAAAAATAACCCTAAGGCTTTTTACCAGCTATATGAATCTAAAGTTAGAGATAAAATAGGCCCCCTTAAAACTTCGATAGGAGAAATGACAGAAAATTATTTAGAAATGTGCAGTACATTAAATAGTCAGTTTCTATCCGTTTTCACTAATGAAAATTTGGCACAGATTCCAGAAGTCCGTAAGGTATATAGTGATAGTATAGAAAATAGGTTAAGTACGGTTACTATAAGTAGAAATGATGTGCTTAAGGAAATTGACAGACTGAAACCTCAGAAATCGCCTGGTCCCGATGAGGTATATGCTAGAGTATTAAAAGAATGCAGAGATGAGTTAAGTTACCCATTAACATTTCTGTTTAACAATTCAATAGAAACAGGTATAGTTCCAGAAGCTTGGAAGCTTGCAAATGTAGTTCCGATTTTCAAAAAAGGTGATAAATCAATAGCATCCAATTACCGTCCCATTAGTCTCACTTCAATCATAGGAAAGCTACTAGAGTCAATTATTGCTAGGAAAATGAGAAACCACTTAGAAACATTTAACTTAATCAATTCTTCTCAGCATGGATTCACTCAGGGACGTTCTTGCCTTACTAATTTGCTTAGTTTTTTCTCAGAGGTATATGAAGCAGTAGATAATGACAAGTCATATGATATTATATATTTAGATTTCAGTAAAGCTTTCGACAGAGTCCCTCATGAGAGATTGATGAGAAAGGTTGAGGCACATGGAATAGGTGGGGCGTTGTTAGGATGGATTAGGTCATGGCTAATTGGTAGGAAGCAGAGAGTCAGCATAAATGGTACTAAGTCAGAATGGGGATCAGTCAAGAGTGGTGTCCCCCAGGGATCTGTATTAGGTCCTCTGTTGTTTATTATATACATAAATGACCTTGATTTAGGTATAACTAGTAGGATAAGTAAATTTGCAGACGATACCAAAATGGGGAGAAAAATTGATTCAGTTAGAGATATAGTGTCTGCAAAGGGATCTAGATACCTTACACGAATGGTCAGTAAAATGGCAGATGAAGTTTAACATTGACAAATGCAAGGTATTAAAGATAGGGAAGATGCATACAAATTTTAAATATAAACTAGCTAATATGGAATTACAAAACTCAGACTGTGAGAAAGATCTACTGTGTATTTCAGACCCGATGTCGCATCGCCTTTCGCAATTTGTGGCAAGACTATAGGTTACATAATAATGACATTCGAACACAATGTTATTGATACCCCGCCGTAAATTATGGTGTTATAAAGGTTTGTCAAATTATTATAGTTACGATGCTACCTCTTAGGGTAGCCAAAGGGAACGCAAAAACATGAGCAAGGGATCGGACACCAGACAGACCCCCCTCCCCTACAGTCCTACTGTCCCTCCCCCGACAACCAAGCGCCCCCACCCACCCCCTCCTACACTCCTCCTTCCATACCCCCTCCCCACCTACCTCTCTCTCTCTCTACCTCTCTCTCTCTCTCTCTCTCTACCTCTCTCTCTCTCTCTCTCTCTACCTCTCTCTCTCTCTCTCTCTCTCTCTCTCTCTCTCTCTCTCTCTCTCTCTCTCTCTCTCTCTCTCTCTCTCTCTCTCTCTCTCTCTCTCACACACACACACACACATAGCATATTGAATAATAATTATAAAGACATTCAGTACTTTGTACATTAATATACCGTGGTAATACGTGACATTGGGTTTACAATAGAACTAAAGTATATACAGCAACAATGAGTTGGGCAGCTTTTTCAAATGAACATGACCCATAAGTTGGTTAATCACATTACAGTATACTGTCTTTGCTAGCAAGTTTGGCGGGTAGTTATAATTATAACCCTATAATTTATGGTTGGGTATGGTCGTTTCAGGCTATATGGACCTGTTGTTCGGTTATCCGTATGATGTGATGACATGATTGGCCATAATATTCTAAAGAATTGGAAGAGGTTTGTATAATTACAGAATAAATAAATATTAACAAGAGAATTAATGGATAATTAAACAGGCAAATGTACTGTACATATATTTTATTTTAGTCTTCGTCACTGTCAAGGAAGAGCTCATCCTCATCATCGCTGTCAAAGCTTATAACGACAGGTTCCACAATGTCATGAATATTGTCAGATGACCAATAATCCTCTTCAAACGCCATAGCTCTTCTTACGGCACCTGCCCAAATGTCTTTGGTTGCGCGTAACTTCGCTTCCTCTAACCTGGCATTCAGGCTGGCACCAATGAATCGTTGTAACGAGGTGCGTACGTATCTCTTCATACACCCCCATACCTGCTCGATGGCGTTCAGCTCAGGATGCACCGGTGGAAGTCGGACAACTTCGTGACCCCATTCTCGGATTATATTATCCACTTTGTACCGTGGCTTTGGGTCGATTTTCTTTGCATATAAGTAGGAGTTCAGGACGAGTAGCGTGAGGTGAAAAGGGGAGTTTCCTTTCCTCCAACCATTTCACAAGGTCAGCTTTTTTGGTGATAGTAGTGGGACAGCGACTTTCCTCCGTAAACTGGCTGTGGTAGGGTGCATTGTCCAACACAACTACTGATGGCTCTGCCAATGCTGGTAAAAGTTGTGCTGTGAGCCAGTGAACAAAATGGCTGCTGTTCATTTCCCCGTGGTAGTCACCTGTTTTGTTCTTTGCAGGGAAACATACAAAGGAGCCATCCACAAAACCCTCGACTGTGCCACCTGCTACCACCACAAATCGCTCTCCTTCACCAGGTGGCACCTGACGGCTGTAGGTGGCACTTGTTTCAGGTTGTGTTCTGTCCACCCACTCCCTGTTGTGTGACATCCTTGTTGTGAACCACGTTTCATCCACATACACCACCTGTCTTCCTTCCGGCCGATGATGCTGGAGTGCGCGGAGAGCGTCAATACGACGACATATTATATCATTCGACTGACTCTTTCCGTACATACATTTTTCTCTGTGATACCCTGTAACGGAATCCCATGCTGTGCAACACACGCCATATCGCTGTCTCTGAGGTCTCACTTGGAATAATATCGGCCCTCTTCAAATCATCGGTCAGGGTAACAACAGTAAATGTTTCCTTTGCAGCAAAATTGGCATGCACAAAACGTCGTATGGCACCAATAGTAAAGCTGTCAAAGACAGGTGGTGTAGTGGAGGGGGTCGGGGAGTCAGGTGGTGTAATGGTGGGAGTGCTCGGTGTTTCAGGTGGTGTGAACGCAGGTTGCGCTACACCATCTTCCGCACTGCCTGGATTGTCATACCCATCACGTGAGCGACACGGTCATACGGCCTGTGTGGAACGACATTATCATAGAATTGGGAAATGGTCGAATATTAAGGACAACATAGTTGTATTATTATATGTTATGGTATTATGTGGTGGGCTGAATCCAAGATCTATATACTAAGGTCTACCTGACGGCTGACCAAAATAAGCTCTCTCCCGCACACAGTGTAGAGTGCGCCCCACACTAGCCTGCACTCGACCCAGCTTCCCTCTCTCAATACCAGTACCTCTTCGTGCGTTGTTTATTTATTCCTTGTAAACTATAGTCCATGGAATTTAAGATCAGTGGAAGTTCAATCAGTTCATTCACTTTGAGTAATCGATCAAGAACAAACGAGGTGAAACAAAGTGGATGTATTATATTATGCATTTTAAACATCCTGAACCTAGCATAGACACACTGAGGATAGTTACTATACAGTTATTATTATTTTTACACACACGCACACTCAGTTTGTACAATACATTGTACGTGTTTGTGTGTGTTTGGTCAAGAAGCCCCTTTTGGGATTATATGGGTCAAACGTTTTTTCCTTCTACTTTATAAGGAATTAGGCGGCTTGTCATGTCATTAAGGACAAGGAGTAGCTTAACATAGGTAAGGTAGAATTTAAGCACACTCACACACACACACACACACACACACACACACACACACGCACACACACACACACACACGGACACTGATTACATGTGTGTGTCTTTCGAAATAACTTGGTGTTTTTATTACAAGGGACAAATTATTGTTCTCTTCCCTTTCTCCCTTTCAATTGGACATAAACAATAGAGAATACATACATTTAACAACATGGCTTCCTCTACCTTCGTTCACAAAATCGTGATTACTTCGTTCTCTGTTTTTCCAGATGTAAGTAATCAACTATGACCAATAAACAAACAAACAACAAACAATTCAGCACTAGACCAATTAATATAATGTGTTCAAACAAACGTAGCCAAATGTAACAATACTCAAACATTCACACCAATATCAATAACACCACACACACACACACACACACACACACACACACACACACACACACACACAACCACTAACAAAGTTTATCACACAAATATAACTCAATATTGTTTTCCCTGTAGATACTTCTACAAAGGAAAGACTTCTAAAACGTCTTCGGCATATACAACATACTGCATACTTTTGCAACTATATGGTGTGTTGCACAGCATGGGATTCCGTTACAGGGTATCACAGAGAAAAATGTATGTACGGAAAGAGTCGAATGATATAGTATGTCGTCGTATTGACGCTCTCCGCGCACTCTAGCATGATCGGCAGGAAGGAAGACAGGTGGTGTATGGGGATGAAACGTGGTTCACAACAAGGATGTCACACATCAGGGAGTGGGTGGACAGAACACAACATGAAACAAGTGCCACCAACAGCCGTCAGGTGCCACCTGGTGAAGGAGAGCGATTTGTGGTGGTAGCAGGTGGCACAGTCGAGGGTTTTGTGGATGGCTCCTTTGTATGTTTCCCTGCAAAGAACAAAACAGGTGACTACCACGGGGAAATGAACAGCAGCCTTTTTGTTCACTGGCTCACAGCACAACTTTTACCAGCATTGGCAGAGCCATCAGTAGTTGTGTTGGACAATGCACCCTACCACAGCCAGTTTACGGAGGAAAGTCGCTGTCCCACTACTACCACCAAAAAAGCTGACCTTGTGAAATGGTTGGAGGAAAGGAAACTCCCCTTCTCACCTCACGCTACTCGTACTGAACTCCTTCGTATATGCAAAGAAAAACGACCAAAGCCACGGTACAAAGTGGATAATATAATCCGAGAATGGGGTCACGAAGTTGTCCAACTTCCACCGGCGCATCCTGAGCTGAACGCCATCGAGCAGGTGTGGGGGTGTATGAAGAGATACGTACGCACCTCGTTACAACGATTCACTCGTGCCAGCCTGAAGGCCAGGTTATGGTGGGTTCACACATTCACGTATATTGCTCCCGTCAGCTCCCGTCTGTTGTAAACGAAGGTATATTGGTAGTTGGCAACCGATTACGTAAAACGTAATGGCATAATACGCAAAACTTTAATGAAATTACGGCCAGTCGGGGGGGGTACTCTCGCATGGCGCGAGTAGAAACGAGTAGCCCACGTGGGTCGGGAATGTTGTGGGTGCGGCCAAGTCCGCGCGGTTGCTGATTCGAGTCGAATCAGGAACGTGGCTCGCCCTCACGTATGTCAAAAGACGGGGAAACTTACGACCGGCCAGGCCACCACGGTCGTCTGACCAGAGCATCCTCGTCGGACGTAGCAGCGACCACGTGAGACGAGAGCTGCTCTCGTCAAATCGTAGAAAGTTCCAGTCGAACGTGGAAGTATACGTTAGTTAGGCCGCATCTGGCAGAACCGCCGCACTGCGGGTTGGCGGGAAGACGCGGCATCGTTGTACGAGGGGACAACGGGACCAGCGAGGGACCCTCCAGTCACACCTCACCACACCGGAGCAGCAACCAACAAGCCAACCCTGCCACCCTCTGCACCCTGCCGAAAACAAATCGTAGCAGCGAAACGACTGCACCTATGGCTTTCATATTTTTACCACATTTACCTTACCCTTTAGGCTACCCACCACAAAAATCCCAAATCCCTCCTCCCACCCACTCGCTGACTGTCGGTCCCGTCAGAAGGAAAAAAAAGGAAAATCTGTGGCGGCGAAACGACTGCACCAATCGGTTCCATATTTGTGTGACAAGTCTCTTACCCTTCTGCCTTCCCCCCACCACACTCCCAACCTCCTCCCACCACCCACCACCCACTTCTAGCGTATCCGTACGAAGAAAAGGAAAAAAAGGAAAATCTGTGGCGGCGAAACGACTGCACCAATCGGTTCCATATTTGTGTGACAAGTCTCTTACCCTTCTGCCTTCCCCCCACCCCACCCCCAACCTCCTCCCACCACCCACTTCTAGCGTATCCGTACGAAGGAAAGGAAAAAAAGGAAAATCCGTGGTGGCGAAACTACCTCACCAATCGGCTTCATATGTGTAACACAAGTCAATTACCCTTCTACCTTCCCCCAACCAACCCCAAAACCACCCTCCCACCCATACATTCCGATACCATAAAAGTCTCTGTAGTCTATAGTGTCTTTTCAGCTACTTTCGGGACCATCGGGGACCTGATTTCTGGCGAGGGAGTTTTTTTTTACCATGTCTCTCCCAACTTATAGATTTAGCCAAAAAAAAAAAAAATATGGCACTGGCAGAAGCACACCGTCAAAATTGGCTGGCACTCAGCGGTTACTCCTCCAGTATGAATTCCTCGATGTTACTCCTCCAGGATGAATTCCTCGATGTTGTTCATGGTGCCGATGAAGGACTGGGAATGGGAATGGTGTGGCCATTCCTGCCCTTTTGTAGTTCCCAGATTCCAACCCAGACCTACGTGGTTGACAAAGACTGTCTTTGTCTGTGTTTGGTCAGACGGGGTGTGCCTCCGATTGGCCGAACCGGTCCAGGTACGACCTAACAAATCCCAAGACATGCGGCCTCATCTACGCCGGTCTTGAGGGGGCGTGGCATGGGCGTGGCCTGTGTTCCCGCAAATCGTGCAGCCCATGAGGTCGAACGGGGCTATGCTTACGCACGTCGCAAACACGTACGTAGTTCAATACGACTCCATTACGTCTGACGTAACACTGGCCCCGTTACGCTACGTCTGTCGGTAAGTGCAATAGACGTGGAAGAACGGTCGTTCAACGGCAGAAACTACTCGCGTCTTTACATAAATTGGCGATACGCCGGACGGGAGCAATATACGTGAATGTGTGAACCCACCATTAGAGGAAGCAAAGTTACGCGCAACCAAAGACATTTGGGCAGGTGCCGTAAGAAGAGCTATGGCGTTTGAAGAGGATAATTGGTCATCTGACAATATTCATGACATTGTGGAACCTGTCGTTATAAGCTTTGACAGCGATGATGAGGATGAGCTCTTCCTTGACAGTGACGAAGACTAAAATAAAATATATGTACAGTACATTTGCCTGTTTAATTATCCATTAATTCTCTTGTTAATATTTATTTATTCTGTAATTATACAAACCTCTTCCAATTCTTTAGAATATTATGGCCAATCATGTCATCACATCATACGGATAACCGAAAAACAGGTCCATATAGCCTGAAACGACCATACCCAACCATAAATTATAGGGTTATAATTATAACTACCCGCCAAACTTGCTAGCAAAGACAGTATACTGTAATGTGATTAACCAACTTATGGGTCATGTTCATTTGAAAAAGCTGCCCAACTCATTGTTGCTGTATATACTTTAGTTCTATTGTAAACCCAATGTCACGTATTACCACGGTATATTAATGTACAAAGTACTGAATGTCTTTATAATTATTATTCAATATGCTATGTGTGTGTTGTGTGTGTGTGAGAGAGAGAGAGAGAGAGAGGAGAATGAGAGAGAGAGAGAGAGGAGAGAGAGAGAGAGAGGAGAGTGAGAGAGAGAGAGAGAGAGAGAGAGAGAGAGAGGTAGAGAGAGAGAGGTAGAGAGAGAGAGGTAGAGAGAGAGGTAGAGAGAGAGGTAGGTGGGGAGGGGGTATAGAAGGATGAGTGTAGGATGGGGTTGGTGGGGCCGCTTGGTTGGTGGGGTTGGTGGGGTTGGTGGGGGAGGGACAGTAGGACTGTAGGGGAGGGGGGTCTGTCTGGTGTCCGATCCCTTGCTCATGTTTTTGCGTTCCCTTTGGCTACCCTAAGAGGTAGCATCGTAACTATAATAATTTGACAAACCTTTATAACACCATAATTTACGGCGGGGTATCAATAACATTGTGTTCGAATGTCATTATTATGTAACCTATAGTCTTGCCACAAATTGCGAAAGGCGATGCGACATCGGGTCTGAAATACACAGTAGGTGTGTTTGTTAGCAATGATTTGAAGCCTAGAAAACAATGTATAAGCGTTCGTAACAAGGCAAACAGGATTCTCGGGTTCATATCTAGGAGTGTGAGTAACAGAACTGCTGAAGTTATCTTAAAACTTTACTTGTCATTAGTGAGACCCAATATGGATTATGCTATTCAATTTTGGTGTCCTTATTACAGAATGGACAGATTCATTGGAGAGAGTACAACGTAGAATGACAAAAATGATCCATAATATTAGAAATCTTCCGTATGAAGAAAGGTTGAAGAAATTAGGCTTACATTCGTTAGAGAGACGCAGAGTTAGAGGTGACATGCTAGAGGTATTCAAGTGGGTTAGTGGAATTAATAAAGGAGACATGACAAATTTACTAAAGCTCAGTGACAGCGAAATAACTCGTACAAATGGTTTCAAATTAGATAAATTTCGTTTCATAAAAGATATAGGCAAATATTGGTTTGGTAACAGAGTTGTAGATGGGTGGAATAGGCTACCAATTAGGTGTGAGCCAATCGGCGCTCAGCAGACCCCCGTAATCTTGTGTTAATCTCTGACCGTTTTGGTGGGGTCAGTACTCAAGTATTAGTGATATGGGTCTATAATTGGGCCTTGTAATTGGGGTTGGGTGTGACAGGGATCTGCCTAGTATGGGCCGATCGGCTTTTTGCAGACTCCCATTTTCTTATGTTCTTATGTTCTTATAAATAATAGTTTCCTATTTAATACAATTAGTAAAAGACTAATGTTGTCTTCTTGCAGCCAGTGACAGTGCGATAATTATGTTAGGATTGTCAACAACACCTTCGTTTTACATTCCTGCAGTGTCCCTGTGTGTGTGTGTGTGTGTGTGTGTGTGTGTGTGTGTGTGTGTGTGTGTGTGTGTGTGTGTGTGTGTGTGTGTGTGTGTGTGTGTGTGTGTGTGTGTGTGTGTGTGTGTGTGTGTGACTGCATATAACCACGTGTGTACTCCTATATATTCACGTAACTTATATAATAGTATATACGTGACTAATTATACAACAATACACAAGCAGCCATATATTTAACCGATTAAGAACAACCTACAATAAATGAGAAACTGGAACACAAAAAATCAAACAAAATTAATGACAGCTCTGGTCTCCCCAAAAAGTAGGAGAAATAACAGAAATTGAAGCCACCCAGAGGACATTCACCAGTAAAATCCATGGGTTTCAACACTTTAACTACTGGGAGAGACTTAAGGAGCTGCAGCTGTACTCACTTCAAAGACGTAGGGAGAGATACATCATCATCTACGTCTGGAAGATTTTGGAAAAAAAGGTACCAAACCCAAACATCCAAGAGACTCAGCACCAAAGGCGAGGGAGGCTGTGCTATGTGAGGACTACGCCGGATCAACACAAAAAATCAAATCCCTGATCCATCACAGCTTTACATACAATGGAACCAGACTGTTCAACTGTATACCAGCCCCTCTCAGGAACATAACCGGGGTGTCTCCAGACACCTTCAAGAAACACTTGGACATGTGGCTGGCCAAAATACCGGACCGGCCACCAACACCAGGATACCCCAGCACCAACTCCAACCGACTTCTGGAATGGAGAGTGGAAGAAAGGGAGCTGCCTGGTCGCAGTGGAGCCCCAGCTCAACTGTGTCACTAACGGACGGAATACAACTAAGTGTAACTAAGTGTAAGTGTAGCTCTTTAATTCTATCAAATCAATGACTGCCATGCATCAGAAATAACTTAATTTCCACTAAACTCAATTATTATTCAAAGGTTTGAACATTTATTGAATCTCTATGTATTCCTCCATCCATGTGTGTGTTTATGACTATCTGAGCGTCTGTGCGTGTGTGTGATGGCAGGGAACCAGGTTATTTTTACTACCAGACACGGGCATCGCAGGAAGGAGAGAGAGAGAGAGAGAAAGAGAAAGAGAAAGAGAAAGAGAAAGAGAGAGAGAGAGAGAGAGAGAGAGCACTGACCTATCCTATACTTGATAAGTTGATATACTGTACCGGTACTATCCCTGCCAAGTGCCTATTATATCCTTGCCTGTAGAGGAAATAGACTACCGTACCAACATACTGTATAAGAACATTTTTACAACTAGTACGATATATAATAAATATCATATTCTTATCAACATATACCAAACTATTTAACCCCTTCTGTACCGCGACGTCTTTTTAACTTTATTCTGGCTACTGTTAGACGATTTTATTCAGTATATCAGCAATTAATAGGCTTCGAACTATCTCACTGTACCCTTTTAACGACCACAGTTCCTTCTTAAACTGCACAAAATCGTCTAAATATAGCTAGAATAAACTTAAGGAATAAAGAAACAAACCTACTAAACATTACATTGTACCCACCCAGCCACTCTCTCTCTCTCTCTCTCTCTCTCTCTCTCTCTCTCTCTCTCTCTCTCTCTCTCTCTCTCTCTCTCTCTCTCTCTCATACACATATATGGGTTATGCACACAGATCCACACATACACTCATAACATAGGTCACGTGATAGTTTATAAAAGCTCTCCAACAACACAGCACACACATGGCAGCTCCAACACACACACACAAACACGTACACTCACAGCATTATAGGTGTGTACTCTTTCTCTCAAGCACACCCACACACCCACACCCACACCCACACACAATAATATACATGTTCACCGCACAAACACA
Source organism: Paralithodes platypus (assembly GCA_032716605.1). NCBI lineage: Eukaryota > Metazoa > Arthropoda > Malacostraca > Decapoda > Lithodidae > Paralithodes > Paralithodes platypus. The sequence continues at coordinate 18,615,582 of CM064504.1, forward strand.
CTCTCATTGATATTAATGTTCATACCTACTCAACCAATCACATATATCGTCTGCAGGGTTCAACTACACAAACACACACACATATATAATTATACCAAGCTCAACCACAGACGCTTAAATATACTCACACTTGCCTTCAAACGACTCCCTCCACACATTCTCTCTCTCTCTCTCTCTCTCTCGCACACACACACTCTCGCTAAACCCAATCACGGACCCTCACACACATGCCCTTGCTATAAGTGTGAAAGGTGTGTGTATATGTGTGTGAGTTTCTAATTATATATAGATGTATAGTGAATGTGTTTAGTAAGCATATGAGAGAGAGAGAGAGAGAGAGAGAGAGAGAGAGAGAGAGAGAGAGAGAGAGAGAGAGAGAGAGAGAGAGAGAGAGAGAGAGAGAGAGAGAGAGAGAGAGAGAGAGAGAGAGAGAGAGAGAGAGAGAGAGAGAGAGAGAGAGAGAGAGTTAAGAACATAACACTGGGATGCACCCATTTGAATAAGTATCGAACACAAACGAGATGATACAATTCTTTATCATACCAATTGTCTAGATGATCCAGAACTTACTTGGTTTTATAGGTTTAAAGATTCGAATAGGTGTAACGATATACAGTATATGGTCCCGACTGTACAATCCTGAGCGGTCAGTACAGAATATCAATGTTTATGAATGATTCGTTATGTGCGTGTGGAGGTATGCATGTGTTGTATGAGTCTTTCCTGTCAACATCAAAGTGCATGCATGACTACTCCATGTGCGTGTGGCCATGTATACCTTGCAATGTATATGTGTACACCACTAGAGCATGAACCATTACAATCCTAGGTTAGAATCAATAATGATTACACTACACAGGAAGTGAAGAGGAACTTATACAATACAGGGTACGATTATTTGGCTGATCCTTTCCAGATTGATGCACCTAATGTAGTGTTTCAAAGTTATATGCGGGAGGCCCGGGGATAGATCCCCCACTGGGAGAGTTGTTAATTGAAACTCCACCCAATGTCTACCGGTACTCAACCCTTCTCTGCAATGGCGGACATCAGAGGTGCCGTAGACCAGAGTTGTATGTACAATGTGAACGCTAGCATCTGATCAGCACAATTAAGAATCTAACTAAATGGGCTAAAGATTACACTCATAACCAGAGACATTATAACACTACAATAACCTGCACCTCACACACTATACACTACAATGGGTGATTCCGCTACCAACCTTCCCCCAAACAAGCTAGATAATTAACGAATAGCCTTGATGGAAGAGGTTCGTTCGTGGCCACCCCATTGGGGATTAATTCGTCTTGCAATAGCTAAATATACGTTAACTATCAAGAAATTATATAATTAAGATGGTACAATTTTTAAAGATACCGTTAGATAGGCCTATGGAGAAAATGTGGGCCCCAAATAATTGTACACAGCATACAGCATAATGAATAGTCACACACACTGTTAATAGGTTGTCTTTCTCACATTCAGTTAATAGGTTAGTGAACACAGGTAGTTATGTCCAACTATCTAACCCAAAAGTGAACCGATTTTCAGTTTTTCTTCTACTCAACACGTAAACTCTGGAACTCCATCCTATGACACTGCTTCAAGCTCCGTGGGTCCAGACATGTTGACTCTAATCTTCCTTCAATATCGCTACCTGTTATTTTTTCAAAAAAACAAAAAAAAAAAAAAAAAAAAAAAAAAAAAAAAAAGGGGGGGGGGGGGGGACACGTGGTACAGACAGCTTTGCCTATAGTTTCCTTCATAACACACACACACACACACATATAAAACTTTGATTTCGTCTTTCTTTCACTCAGCAAGTAAACTATGTGACTCTCCCTCAATATATCTTTCCCTCATCCCACGACTTAAACTGCTTTAAGATCCGTGTGTCCAGACATTTTTACTCTAACGTATCTTGCATTTGGCTCTTGAGAGAGAGAGATAGAGTGAGTGAGTGAGTGAGTGAGTGAGTGAGTGAGTGAGTGAGTGAGTGAGTGAGTGAGTGAGAGTGAGTGAGAGTGTGTGAAAGAGACTAGTTACAGGCAGCTTTGCCTTTTTCCCTTTCTTACACATGGGTGTGAAAGGGTTCTTCCTAAGTTAATTAATATAATCTGAAGGTAGGTAATCTAAAGTTAAATACCCATGCACTTACATCACCACGGGACTAAGGATAAATATACTTTAATAAATCCCTTTTAGCTACAACACCATTTTGATAGTACCATACTAGAGATATGAAACCTAATGGAAAATGGCTGAATCCGATGGGTAGACCTATTGGTAATATGTAAGACCGGTAACAACTCTGGTGTAGTGCAACTTTAGTGATACAAGAATAATGGTTGACAGAACTATCCCCAGTTCACCGAAATTATTCACGATTTCTTTGACAGTCAAATTCATGTTTCCAATTGGATTAATTAGTCATGTTTCAGTTGTCGCTATACTTGGCTTGCTCTGCATTGCAATACAATCTACCTCATGCTACCGCTACATAAGGCATAGGAATTTGTATTTAGATGACAAAGTCTATACTATATATTGAATTAGCCTTTGAGCTATTATGAACATGGTAGGTCAAACGTCGTATGTTGTCCTGCAATAAATCTTCAGGCCTTGTACTAGTTACAGGCTGCTGGGGTTGAAGCATTAACCCTTTCAGTACCGGTGCCGTCTTCTTACAAAGCAATTAACAGGCTTCGAACTAACTCACTTTACTCTATTTACTACCACAGATCCTTCTTAAACTGCACACAATCGTCTAAATACAGCTAGAATATAATAAAAAAGACGTCGCTGGTACAGAAGGGGTGAAAGAAAGTGTGGCATGTCATTGTGTTATTAGAAGGTGCTTGTCGCTGTCACATTACTAATCTGGCCACTATTAATTAAACTGGACAACTGTAATAACAACATTCTATATATCTTACTGCCCTGCAACACGATACCTTTTGACACCAACGTTATGCCACATATCTTCGGTCAATATATAACGTTTTATCCCAATTAGGTGTCGATATTTTCCTGGCGATTAATAGTAAGATTGCAATTTCGACTTCTGTTTTTTGTTTTCCAACCAAAAATTAGCAAATTTATCTTGAAGGAGGTTTGGGGATAAGTTTGTTTTAGGTTGAAGGAGGTCTGAGGATCAACATACAAAGAAATCCTAGAACATTGTCAAAAAGAACAACCTAACTAATACCCGGTACGGTACTTTTAAAATGATAAAAATACTACAATATCCGCCTAAGAACGTTGAACCACAGTAAAGTAAACAACTGTACTACGGACATTATATATATACTACAATATCCGCCTAAGAACGTTGAACCACAGTAAAGTAAACAACTGTACTACGGACATTATATATATACTGTATATCTTACGTCTACTTACTAAGAACGTTGAACCACAGTAAAGTAAACAACTGTACTACGGACATTATATATATACTGTATATCTTACGTCTACTTACTAAGAACGTTGAACCACAGTAAAGTAAACAACTGTACTACGGACATTATATATGTACTGTATATCTTACGTCTACTTACTAAGAACGTTGAACCACAGTAAAGTAAACAACTGTACTACGGACATTATATATATACTGTATATCTTACGTCTACTTACTAAGAACGTTGAACCACAGTAAAGTAAACAACTGTACTACGGACATTATATATATACTGTATATCTTACGTCTACTTACTAAGAACGTTGAACCACAGTAAAGTAAACAACTGTACTACGGACATTATATATATACTGTATATCTTACGTCTACTTACTAAGAACGTTGAACCACAGTAAAGTAAACAACTGTACTACGGACATTATATACTGTATATCTACGTCTACTTACTAAGAACGTTGAACCACAGTAAAGTAAACAACTGTACTACGGACATTATATATATACTGTATATCTTACGTCTACTTACTAAGAACGTTGAACCACAGTAAAGTAAACAACTGTACTACGGACATTATATATATACTGTATATCTTTACTCTACTTACTAAGAACGTTGAACCACAGTAAAGTAAACAACTGTACTACGGACATTATATATATACTGTATATCTTACGTCTCCCAGACACGAGACCTTTTGACCTCGTGACACCAACACTAAATCGGTTTATTTATTCATACGACGATCATTGCTGTGAGTTTTAGCATGGAAGTTGACAAGCGACCATCATTGTAGGGAGCTTTAGCATGGAAATCGACAAGCGACCGTTATTGCAGGGTCCTTTTGCCTGGACATCAACAACACTAATGAAGGTAGAATATTGGAGTTGGCATAAACACAAAACCCGAGCTAACAAACTGCCAACCTAGAGATGCCCAGAACAGTTGCTGGAAAGAAATGTGGTGTGAATTCGACTTATTGTTCCCTTAACGCAAGATTGTAAGCGTATAACATGACCTAGAGCCTCTATGGTAACAAGAGATCGGCCAACCTCCGCCATATTGCTGCCACTCCTGTTATTAGAGTATGTTTATTTCTAACTGACGGTAAATTGGAATCTCCTTATTCTAATTACTCTATTATTGCGAAAATGTTGCTAATTATGAAAACTAGGTATTTACAGTAAGTATACACATATTAGTTTTATATTTATCCATGAATGATCGAAAATTCCACTACAAAGGAATTCAGTTAACCATAGGCTGGAGAAAAAAAAAATAATAACTAGACTATAGCCTCTCGCCACACTCAAATATACCCCCTAAACACGAGGCAATGCTGGTACAGGATTTATAGTTTGCTCTTTGGGATCTAAATTATATTATAGTCTATTCTATACACTCAGGCACAATCCCCACTATTCCTATTTTTTGTTTTCCTTCTGCATGGTCCAAAATATAAGATTGCACCGTTGTTTGATCTTTACTATTTTTGCAGGAAAATGTCGTCCAAATATAATGCGTGGGATCTTTGAAAGTTAACCCTTGCAAAATCCGATTACGCATTTCTCTTCTGTAGTTTTGGCTATTATTAGACGATTTTCATCAGATTAGGAAGGGTATATGGAAGTCAGAGGGTTAATTGACATGGTCTTTACCCTTATAATTCCCACAGATCATTCCTAAGCTGTATACAATCGTCTAATGATAGCCAGTATAAACCGTCAGCCAGCGTGGTAATGTTCAAAGTGTTAAGGGGGGTGACCTGTTTTTGTTTTATTTCTCTCCTTTTCTCTCTTTCTCTGGCTTGTAGGCTATCCATTCGGCCCCATTCAGCCAATTTGTAAGACGTTTATCCTCATCTAGGAGTCGATTTCTTCCTGGCGAGCGATAGCGAGCCAGCATTATATGAAGAAATCCGGCTTCGCCGGAGAGATTTTTCTATCGAAAAATGTACAAATTTAGCCTGCTGTCAAAAACGTTTAAAAATATACTGACTCGCTACCGCCAGTAAAAAATATACTGACTCGCTACCGCACACCAGTAAAAAATTGACACCTAATGGGGATAAACGTCTTAAAACAGTTGGCTGAATGGGGCCGAATGGATACAAGCCAGAGAAAGAGAGAAAAGGAGAGACCAAAAGCGGGTGACCCCCCCCCCCCCTTAATGGAGTGTAGCGTGAGCTGGTGCCTTGAGTCAACCAATAGAGTCCTAGGAAGTTAACCCCTTCTGTACTGGCGACGTATGTTATTCTAGCTATATTTAGACGATTGTGTGCAGCTTAGGAAGGGTATTTGGTAGCTAAAAGGATTAATTGAGTTCGTCTGAATCCTATTAATTGTTAGGCGTCCTCCCTAAGCTGAATAAAATCGTCTAATAGTTGCCAGAGTATACTGCCAAGGAAGTGCCCGGTACATAATTGGTTACCCCCCCTCCCCCCCCTTGTAGCAGCTACCGGTACACACTATACCTTATCGCACGGCTTGGGAGCTTAGGACGATACTCTATTTATTGGGTATTCACAATTTGGCTTACTTTTGCCATTTTCGAGCAATGTATTTTAGTTTCTCCCCATAGACTAACAAAAACGCCTTCCCAGATTTCCTTCAAACTATAAAAATGCCCACCCAGATTCAAGCTAAATTTTTCAGTAGAATAATTTCCCGGCCGAAGGCCATTTTCTTCAGTATTACAGGCTCGCTATCGCTAAAAAAAAGACACCTGAATGGGTTGAAAAGTTTAATGGAGTGAAACCGCGTAGGTCCAAAAAAGGATCAAATAGGGCTACACAAATAACACAGGGGTAACTGAAGGTAGCACTTGTCTGTAAACTTAGAGGGCGTTCACCCCCCCTCCCCCACCACCACCACCACATCTATTAATACTATCAATGTAGCTACCAGTATGCAGTAAAAGATTGACCTGTTAGTGTTACCCAAGTAGGTTAGTGACCTTGTACGTAAAGTAATGCCCACAAATAAGGCTACACTCATTGGATTTCTTTAACAATTAATGCCAAGTTCTAAATCATGTGTATTGCTCGTTTGGTTTATAGAAGATTTAAATGGGTGTACCGTATATAGCTATTAGTGTTCAATACTATAGCGGTGGTACTCTGAAATATGAGTTATACATATCTGACGGATTGGAAAGTGTCTATGATGGCTATGTTCTGATTTTGTAAGTAAATACCGGTCAGGTTACTTAGGATTTGTCAAGTTATAATGATGTGAAAAACTTTGCTTCAAATTCTGACGATTACAGTACATTGTATATATATCCTTGTTTTCAGGCATTTTGGCTCGAACATACCTTAATTTTGGCCTTGTCACTCTTTCAACTATGGGGGAGGTACTCGATCACAAGCAGTTAAAAAAACAGCGTAAAATTTCTGCCAACAAATAGTGTAGGCCGTTGTCGAGATCTTTCTTATCGCATTGTTTTGTTAAGTAGAGTAGTAGAGTTCCTATTGCATTGCACCAAGCTTCGGATACATCTCTCTTACCAGGCATTAGGTAAGAGCAGAGCAAATTTACAAAGAACGTCATCTCCTGAGTCATCCGAAATTTCGCTTGTTATACCATTATCTCCTGGAGCTTTTATTCTTGTCATATTGTTTAGGGCAGACCTTACTTCATATATAGATATATGTGCAACTTCGCTCGTGTCTGTGGTTAAATTATATATATATATACACACCTACGTAATAGGCTCTTATCGCCGCTTATACTGTATTTGATCTATCATTTGTGGGTTACACCAAACACATGTTTGCCGTATACAAATCAATTAGCTAAAAATAGCATAAACCGGTAATTGGTATGTTACTCCGAGACCAAGAGGTACCGGTAATAGAGCGAGGCGGGAGGGTTGAACATAATAGACTGGTATTAAGGGGACAGTGGTTATTTTTTGTGGGTCTATTTATTCATATATTCATATATGTTTTTAGTTTCCTCCCTAGACCTCCATCAAACTTAAAAACCATCCATTAGATCCCCCTTCGAGATTTATTTGTAATATGTTCTGTAGAAAAGTGTCAGGGCCGAAGGCCGTTTCCTCCACAATTACAGGCTCGCTCTCGCTCGCCAGGATAAAAATCGACACCTAAAGGGCACAAAAGGTTTAAATATTGAAAACTAAATGGGGCGATAGGTCTTAAAATCGACAACTAATAAGGCAAACGTTTTAAAATCTCAAAACTAATGGAGATAAGCATGAGGAAGAAAGAAGACCATAAAAACTGCCCTTCTCCCCTTAAACGCTATAGGCCTGTGGTTGGTCTATACTGGGTCCAGAAATACACCAACGCAGGAGAACTAATTACAGGCAGGAGGGAAGCTACGATAATAATGTGTGTGTGTGTGTGTGTGTGTGTGTGTGTGTGTGTGTGTGTGTGTGTGTGTGTGTGTGTGTGTGTGTTTTTTTTTTTTAGGGGGGGGCTACCTGAATATAGATGAATATTGATTAGCTGTTTTGTCTTTTTATTGTGTTCGTACAATTTTTGGTTTGTTTATTTTGCAAGTTTTACATTATAAAGATAGTAAATACAATTGGAGCCTATCGAGGTACCAGTAGTTCAAGTTCTTCAGAAAGAGCATTCCTGGTGGAGAGAACATAATCATTTATAGCTAACCTAAACTTTTGTTTTTCCTTTTTGAAATAGTGTTTCAGTTCTTGGCAGAATCTATTTACTTATTGCGAGGAAGTCTTTCAAATACTTTTCATTCTGGGGGCGGGTGGCTAGGATCCTCCCGTTGTAAAATTCACCTACTAGACGAGACAGAGAAAGGGGAGAGGGAACGGGAAAGTGGTCCCAGACCCTAAGAATTGGAACTTTAAATATTGTTTCTGTCAAGGCTCTGTCTCGAGTCGGCCACCCCCAGCTATGGGATATGTCTTACATTTGGAAACCCATTACGCCATCAGACAGTACACTAGGACCATAGGCTGGGAAAGTGTAGATAGCAGAGAAGAGGTGTTGTGTTGTGTATGTCATTAGTCTGTATACGTCATCGAGGTGTGCCCCGACTGTGCCTGAGTACATACATACATACATACATACATACATACATACATACATACATACATACAGAGTTTCTAAGAGGTAAAACACAATGCACTAACAAGTTAGTATAATACAACATACGGCTCAGTACCTTTGTTGCATCACCCTCACCACCATTTCTGTACCCCCCGCCAACGTGTTAGTCAGAAAGGGGGGGGGGGGTTATGTAACACTTTGTACCCCAGCTGTACCCAGGACTATCGGGACAGGGACATTGGGAATGGTTATTTGGAATACTGGAGCCTTCTAATTGGTAGGCTATATCACACTCTAATTATTAATTACAGACACTACAAGGGAAGAAAGGAATAGTACAAGATTAACATGATAAGGAAGATGAAAATGGTGATGACACATAATAAAAACAAGACTAAGAACAAAAACATAAGAAGGAAGACGTGGAAGAGGAGTAATAGAAAAGAGAAGCAAGGGAAAATAATATAAATTAGTGAAGAGAAGGTATATATACTGTAGGCTACACGGCAAAGATATATAGCCTAAACAATATACTGTAGACTACAAACATAATCGGCCACGGAAGTATCTATAGCAGGCTAACTGATGTACCCGCATGGTATGTTGGCTGTACAAACATTAGAGGGGGGGGGGGGGGGGCGGCAGTGGAGGAAAGGAGGAAGGGGAGGAAGAAGATATGGGCAAGATAGGGGAAGAGCATGAGGGAGGGAGAGAAAGACAAGCACACGACAAAAGAAAACGAGAAAACAAACGAAGATAGGGGAGAAGTAAAGAAGAACGGAGGGAGGAGGAGGAAGAGGAGGGGGACAGGAGTAAAGCATGGGAGCGATAGAAAGAGAACACAATAAAATATAACAGGACCACAGAAGAAGATAGGGGAAGCATAAAGAAGAATACAGAGGGACTAGGAGGAAGAAGCGGAGGGCAGGACATAAGTACAGTAGAGCATGAGTGAGAGAGAACAAAGCAAGGGGGAAAAGAAAAGAAGATGAACACAAAGAAAGTGGTTGAACAGGCCGATGAGGAAAGAGGAAAGATAAAATACAAGAACTCCCAGTGATTATTGCTCTGTATGTTACAAAAGAATGTACCCGAGTGGAAAAAACAGAAGGCATGTCATTTGGAGAGCTGTAACTAATAGCTGTTAAGGCGGGTCACCGTTTTTTTTTTTTTTTATCTTTTTCTCCGTTTCTCTCTTTCCCTGGCTTGTATCCATTCGGCCCCATTCAGCCAACTGTTTTAAGACGTTTATCCCCACCCAGGTGTCGATTTCTTCCTGGCGAGCGATAGCGTGCCAGCATTGTATGGAGAAATCCGGCTTCGCTGGAGAAATTTTTCTATCGAAAAATTTACAAATTTAGCTTGCTGTCAAAAAAAAAATATATATATATATATATATGCTGGCTCGCTTCCGCTCGCCAGGAAAATATTGACACGTGAATGGAGGTAAACGTCTTAAAACAGTAGGCTGAATGGGGCCGAATGGATACAAGCCAAAGAGAGAGGGAGAAAAAGAGAAAAAAAAGTGGGGTCCTTTAACATTGTACCACCCACTTAGGTTTGTGTTAACCCTTTCAGTACGGGGGAAGGGGTTTTATTTAATTCTGGATAACAAACTTTCATTAATTTCATTGGAAGGTGTTTAGTGTTGGGAGTGAAATTCATTAATTATATTATTCTGGCTATCATTAGAAGATTTTACTCAGTTTACGAAGGATTTAGGCCTATGATAGTTAACGAATTAATGTTGAGATACTACACCTCTCTGATTTCTAGATGTCCTTCCTAAGCTGCATAAAATCGCTTAATAATAGCCAGAATATAAAGAATAAAGGCGCCACCCGTACTGAAGTGGTTAAAGGAAGAGGAGAAGAAGGAGGAGGGAGATGATTAAGAGGGGAATAAGAAGAAGAAGGAAGAGGGGGAGGAGGAGGAAGGGAGGAAAGGAAAACAATAATGGCGAATAAGAATGCAGAGGAAGAAAATGAAAGGGCCAATAAAGAACAAGGGATACTGAACAAAATATATATATAACTACACATAAATATATAAGTAACCT
>CM064504.1:18631112-18976112 GCA_032716605.1 Paralithodes platypus
CAGATAGTGAGAGGCAATATACCACGGATGGACGAGGTACAAACAAAATATACAGTATACTGTATAAGAAAGAAAAAGGGAAAAATACTCTTAGCAGTATTATAGTAAAAGATACAAAGGATTACAAAGGAAGGCAAGCAGCAACAGCTATACTCATCGACACTAGGCTACTTGGTGAAGGGTAAGATGTGGGAATATTAAATAAGTGCATCATTGAAGCAAAAGCGAAGTCTGTCAGATATTTGAGGCGATATATTTTTCTACGTGACCTATGAAAGTTTGGACTGTGCAACAGTCTATAATATAAAGTAGTTCGGTAGTTTTCCAAAGGTTAACCACTCGATATACATACATATCTATCTATCTATCTATCTATATCTATCTATCTATCTATATATATATATATATATATATATATATATATATATATATATATACATACGTTATATATATATATATTTATTTATTTATATATATATATATATATATATATATATATATATATATATATATATATATATACCGTATATACCGGTATTGCTTCGTGTGTATGAAGACTTTTCCGATCAATTTATATCCATTCCATACGGTGTGATTTAAATGAACTATTGTGAAGTACCGGCATATTTTCAGGGCCTTTCATCATTGTATACCGTACACTTGTATCTATCTGCCCCCTCTTATTCTATGCTTCGTTAAGGTAAAATGATAAATATAAATGTTTCCTTTAAGGGTTGCTCGTGCCATATGGCTTCTTTCTTTGTGTTAAATAAATAAATTAAAGAATAAAGTAAGATAGATAAACAGAGAAACACAAAGCCTGGGATTAACAAATGGGTCATAACAAAGACAGGATAAAGGGGAGAACATGAAGGGTGGCAGGGATTAATGCAAAGATCTTTTGAAGATAGATCAAACATTTTAATAGAGAAGCACAAACAATATAGGCAAACTAATATAAACAAAGGGTCAACTATGGAAAGTCTGGGGGATGGTTCTATCAGTGCTTTCCTAATTTAAAGAAAACATAAAAAAACATAATGATATATAAATAATAAACGAACTAAACCCTGTGCCAAACTAGTGTGCAAACAATCTAGATCATTAACCTCTATAACTCACAAACGACGAGAGTAATCCAGCGAATATTTCTACCATTAGGGAAGGGTCAGCCAGGGAGTAGGTGTAGAAATTTACAGCTCATTTGCTTTGCCCGTATTGAGTAATTTGAATTACAGACGTTAGGGTTCACGATATCTGGCCTACCTATATGGAATAAGCTATAGTAATGAACCGTACACAAACAATGGCATGGAGAGAGAGAGAGAGAGAGAGAGTAAATAAAGAAAGGACAAAGAGAGGATGGATAATTCGACCAAATAGTAAAACCTAGTCAACCATTTCAGTATACTTGACGCGTTCTGGCAATTTATTCTGACTCTTTTATTAAGTTCAAAAGAGATCAAAAGAGTTAAAAGATTAATTGAGATATAGAGTTTACCGCGTTGATCGCTAGAGGTCCTTCCTACGCTGCATAAAATCGTATAATGCTAGCCAGAATAAGTCGATCAATAAGCCAATGTCCTGAAGTGGTTAAGGGGAGATTTCCACTTGAGGGATTTTTTTCTTTACCCCTTTCTCCCTCATGTTTAGCCCCATTGCTTTTGAGATTTTAAGATGTTCGCCCCATTAGTTTGGAACTTTCATCCCATTTATGTCACTTTTAAGACCTTTAGTGCCATTTAGGGGTCGATTTTTTCCTGGCGAGCGATAGCGAGCCTGCAATTTAAGAGGAACCGGCCCTCGGCCGGGAAATTTTTCTACCGAAAAATGTACAAATTTATCTTGAAAGTGGGTCAAGGGGGTGTAATTTCAAGCTTGATGGAAGTCTAGGAAACGCACTAAAAACCTCCCCTTAAGGTACCGGGTCCATAATATAAGACAACAAGAGGAACTATACCCACCATAATATAAGACAACAAGAGGAACTATACCCACCATAATATAAGACAACAAGAGGAACTATACCCACCATAATATAAGACACAAGAGAACTATACCCACCATAATATAAGACAACAAGAGGAACTATACCCACCATAATATAAGACAACAAGAGGAACTATACCCACCATAATATAAGACAACAAGAGGAACTATACCCACCATAATATAAGACAACAAGAGGAACTATACCCACCATAATATAAGACAACAAGAGGAACTATACCCACCATAATATAAGACAACAAGAGGAACTATACCCACCATAATATAAGACAACAAGAGGAACTATACCCACCATAATATAAGACAACAAGAGGAACTATACCCACCATAATATAAGACAACAAGAGGAACTATACCCACCATTAATAATAATAATGTGTTGGCCTCATGTTTAACCCCTTCTATACCGGCAACGTCTTTCAGATTTTATTCTAGCTACATTTAGCCGGTTTCATGCAGTTTAAGAAGGATTTGTGGTAGTAAAAGTGGTAAACTGAGATAGTTCGTAATCTGTTAATTGGTAGAGGACCTTTATAAACTGAATTAAATCGTCTAATTGTAGCCAGAATAATGTTATAAAGACCTCGCCGGTACAGAAGGGGTTAATCGTCTCTATTCCGCTACCAAATGACAGTACTATTTAATTGTCATACACATTCGGCATAGAGATATTGAAAACTCTTGCTACAAATGTACAGACACAATGCACATGACAATCAACGCCAAAAAGTCCCAACGTGACGAAGATAACAGGACAGCAGACCGACATAAATATTGAACAGCTTTTGTAAGATAAAGAGGTGTTGTGAGTGAGTTAGGGAGAGAGAGAGAGAGAGAGAGAGAGAGAGAGAGAGAGAGAGAGAGAGAGAGAGAGAGAGAGAGAGAGAGAGAGAGAGAGAGAGAGAGAGAGAGAGAGAGAGAGAGAGAGAGAGAGAGAGAGAGAAAAGAAGAGAAAGAGAAAGAGAAAGAGAGAGAGAGAGAGAGAGAGAGAGAGAGTGTGTGTGTGTGTGTGTGTGTGTGTGTGTGTGTGTGTGTGTGTGTGTGTGTGTGTGTGTGTTTATCAGTACAGGGACAAAAGCTGTGTAAGATCAGAGATGTTATGAGTTAGGGAGGTGGGGGTCATTCTGTGTGTGTGTGTGTGTGTGTTTATCAGTACAGGGACAAAAGCTGTGTAAGATCAGAGATGTTATGAGTTAGGGAGGAGGGGTTATTCTGTCTGGGGGGGGGGTTACAGGGGTATAAACTGTGTAAGTAAAGAGGTGTTCTGGTCATTCTGTGTGTGTGTGTGTGTGTGTGTGTGTGTGTGTGTGTGTGTGTGTGTGTGTGTGTGTGTGTGTGTGTGTGTGTGTGTGTGTGTGTGTGTGTGTGTGTGTGTGTGTGTGTGTGTGTGTGTGTGTGTGTGTGTGTGTGTGTGTGTGTTGTGTGTGTTTATCAGTACATGGACAAAAGTTGTGTAAGATCAGAGATGTTATTAGTTAGGGAGGAGGGGTTATTCTGTCTGGGGGGGGGGGGGGGTGTACAGGGGTATAAACTGTGTAAGTAAAGAGGTGTTCTGGTCATTCTGTGTGTGTGTGTGGGTGTGTGTGTTTGTGGAGGGAAGGACGGGGGGTGGGGGGGGGGGATCAATACAGGGATAATAATGTGTATAGATAACGAGTGTTGAGAGTGTGAGGCAGGAGGGGGTCATTATGTGTGTTTATATATATGTGTCTGTATAGGTATCGTTATCAGTACAGGGATAATAAGCTGAGTATAGATAACAAGTGTTGAGAGTGTGAGGCAGGAGGGGGTCATTCACCTCTTATATTATTAAGCTTCCTGGCACCTTCCTCGATAACGCTACGTGTGCTTGAGGGTGTGTGTCTGCCTGTGTGTGTGCTTGAGGGTGTGTGTATGTGTGGCTGCAAGTGTGTGGGTGTACATGAAGGAAAGAGAAACAAGGAAGGAGGACAGAAGAAGTAGTGATGATAATGAAGAGGAGGAGGAGGACGAATATACAAAGGAGAACAAACTACAACAGACTTATTGGTCCTTACGGGGCAGTTTGGATATCTAACACTACTAATCTATTGACTACGAGGTAGATAAAAGGATAACGAAGGAGAGAGAGAGAGAGAGAGAGAGAGAGAGAGAGAGAGAGAGAGAGAGAGAGAGAGAGAGAGAGAGAGAGAGAGAGAGAGAGAGAGAGCGAGAGAGAGAGAGAGAGAGAGATGAGAGAGAGCAGAGAGAGAGAGAGAGAGAGAGAGAGAGAGAGAGAGAGAGAGAGAGAGAGAGAGAGAGAGAGAGAGAGAGAGAGTTATATCAGTGTGTGTCTTTGTGTGTTTGTGTGTGTGTGTGTGTGTGTGTGTGTGTGTGTGTGTGTGTGCTGTGTGTGTGTGTGTGTGTGTGTGTGTGTGTGTGTGTGTGAGTGTGAGATGGGGGACTAGGGGGCAAAGAAAATAATCAATATTACATTTAAGCAATTCACTCCACCAACCACGTGCACCTTCACCACCACCACCACCACCAGTCTCTCTCTCTCTCTCTGTATACTTATACCTTTATACGTTACTTACGGTACATTACGGCCATGCAAAATAATGCGTAAACTAACGACAGTCTAGAAGCACAGTAAGTACCGTAGCTACCCAATATGAAAAATACAACGATGATTAGTTATGGTCGCATAACTTATAAATGCAATCTAAATGCTCAGTTTCCGATTCCTTAACCCTTTGACAACCATGACACCTTTTTACCCTTGATTCTGGCTCAAATTAGAGGATTCTATGCAGTTTAAGAAGGACCTATGTTACTAAGAGGGTTTATTGAGATCGTCTTTACCCATTTGAGTCGTATAGGTAGATTACAAACTAAAGAAAATCGTCTAATGGTAACCAGAAGATGATGAAAATTACGTAATGGTGGTGAAGAGGCTTAATAGTAAACCTCTGAATATTATATCGACTGGCTTTTAAACACAATCGCCATTCAAATACCATCAATATCATTCAAAATCCTTACTTTGATAATCTGTTGATCTTGGATGGTCCCCTTTAGCAAATGTTAGCTTTCTGTAAACGAGCCTATTGGGAAAGGAGTTGAATTGTTTAGGAGTTTGACCTGACCAGCCATCTGATAGCCTAAATTATACCAAAAGTACATAAATAAGGTACCGGTAAACAACATTAACATAAAGAGAGAGAGAGAGAAAGAGAGAGAGAAAGAGAAAGAGAGAGAGAGAGAGAGAGAGAGAGAGGTGACGTCACGGTCATTGATAATACTAGGAGGAACCAAAGTCATGTACCAACTACCCTCTCTCCCCGATTACTGCACACCATCATCATCATCATCATCATCACTACTACGTAAACACCACTTCGATACCACCCTTTACACCACCACCACCATCGATAATAACACTAACAACAACACGATCAATATCATAGCCAACACCACCACCTTTACAAAAATGAACGACCACTTGCACCATCACAGAGAGGTAACACAACCACCATCACCACCTACAACATCAACAACAATAATAATAATAGTAACACCACCACCACCCCAACCATCATCCACAATAAATACAATAATATAAAACAATCAATGCAACAACATCACCAATAATAATAGTAACCCCACAACCACCACCATCATCAACAATAAAAATAACAATATTAAACAATCAATACACCAACATCACCAATAATAATAGTAGCAACATCACAACCATCATCATCATCAACAAAAATAACAATATTAAACAATCAATACACCAACATCACCAATAATAATAGTAGCAACATCACAACCATCATCATCATCAACAAAAATAACAATATTAAACAATCAATACCGGTACACCAACATCACCAATAATAATAGTAACACCACCACAACCACCATTAACAATAATAATAGTAACATCACTATCACAACCACCACCATCAACAATAAAAACAACAATATAAAACAACCAGCACTTCCTAAATCCCCCGACACCATGCGTGGATTAAACCCAAGACCAATTCCAAGGTTACCAGGCGCGTTACGTCACTTATAAACATTCAAGGATCTGCTATAGTTTCATTAGCTAACTATATAATAACCACCAGGGATAATCTTAGAGTAGGCTATACATTCAAGGATCTGCTATAGTTTCATTAGCTAACTATATAATAACCCCAGGGATAATCTTAGAGTAGGCTATACATTCAAGGATCTGCTATAGTTTCATTAGCTAACTATATAATAACCACCAGGGATAATCTTAGAGTAGGCTATACATTCAAGGATCTGCTATAGTTTCATTAGCTAACTATATAATAACCACCAGGGATAATCTTAGAGTAGGCTATACATTCAAGGATCTGCTATAGTTTCATTAGCTAACTATATAATAACCACCAGGGATAATCTTAGAGTAGGCTATACATTCAAGGATCTGCTATAGTTTCATTAGCTAACTATATAATAACCACCAGGGATAATCTTAGAGTATACATTCAAGGATCTGCTATAGTTTCATTAGCTAACTATATAATAACCACCAGGGATAATCTTAGAGTAGGCTATACATTTTATTAAGGGGGTAGTGCTTGGTTTTTGGTCTATATATTTATATATTTATATATGTGTTAGTTTCCTCGCTCGACCTCCATAAAACTTAGAAAAACACCCCCTAGACTCCCGTCCCTTCTAAAACTAGAGGCTCGCTCTCGCTCGCCAGGAACAAATAGACACCTAAATGGCACGAAAGGTCTTGATATCGATAAATAAATGGGACAAAAGGTCTCAAAATTGCTAAACTAACGGAACGAACGTCTTAAAACCTCAAAACTAATATGCTAAACATAAGGGAGGAAGGGGTCCAGAAAAAGCGAGTACTACCCCCTTAGGTATAGAGAAAATAGCTACCAGATAGAGAAATATGTAAATCAAATAAAAAAACTATATATTCTGAGGTCCATGACAAGCACGGAAGCAGCCTGTGTGTCTCATAGTTTGCCAAGCATGAGTATACTGCCCACTACTGAAGACCTGCACCACAAAAAACAACCTTTACAACCCTAACATACCTCAGTTATTGATAAGTTCGTGGTACGAGAGGTGGTTAGTTTGGAGTAGCCAAGATGTATGGTGTTTTGAGGGGTACGGTACAGTTGGGGACAATGAACTTTATATAAATGCTGTGGGGGGCTGGCTAGAACATTATATTGCGCTAATGCGTAGTTTTAACGAGAATGAATAGACGGAGCGTATCTGCACTCACCTTTCGACACCAATCCTGGGGGTGTCTCTGCGTGAGGTTCCTTACCGCGACTTTGATTAACGTAAGTAATTTTCACATGTGATCACTCGACTTTCTTGAGCCATGAGTAACGTGGTGTTCTTTGAGATCTGAGGGTTGTCAGTTGTCACCTACCAAAACCACCGCACGAGCAGGGTTAATTTGAAGGAGGCGAGCCACGTAGCCATAATAGTCCAAGCTTCTGCTCACGAATTATGTACGGTACCAAATATGCCTCGAATCAGTTTTAGAGAGTAGACGTTGATTAATTTTTATCCTGCGTAGAAACTTGGTATCAAAGGAGTTGACGAGTCTCTGCAAATCACAGAGCACCAGTGTTTTGACGATTCACAACTTAGTCCAATATTCATAAATCCTTCTGCATAGCTATCGACATCGCCATATACTCTTATTTAGAGTCTCTAATAACATTATCACAAAAGGGCAAAATCATAAATTCACTTTAAATCAGTCAATAAATATGTGAAACCATCATAAAATGTCATCACGTCATAACACATACACCAAGTTCACTGCTCCCCATGTGTGTGGTAGCTTCAAGCGGTTTGTAATTTTGAGGTGGTAGGTGTATAGGCTATGTCTGTGATTGGGTGACTATAATAGATTTCACGAAGCGAGTACTTCAAACACACACTTACTCACACACACGATCCTATACCTCTCACACATCACGAACCACTTCAAGCTACCACTTTCATCTATCACACATATAACGCTAGTATTTCAGACGCCACACTACCACTTCAACCACTCATTGTTCATCCCTTAACTACAACACAAAACCACAAACATATTAAAGTGCCGTTCAAAATACCGGATTATCATTACCAAACCCAGTACCACAAACATTACCTATATCAATATATAATTCACAAGTCTGTGTAATGGTATTATTTCAACAACCAGACACTACCACAAGGCACATACAAACACCACAACAAGCAACCACACTCAATTTATCCTTTGCCAGTCATGGTAGCAGCAGATTAAGTCATGCACCAGAAAACTTTAACAATAGTATGCCTTCACTACCACCATTATAACCAATCTGTCTGTCTGCCCTGTCTTCCCTCTCCCACCCCACCCCACCACAGATATCACTACAAACAAGCACTACCACTTATCACTATACACACACACATATATCACTACACACACACACACACACACACAGATATCACTACACACAAGCACTACCCGGTACCACATATCACTGCACACACACACACACACTACCACATATCAAGCTACCAGACTACCACCCCCCAAGCAGTACACTACCACTTGTAAACCGACTACCACACACGATCTCTCCCTGGGCTTGTCATGGTAGCAGCATAAAGCAAGTCATGCACCAGACAACTCTAACAATGTTTTGCCTCCACCACCCACACCGAAAAGAAGGAGAGAAAGAGAGGGACATACGCACGCTATTCTCTCATTCTCACTCACTCTCACTCTCACACTCTCTCTCTCTCTCTCTCTCTCTCTCTCTCTCTCTCTCTCTCTCTCTCTCTCTCTCTCTCTCTCTCACTCACATACACACACACATATATATACACATAAAACCATAACCAAGAGTACACCACATCCCCCCTCTATCCCGCACAGCACTTAAAGGTCAATGACCCGTACCCACGTTCACATATAGGTAAGTCAAACACACACACACACACACACCACAACGCAAACCACACTAACTCGTATATCACATTACCACACACTAAATCACCTCACACTCAAAATATCCCCCTCCCCCCAACACACACACACACACACACACACACACACACACACACACACACACACACACACACACACACACACACACACACACACACACACACACACACACACCCACACACACACACACACACACACACACACACACACACCAATGCACCTATCTACCCCACTCCCCTAGTAACACAGTAGGTAGGGTCAATGACACACAAATACTGTACATACACACACACACACACAACTCCATTCACCCACCCACCCCACCCGTCTCCCTACCCACAACAGTAGGGAAGGTCAATGACACACAGACATACCCCCTCCCTCCACACACATACAACACCCCCACACAAACTTAAATATACACTCCCCCCCCCCCCCACATGCATAGGCTACCCTAATATACACGCATGCCCACGCCCATATCCTCACATAAAATCCCCCCACACCAGATATACCGGTACCCACCCACACACTTACCCCACCCTTCCCCCTACCCATTAGGTAAGGCCAATGACGCACACACACACACACACATAACACCCCTCCCCCTACACACTACCGATTATCACCCCCACACCACATAAATACACCCACTCATCCCACTCTTTCCCCCTACCCACACAGACAATAAGTAAGGTCAATGGCACGTATACCCCCCCTCACACAGCACAACATAAACCCCTACACTCTACTGTATATCACCCCCCCCCCCACCCCACACACACACACCACATATACACACGCACATCAATACACCCTCCCACCCCACACTTCTACCCTATCCACACACAGTAGGTAAGGTCAATGACACTTATACCCCCCACAGCACAACATAAACCCCTACACTCTACTGTATATCACCCCCCCCCCCACCACCACCACCACACACACCACACCACATACACGCACATCTATACACCCTCCCACCCTACCCACACACAGTAAGGTCAATGACACGCATACCTCCCACACAGCACAACACATCCCCTACACACTACTGTATATGCCCCCCACCCCCCCCCCCCACCCCAATACAACCATCCACCCCACTCTTCCCCCTACCTGCACACACAGGTCACACATAACCCCCCCACACTAGACACAACACAACCCCCTACACTCTACTGTATACACCCCCCCCCCCCCCCCCCACCACACCGCATACACACACCCACACACACACCAATACAGCCCCCCCACCCCACTCTAGCCCACCTACACACACAGTAGGTCACACATAACCCCCCACACTAGACACAACACAACCCCCTACACTCTACTGTATACCCCCCCCCCCACCGCATACACACACACACACACACACACCAATACACCCCCCACCCCACTCTAGCCCACCTACACACACAGTAGGTCACACATAAACCCCCACACCAGCCACAAAACAACACAACCCCCTACACTCTACTGTAAACACCCCCCCCCAACGCATACACACACACACACACACACACCAATACACCCCCCACCCCACTCTAGCCCACCTACACACACAGTAGGTAAGGTCAATGACACAGACACAGACACACACACACACACACGTGAAGCTCCTCACAGTCTGATCGATGTTTTAAAGTCCGCTTCGATGCCTACTCAACTTTTAAAACTCCCCCTGGATATATAAAATTATTTTATTTTTTGACTGCACCGTATTTGAAGATCGAGTTCGTTTCCTACTTCACATAACTATAAAACAACTGTCACTGGATATTTTATTTGTTGAGAGGGCATTCTTTTAATCAGCTGGATATGTCAACTTATCTTATTTAAAACGTATAATTATATGTTAACGCTATGAACCTGATAACTTACAACTCTTGCGCCTCTTCATATTAGTTTGGCTATTAGTAGACAATTGTATTCGATTTATGAAGGAATTATGGGAGTAAGCGGGATAATTGACATATATTTTACCCATTTCATTGGTAGGCGGCCTACCAAACCAGAGTAAAATCGACTAATGCAAGCCATAATTAAGTGAAAAAGCGTCCTGGATGACTGAAAGGGTTAAGTTCCTAAGACAGAGGGACAGGACTAATATACTTCCTGATTGTACAGAGCTTGTTAAGGTACACGGACACACAGACATACGGTACACTATCATTGCGTAAAGATAGCCTGATAAGGGTGTAGTAAATAGGGTACGGTATCTGTGGGCTGGCATTTTTAATGTGGTGGGCACGAGAAGAGAGAGAGTTACAAGGAATAGTTAGATCTCAAAAGACCTTGCAGTCCATTCCGGGGAGATACTCTAAGAGTCTAAGTGGAAGGAGAGAGATTATTTAGTGCACTACACTCATTACAGAGTGTTCAAAATACTATCTACTCTCTTCTTGAACTGCTCTACTGAAGAACTGTTTACAACTTCTGAGGGAAGTTTGTTCCAGGTATTAGAGATCTTGCCTGTGAAATTTGTTTCACAAATACTAGTGCTGAACCTTTTCCATTCTATATTCCAGCCATGGTTGCGGGTTGTATTTATATTGAGGCTAAACATGTTGCTATAATCCATATTGTCAAACCCACATAAGTATTTTAAAAAACTACATTGAGCTGACCTCGTAATATGCGTGTTTCCAATGGTCCTCATAGCTCAGTCTTCTAATTGATGAAATAAGCATTGTAGCCCTAGCTTGTACTCTTTCCAGTCGCTCTGAGTCTATATCATTCCTGAGTGCTGGAGACCAGAATTGAACAGCATACACCAGGTAAGTGTGTGTGTGTGTGTGTGTGTGTGTGTGTGTGTGTGTGTGTGTGTGTGTGTGTGTGTGTGTGTGTGTGTGTGTGTGCTTTCAGAATATAGCAATACATATATACCGCAGCATAATTATTATTTTCTAAAAATCTTAAACGAATTACCGGTACTACATATATTTTGTACTGAATGCTTCTTCTATTGGGCGTAATATTCAACACACACACACACACACACACACACACACACACACACACACACACACACACACACACACACACACACACACACACACACACACACACACACACACACACACACACACACACACACACACACACACACGTTATATTTGCTGACATATTATAAACTCATAATCTATAACACAGCAGGATTATGTTTCCCCTAAATGACAGGCTCGCTATCATTCGCTAGAAAACCTATATTACTGAGCGATATGCAAGGTCTAATGATCGCCAAACTAATGGGACAACAGTCTTAAAATAGCCAGACTAATGGGGATAAAAACAACTCTCAGAATAGATAGTTAACCCCTTCAGTATGAGGAGTTTTTGTTCATGATATTTTAATTAATATTCGATGATTTGATTCATATTAGAAAATTATGTAGGTATTATTGTATGTGCCGCATAGGGCTTACTGTAACACATAATGGGTGGGATGATAATAGTGTCCATAATGATCTACCCATTTAAAGGTATATTGGTGATAATAAACCCATCAAATACAAGGATAGAAAGGTAAATCACCATCATTATACCCAATTATACTATATACCTTTTTCATACCCTTCATTTCCTTACAGTACCGGTAAACCGGTACCTATTTGATTCCCAGTTGTCTTTCCCAGGCTGAGTAAACTCATTGAACGTTAATCAGAACTATATAAATATGTTTTTTGTTTACTCTCAGCCAGGCTCGAACCATCGATTATCAGGGCTAAAGTCCATGCTTTAAGCAACTCTTAACACAGCGTGATAGAACATGGACTCTCGTCCTGAATGTCGGTGGTCCTAGCCTGGCTGAGAGTGAAAAACATCCTTCACCTGTCCATAAACAAGCCATTTGGTGGATAGTTAACGTCTCCGGTGCATTACCCAATCTTAACAAATCAACCACTGCAAAAATTGACTCACGCATGATTGATACCGAAAATAACACTAACTTTCAATAAACTAAACTAATCAATGATAAAACATAACTTTTATTGTTATATAGGTAGATATTGGTGTGTGTGTGTGTGTGTGTGTGTGTGTGTGTGTGTGTGTGTGTGTGTGTGTGTGTGTGTGTGTGTGTGTGTGTGTGTGTGTTTTAGTGATTGCTATGAATGTCCTGTTCCTTTTGTTCCTTGTACCGGTGCCAAGGTGTTTTTCATATATCATCATGGGTATAGGCTACATTAAACAATTTGTGCAGCTTATCGATGATCTTTTATAATTATCATAAGGCAAATAATTGTCCTGACTAGGCTAACTCCCTCGCTTACGATTGCATTCTCGCTAAAACCGATCGAGAACACCGCTTTATGAAAATATAGATCATATTTTACCCCTTTCAGTCCTAGAGGTAAACTATAAGCTAAAGAAAATCGTCTGATGTTAACCAGACTACTCATGACCATTTACCGTAATGACTTAAATATATCAGTTTTGATTCCTAGAAATCTATCTTAAGCTGAGTAACATCATCTGGCAGTAGCTTATAGGATGGAATATATCACCCTCATCAGCCTTTCGGTACTGCAGAACCAGCCTATCCCTGATATAAAGAATACATTACAATAACTCAATAATTAAATATGCTCTTGATGTTTGCTGTTTAGTATATACGGTAAGCTTAAGGCTAGTGAATATCCTTGATTTAAACAAAATATATATTGATAGATATACATAAAGTTAATGGATAAATAAACATATCACCGTTAATACTGTATATGGGTAAAGCAGTAACAGAAGGCTAGATGGATAGCCTGATAGACAAATATATATAGCCTGGCGATAGATAGACCAAAACAAAGATAGATAAGTTAATATGATAGAGCTTACCTACTCTCAAAGAGAAGGTTCCAGTGCCATAGTCAAATAATAACCCAGATAAGAAACAATGATGTAATGAGTAAATATGAGATAGACGAGAGATAAAAAGATGCAAGAAGATAGATAGGCCAGATAGTAGGAAGATAGATAAGCCAGATATATTTTTCTACTGATGTAATGAGTTAATATGAGATAGACAGAGATAAAAAGATGCAAGAAGATAGTAGGAAGATAGATAGGCCAGATATTTGTTTCATATGTGTATGAAGGAGACAAAAGACAAAACTGCCTGCAACAAGTGTATCCCCGAAAGTTGAAAGAGTGACAGAAAACAGTTGTTGGTGTATTGGAAAAACAAGTGTGGTGTGCTTGTTTAGTGTAGTGAAGTGAATAGGAGGAGGAGGAGGAGATTTTTGTGAGAGCTAGCTGGATTACAAATATATGTAAACAATAGATAACAAGAGAAATAGACAGAAACAGGCACACATATATAAACAAAACAAATATTAAGACAGACAGAAACACAAACATCATATACTGTATAGCCTACACAGACAAACAGACACATACATAAAACAAATCCAATCAGACATAATAGAAAGACAGACAGAAAAACACTAAAATCACATAACACAGACAAAGAAAACCAATAACATGATGGAAAAAGAAAACAAGGCAGACAACACTAAACATCAGATAAATACAAATAAACAGACATAGACAAACCAAACCAATAGCCAGACAGTAACAGACAGACAAACATGAATAGCAAAGGAACATTGAAACTAGACAGACAAACAGAGACTAAAAACCCCTTCAATAACAAGAGCGGTGGTGAAATAATCTGCTGAATTAAGGTTCACCCACCTTACCAGGAGACATTGACCTCTACTGGCTCACGAGAGAGAGCGAGAGCGAGAGCGAGAGCGAGAGAGAGAGAGAGAGAGAGAGCGAGAGAGCGAGAGAGAGAGCGAGAGCGAGAGCGAGAGCGAGAGCGAGAGCGAGAGCGAGAGCGAGAGCGAGAGCGAGAGCGAGAGCGAGAGCGAGAGCGAGAGAGAGCGAGAGCGAGACAAAGAGAGAGAACTAAGTGAATAACAGACCAAATGATTAGCCACATTAATAACATTTACACGGTGTAACGCGAGCTAAGAACACCATCACTTTATTGAAAAACACCAAATATACTTGAAAGCAGATACACATATTGACTCACACATATAATTAAGGAGATAAATAGAACGTTAATTGCAGTGTGTATGATCATAAAAACATTACAGCACGTTAAGGGGGGATGGCCCGGTTTTCTGGACCACTTTCTCCCTCATGTTTAGCCCCATTTGTTTTCATATGATAAGATGTTTGCCCCATTAGTTAGTCGATTTTAAGACCTTTCGCCCAATTTCTTCGTCAATATTTTTACCTTTCGTGCTATTTAGGTGACGATTTTTTCCCTGGCGAACGATAGTGAGCCTGTAATGTTGGAAGAATCGCCCTTCGGCCGGGACATTTTTCTACAGAAAAATTTACAAATTAATCTAGAAGGGGGATCTAATGGATGTTTTTTTTTTTTTTAATTTGATGGAGGTATAGCGAGGAAACTAAAAAATAGATGAATAAATTTATTAATAGACCATAAAACCGGCCCCTCTCCCTTTAAGCTGGGGTTATTATATATATATATTTCATATTAATATTTTGTATCTTTAACTTGTTTTATAGATTACCACTACCTAAACCTCTATCAGGATTAAAAACACACACCCAAGACCCCCTTTCCAAATATATCATTACATTTTTCGGAAATAAAAAAAACAATTCCGGCCGATGGTAAATTCCTACTTAATACAGATTCACTATCGCTCGCCAGGAATAATCGACATCTAAATAACTCGAAAGGTCTTCATATAAACAAAGAAATGGGGCGAAAGGTCTTAAAATCGTCAAACTAATGGGGCGAACGTACTAAAACCTCATAATTACAGTGGCTAAAGATGAGGGAGAAGGAGGTGTAGATAACCCAATACCTGCCCTTTAAGCCTCTGCCACCGATACTCTGGCAGTAGTATCGGCGTCTAGAACCCGCTACAACTGATCATGCTGTGTAGTGAGTTTCCCTACTTAGTCTGCTAGGAGGGGGGGGGGGGATTTTTTTTTCTTTTCTGGGCAACCTCCACCCTTATCTTTGTCTTTATTAAGTTATGATATTTTCAGACGTCCGCCCCATTAATTTGGCGATTTTTAGACCTTTCGCCCCATTTCACTGTCAATATTAAGACCTTTCATGCCATTCACCTATTCAATCTACAATGTCCATTGGGATCTGCTTGGTTTTTAGAAATACGGTACTGAAGAACTTTCAACAATGTGTCCTAACAACATTGAAATATAGCTCATCTAAATTATTGTATGTGGCCATAACTGGTGGTTTACCAAGACGGGAATACTCAACATGGGAGGTGGAAGAAACTGTGGTATTTTTGATGAGAGAAACTCTTAAAAATTGTATGAATGTGTAGAGCTCAACATTTGGCTTCACCACTGTCTGGTCAAGGGACCGCGATATTTAAATTAACAGAAAACGATACCTCCATTAAGACATAGGCCTAAGAAGCGACCTCATTTAACTTTGGACCAGGATAAACACTCAAAACATTGCCTGTATGAAGCGACCTCATTTAACTTTGGACCAGGATAAACACTCAAAACAGTGCCTGTATGAAGCGACCTCATTTAACTTTGGAGCAGGATAAACACTCAAAACACTGCCTGTATGAAGCGACCTCATTTAACTTTGGACCAGGATAAACACTCAAAACAGTGCCTGTATGAAGCGACCTCATTTAACTTTGGAGCAGGATAAACACTCAAAACACTGCCTGTATGAAGCGACCTCATTTAACTTTGGACCAGGATAAACACTCAAAACACTGCCTGTATGAAGCGACCTCATTTAACTTTGGACCAGGATAAACACTCAAAACACTGCCTGTATGTTTATTGTTGGCGAGATGGGATTATTTCTTGGTGTGCACCACATCTTCAGGACCTTGCAGAGCTTATATATTGACAACATGATGAGGTCACGGAAAAGAAGAAGAAAAGGAAGAATGTCCATCAGCTGTTAGAGCAGGTGCTGATTAGCCTGATAACTCAGTTATTTTATCTGGTGTTTGGATGAAATAGATGAACATTGCCTACATACATATTTATATATATTTATATTATGTTCTTCCCCAAGCCCAAACTATTTTGTTTATTTATATCCATGGAGTTCACCTTTATAGGGAGTCTGGGTGGGCAATTTTATAGATTGAAGGAAGCCTAGGAGAAGACATTTTTCTGTTAGCCTAGAGAACAAACTAAAATATAATGTTCGAAAAGGGCAAAAGCAAGCAAAATCCTCCATAATACTTAAACCATATATCCTAATAAGCCCAAAGACGTCGGAACATTTAGTGTCAACCTATCCAGTATAGCGGGACGACCAATTATAATTATCTGGACACATTGTTCGTGCGTAAATCAGGCGGCACACGAGCAGTTTATTATTATATATATATATATATATATATATATAATTTGCTCCCTAGACCTGTATCAAGCTTAAAAGACACACACATACACACACACACACACAAACACTCTCTCCTCACACACAAACACACGTTGTTCTTCTACCGTCTTCTTCGATATGCCAAGTGTTCTCTAATTGTTCATAAATAAATTACCACACACTTTAACATTGCACTTATTTTTCTCTTTCCCACCTCAGGTCAATGACACACACAATCCCTATTTTTATCTTATACGAGTGATTTTGTATGAGGAGATATTGTTTCCCCACGTACAGTTGCCCACATAAGTTCTGTTCCTCGTCGTGATCTTCTGTATGAAAGCAAAATTATTATGGACGAATCGTGAGTGTGGTTTCTGTTAATTATCAGTTGACTAATCGGATGAGTTAACCACTGCTTAAGTTAAGAAACTGCACTCGGCATTCAATCATGCACATTATATTTACATGTATAAGACCACGGAGAGGAACAGAACTTATGTAGGCTACCGTACATTTTACATATATTCGCTCCCTTTCCATTTTACATACATACACTTGCATTCAAATATATAGTAGATATATATATATATATATATATATATATATATATATATATATATATATATATATATATATATATGTTTCTAGTCTCTCAGTGGGGATCGAACCATCGACCATCAGGATGATAGCCGACGCTTTAATCAATTACACCACGGCAGTCTATATATATATATATATATATATATATATATATATTTTTTTTTTTTTTTTTTTTTTTTTCCTTATGTGAGTGGGGGAGGCAAAAGGCAAGAACTACCTGTAGCGAGTGCCTCCCCCAGAGTTGAAAGAGTGACAGGGCCAAAATCAAGGGACGTTCGAGCCAAAATGCCTGGACACACGGAGTTTGAAGTAATTTAAGTCATAGGAAGAGGCCATACAGTATATATTACTTACAAACAGTTTAACATAGACTTCTTTTCATCTGAAGGTCAATGACACCCACACGCTTCTCCCAGCACCGACTTAGATCTTATACAAGTTGTCTCTCAAAGGACGTTTATATAAGGCTGACCAGAATGTTTTCATTACAGTAACTTCCTTTCAAATGTTTCATTTGTCGGTCAATGACTCACAATCTTCTCCCAACACGCTACTAACACCAAGGTCTATACAGTACACCATATATCACTAGCTGGTCCAACGTTTTGGAGGTTATTATTATTAAAGTGCAGAGTATCTGGCGTTATTTCAAGCTTCTTACAATACTCGATTAACCATTTCAAGTAGTGTAGTGTGTCCTTATTTTACTGGGAGAACTAAGATCATAATAGGAGGATACACGTGTACGGTTTACAATATTTATGTACATAAGATATAAATACATTGACAAACATTGGTAAGTGACTGTCAAATGATGATTACTGAAATACAGTATATACAGTATGAATCAAAACAATATATACAGTATATATACAGTATACATAACCTGCAATAGATACAACCATGTTTCTTGTGGGGGAGGGACGTTTGTATTGGCTGTGTACACGAGTAGTTGTGGATGATGACAATGATATCTTGTCGCTTTGGCGAAATCGTCAACGTAACCAGTATAAGGTATAACTATAATCTGCAAAGTACGGTAATAAGGGGATAGCGTGTGTACTGTAATTACTTACTTTACATTATTAGGAATCACAAAACAGTAAACAGCAATACTTATGGCAACACTCTCTTTTCAAAACTCTAAGTGTTTACCCGCGTTGAGGTATCTTGACGTCAGGCTGCTTCGTCGTTTTCTCTCGGCTCTCATTCGGCGGCAAGTGGCTGAAGAAGTGCAAGTACTGGAGGGAGCAGCGGAATACGACTTATCCGGTCGAAAAGAGGAATACAACTTATCTGAACGAGCGGAATATGACTTGTGTTGCAAAGCGAAATAATACTTTAACGTCTTAACCCCTTGAGTACCAGCGACGCACGTTATGCGTCGCCTATGTACAGGTATGTAACGCTAAACCCCAGCGACGCAATTTTTGCATCCGCCTTAATTACTCTTGTCCTATGGCACCTAAAGGGTTCAGATGTGTATGGGAACTACTTTAGGATCCCAAGGAACAATACCGATGGTTGGCAACCCTCCAAGTCCAGCCGCGTGCGTGCGCGTGGGAGTGATTTTCCAGTATTTTGCTTACCCATCACCCCATGTTAATTGCGACTTTCCGCCGCCTCCCAGGACCCAAATGACCTAGGTGAGCGTTTTTTTGTTGTTTTTCCTTCATTACTAACCCACCCCGTGTGTTTTCAGGAACAAAAAAATGACAAGTGGCTGGTCCTGGAGTGTACAATTATATTAAATCGCTTGGGGTCCACTGGTTTAAGCGGTATACAACATAAGTGTGGTGAGGGAGGTGAGCTGATGACTGGATGTTTGCTCAGGGTATGGATCCCATTTCCTTTCTTCCCGCCGGTCTAGTGGTCTCGGGTAATTCCATGTCTCTGTTGGTGTGATGTCTCCTGTAGCCTAATTGGTCTGAGGGGACAGGTAGAGGTGCGGGAAGGGGCCAGGTGACCGGTGAGGTTGCTTGATGGTTCCCTTGGGAGTTTGGGGGTGGGATTTATGATGTGGCTGTTGGCAGTTGGGCTTGTAACTTAGATGGTACTGGTACTCGCCAAGGTCTCGCGACATGTTCAAAGGACTGAACGGACATAGAGAACGTGGGGATTGATGAATGGCTTATTTATTTTCGTCTGGTACTATTATTATCGATTGGGTGTGTCTTTGATGTGCAGATATTGAATATTTGGGTATTACAACGATATTTTGTTAAATCCATATTGATGATTTTGCTTATTTTTGACATTTTCGAGCAATGTATTTTAGCTTGTTCTCTAAAAGCTAACAAAAACCTTTGCAGACTTCCATCAAACTAAAAAAATGCCCACTCAGACCTCCTTTAGGCCTAAGTTAAATTTGTAAATTTTTCGATAGAAACATTTCCTGACTAAAGGCCGTTTTTTCGAAGTTACTGGCTTGCTATCACTCGCCCAGAAACAAATCGACAACTGAATGGGGTGAAGCGTTATATTATCACCAAACTAATGAGGTGAAAAGTGTTAAAATCTCCAAACTAATGGAACAAAACAGGAGAGGTAGAAAAAGCCCCCCCTCGTGCGAAATGGGGTTAATACAAATGTTCTTTCATACTCACAAGGCCATATAATGTTTACTTACCACACATGTACTACACGAACTGTTCCTCATCCGTCTCTTACGTAGGCCAATGACACCTGTAGTCTTCGGTCACCTTATACAAGTATCATTTACCGTACCTGAAAGATAGAAACACAGATTTAGCATGATATATTCTACTTTTGCGTGTGTGTGTGTATAATTGTGTAATATACTGTATATATACTGTATATATATATATATATATATATATATATATATATATATATATGTATATATATATATATATACCGATTAATATGGCCAACACACTCCATTTTTAAGAAGATACGATTAAGCAATTATTTTCTGTTTTCTCTATGATTTGACGATTTTATTCAGATTAGGAAGGGTATATTGAAGTGAGAGGGTTAATTTAGATTGTCTTTACCCTTATAATTCTCAGAGATCTTTCTTAACTATATAACATTGTCTAATAATAGCCACAATAAATTGTCAACAAGCGTCATAATCTTCAAAGGGTTAAGCCAGTGTGAAAGCCAAATTCTCACGGTTTAGACATGTTCATGTTCGCACCCAGTCGGGGGACACCTCGACGACGTATACAGACTAATAACACGCATACAGCAGCCATTCCAACACCTTCCTCCATCTACAACACCCCTTCTCCGCTATCTACACTTTCCCAGCTGTATGGTCCCAGTCAAGTCCTAGTGTACTGTCTGATGGCGTAATGGGATTCGAAATGTAAGAGACACACCCTGGGTAGTGGGATTGTCAGGCCCAACACTGGAAACACATACAGACAGACACAACACTAGTGGGTGAAAAGAAGAGATGAAGATGTAAGAGGCAAAGGTCGCACAAGACACATTATGTACAGAATAGCCAACCTACTACTGTATATTCATTGTCCTTTTCTATGTCATATATTCATAGTTAAACACACACACACACATTCACAATTATTATTAGTAGTATTAGTATTATCTCTATTATTATTATTATTATCTCACTCACACACACTGTACAGCTAATGACGTCACAAGAGTCCAGCCCCCAATGCTTTCATAACCCCGCTAGTGACGTCAGGACATCAGACACCATTGTTATGGGCTGCCCTTTAAAACTATAGGGATTATGTGCGTAAAGCGTTATATTTCAAAGTACGGAGGTCAGGTAGTCTCTCTCTCTCTCTCTCTCTCTCTCTCTCTCTCTCTCTCTCTCTCTCTCTCTCTCTCTCTCTCTCTCTCTCTCTCTCTCTCTCTCTCTCTCTCTCTCTCTCTCTCTCTCTCTCTCCTCTCTCTCTCTCTCTCTCTGTCTCTCTCTCTCTCTCTCTCTCTCTCTCCTCTCTCTCTCTCTCTCTCTCTCTCTCTCTTCTTTATAACACCACTAGTGACGTCACGACATCAGACACCCAAGTTACGTCATTGGCTGTCCTTTCAATTTCAAGTGGTACCTTAACAAACACTATTTACACTCACATATACAATAATACACACATACTACCTCTCACAGAAACTTCCTTACAGACACACAAATACAGGTACAGACTCTGCCTCTCACAGTAACTCACAATCACACTCTAGCTCTCACAGTAACCTACAAACACTATATCTCACAACAGTAACTTACTTACACACACACACACTCTCACAGTAACTTATACAGCAATAAACAAGCATATACGGTATACAAACTGTCTTTCAAACACACACACTCACAGTAACTTATACAGCAATAAACAAGCATATACGGTATACAAACTGTCTTTCAAACTCACACACTCTCTCACAGTAACTTATACAGCAATAAACAAGCATATACGGTATACAAACTGTCTTTCAAACTCACACACTCTCTCACAGTAACTTATACAGCAATAAACAAGCATATACGGTATACAAACTGTCTTTCAAACTCACACACTCTCTCACAGTAACTTATACAGCAATAAACAAGCATATACGGTATACAACTGTCTTTCAAACACACACACTCTCTCACAGTAACTTATACAGCAATAAACAAGCATATACGGTATACAAACTGTCTTTCAAACACACACACTCTCTCACAGTAACTTATACAGCAATAAACAAGAGCATATACGGTATACAAACTGTCTTTCAAACACACACACTCTCTCACAGTAACTTATACAGCAATAAACAAGCATATACGGTATACAAACTGTCTTTCAAACACACACACTCTCTCACAGTAACTTATACAGCAATAAACAAGCATATACGGTATACAAACTGTCTTTCAAACACACACACTCTCTCACAGTAACTTATACAGCAATAAACAAGCATATACGGTATACAAACTGTCTTTCAAACACACACACTCTCACAGTAACTTATACAGCAATAAACAAGCATATACGGTATACAAACTGTCTTTCAAACACACACACTCTCTCACAGTAACTTATACAGCAATAAACAAGCATATACGGTATACAAACTGGCTTTCAAACACACACACTCTCTCACAGTAACTTATACAGCAATAAACAAGCATATACGGTATACAAACTGTCTTTCAAACACACACACTCTCTCACAGTAACTTATACAGCAATAAACAAGCATATACGGTATACAAACTGTCTTTCAAACACACACACTCTCACAGTAACTTATACAGCAATAAACAAGCATATACGGTATACAAACTGTCTTTCAAACACACACACTCTCACAGTAACTTATACAGCAATAAACAAGCATATACGGTATACAAACTGTCTTTCAAACACACACACTCTTTTCTGTCTCTCTCCCGCAAAAATATTACCTTGCACACTTACTCTCACACAAAACACTTCCTCCCATTCCTCTCTGTCGCACACACATACAAACCTCTCTCTCGACTCCTATTTTGCAATACAGAATAAGCGGTATACATCAATACAAGAGATTCCTGGAAAAGACAGAATATATTTGATTTTAAAATATCTTGCCTTTGTCAAAACTCGATGATACCCGGTACTTTATAGAGAGAATGATACAGGGACATTTACGATACAGTCGTCCGCAGGAGTTTATACTCACTCGTGGATATATGCATCCAAGTAAAGATAGTAGGATTGATTTGCAACGAATTTATGTATGGAAGTATAAATATATTGGAAGTATAAACAGCTCACACATACAACAGCTCCGTGGACGAAGTATTACATCTCCAACGTGAAATATTGATGGTATATAAAGATGGGCCTTGTGGTACCGTACCATAATATTAAGGCAGCTTAATGGCTTCATTATATTAATGCATGTATTCAAAGGCAGGCGGCGCTCTATAAATAAACCAATTTGTCCAACACACACAGAGACACATATACACATTATTTTAACATAGTAATATACTGTATACACTTTGCACACACACAAGTTACTAAAACAGGTTCCCAGAAGTTAGGTGGGCTCAACCGTCTCAATGGTTTCTTTACCCCCTCACAGCTGCTTGCTCTGTATAGGGGCACAGTGCAACCATATCACGAGTATTGTTCACATGTGTGGGGAGGTTCCACCCATACCGCACTTCTCAAAAGGGTAGAGTCAAAAGCATTTCGCCTCATCAACTCACTTCCTGTTACTAGTTCCCTACAATATCTTTCTACACCACGCAATGTTGCATCTCTTTCACTCTTCTATCGCTATTACAACAGTGTTCTTCAGAGCTCTCTCAGTGCCTACCCCTACCCTTACGGCGAGTAGGAGGCACCTGGCTTTCAACACAATCCCACTCTTATTCTGTAGGAGTAACATCTCTGGGGAAGGCACTCGATGCAGGCAGTTATGCCTTTTGCCTCCCTCACTCACAAAAAAAAAATATATATATAGGAGTAAGACAATCCTGTAAGCTGAAGAATGAGTTGAATAAGAACGAGAGTGAGAGTGAGTGAGGGTGTGTGTGTTAATAGTCTACCCTTCAATACCGAGAACCCACCACACTCACCCATCACCCCCCTCTATCTCTATCTCTCTCATTCACACACACATACAACTAAGTGGATAGACCGGTGGACTTCTACGCTAATTAGAATATTTAGGTTCAAGTCCCCACGGAATGAGCTGGGTTTAGAAAGGTGAGCTTCCCATATAAGCATCTACTCCCCATATCATCACTAACTCCTAGCACAGATTATGTACGGCCATATTAACACTTTGAGGATTATGACGCGTTTGACAGTTTATTCTGGCTATGATTAGGCGATTTTAGTTAGTTTTGGAAGGCCCTCTAGCAGTCAAAGGGGTAAAACTATCTCAATCATCCCTCTGACTCTCACAATTCCTTCCTAAACTGAAACAAATCTTCTAATGACAGCCAGAATAAACTGTTATACCGCATCATAATCCTCAAGGGGTTAAATACTACTGTGATAACGGTATGGCAACACGTGACGATTTAACGTGCATAAATCAGGTGTCTCCGTTAGGTCCATACAATTAAAGCAACCCATATACCGGTATCGAAAATGTATTCCACAATCTTGGTACCTCGCAAGTGTTTCAAGTTACCGTACTGAAAAGCCAGGTCCTCAGTTTGATAAGTGTTAAAATAAATATAGAAATATAAATCTATAAACACACACAAAAATCTGCCATACACACACACACACACACAATAATGACACACACACACACACACACACACACGTCATTATAACCTAGCAGGTGTCTAGTGCTCTACCGGCCCCCATTTATATAGCCTTCAATATATCATTAGGCCTTACAAACATCTGTCACACCACACCTAACTTTACTGTTAGATGTTTACAAGAACCTAATTGTTAAGTTCAAGTCACACACACGTAAGTACACTCTCTTGCTCACTATAATACCCCCAATTTGTCTGTCTGTCTATCTATCTATCTATCTATCTATCTATCTATCTATCTATACGTTATCTATGCGTACGTGTCTGTCCAACCTAGCTGTCCTCCACCCCTGTCATTACAACAGGTGTGTAGCTCCATGCCAGCCTCTATTTACCTTGCCTCCACTATACCTCATTATAGACCTTACAAACATCTGTCATCCCACACCTGTACAGTGTACACACACTAGGGTGGCAGCCGGCAGGCTAAAATTTGATATCTTACCTGAGCCATGTACAGTCGCGGTCATTAACCCTTTGAGTAACAGCAACACCTGTTTATTTTAACCTAGCTATAATAAATAATATAGTAGAATTAAATAGAAAATACAAAATAAAAATAGGAAAAGTGGGGATTGGGCCTGAGCATATAGATGGATAGATAGATAGATAGATAGATATATGTAGACGATATTACTTATCTTAGGAAGGATCTGTCACACTGGTACGGTAGTTAAAGGGGTTGGTTGAGATAGTTTAAAGCCTTATTATTGCTAGAGGTCCTCCCTAAGCTGAATATAATCGTCTAATAGTTGCCAGAATATGATGGAAAGGACGTCCCTGCTACTGAATGGGTTAATTACGATACATACACATTCGAAGCTGTCTCGGACTGAAGTGAATCCTTAATTTAAATAATTTACCTGATATTTGTATTTTGGAGGTTCGTTTAACCGATTCCAGGCTTCAAAGTGTATCAGAATTAATAAGCAATATGTACATTTAGTTCAATGATAGTGTTCTATCTTTAAAGTTATATATTTGCTATATCGGGAAAGATATATGACAATCGCCTGCACAAGCATAAGATTAGCTAATACACTGCTGAATGATAACTTGAAACAGTGAACATTACCGGTAAGTGAGGGAAAACTCAGACTCGCGCCATGTGCAGGGAATCTTACAAAACATATAATTATTTATATATTGTTTCCACCAACCAACTTCACTTCTAAACTCAATTAATGAAATCAACAAATACATGTGGCACTCCAAGGACTGGAACCTAGGACACTCACACCGAAATTCCGCGCACTTATGCATTACAAGATATATCGGCGATCAAAATTGTTCAATAAAATTGGTACCACCTTTGACTGTAGGCGACTTTACGTTCATGCTCAAAATTGTATCGGTATTATAACTCCATAATTTCTAGTTTGTTATAGCCTAGTTCCAGTACCGTACCGGTATACTGTTATAACACTTTACATGTTTAATTACCTGCAGTACACATTTGATTGAACCAAATTAATCTTATATATCAATCGTAATATTTTTACTTCCATCATATAATCAGGGAGTGTGTACAAAATGAATGAGCAAAATAATGTGCAATTCATCACAATTAATGTGCATTCATGCTCAAATGTAGTGTCCTACTAGCCTATAATGAACAGTATATGACTATTTAAAAGTAATATACACAACGATGGACTAGCATATTTAACTACTGTACCGGTATATGCTGATTTATATATGCACCTAGAATAAAAAGAAAAACGAAAAAAACGAGTGTTCCTAGTCAGGATTAATATAAATATATACAAATGTTAAACATTTATCAAATAACATTAGCATAGGGTAGGTAATAACAATGGGGCCACTACTCTCATAAAGCCAAGATAATACTTGTCAGTCACTATAACCAACACAACTAACTGTCTAAGAAGTAGGCCTACCGTAGTTAAATGTACACTGTACAGTGCCTACCTTAACACTAACTCTCTATTATTAACCTCTCTCTCTCTCTCTCTCTCTCTCTCTCTCTCTCTCTCTCTCTCTCTCTCTC
The DNA here is from genome assembly GCA_032716605.1 of Paralithodes platypus. Taxonomy (NCBI): domain Eukaryota; kingdom Metazoa; phylum Arthropoda; class Malacostraca; order Decapoda; family Lithodidae; genus Paralithodes; species Paralithodes platypus. Next base: position 18,658,360 of record CM064504.1, read on the forward strand.
CATGTGTCTGTGTGTGTATGACAGGTGCCTTAGTACAGCAGCACCTGTAATCTATACCAACATCTGTCACATATAACTACAAGGGCTCTTATAGGTAGATATTTATCACTACATTTAGCTTACCTATCGTATTGGTCCGTCTACTATCCAGTGCTGTACAGTTGGAGGAAGAGTGTACGTCTATCACAACTCTCGTTATTAACTGTACCGGTACTAATTAATTTTCATATGATCGCTGTTTCATTATGTGCGTAAACGTAAAAAATGTAATTGAAATCCTTGAGCAAACTAATCCCAGTTACCGTACATTTGATATTAAGTCAAGGTTTCATGACGCTGCAATAGAGTAATATCTGACATATAATGAATTACCGGTAGGTTGGTAATATGGGTACCGGTAGCTACAGTTAACATAAGTAGTTCGCCGACAACTTTCATCATGAACTAGGACATAATAAGTCGTTATTATTGTTAGTCCTTATGGGTATATATAGCCGGTGACTATAGTACCGTAGTATTTGTTTCTAAAGGGTCCACCAATATCCCTTTATCTACATTTCAAACATTTGTTGTTTTTAATTCATCGAACTATTGATTTTGACTGTTCTTGAATTACTCCCTCTTATTATGACTCGAATATAGTGGCTACATGTTAGTCTACTAGGCCTATATGTTACTCTTATTAAATAACCAAATGTAAACTGTATGTGTGTATGCATGTATATACCGGTACTCAGGCATATACCCCATAGCTGGGGGTGGCCGACTCAAGACAGAGCCCCAACAGAAATAAAGTTCCAATGCTTATGGTCCGGGACCATTTTCGCGTTCCCTTGCCCCTTTTTCTGTTTCGTCTAGTAGGTGAACTTTAGAAGTGGAGGAGGATTCCTAGCCGCCCGCCTCCGAAGTAGGAAAAGTAGTACAGGAAAAGAGACAGACAGAAACGGCTAAGGATGCCAAACCTCACTCTGGACAGGACCAGCCCTCACCCTAACTAAACTAAACTAACCTAATCTATCTTAAGCTAACTAAACTAAACTTAGTCTCTTCCACTATACACGGTAGCACTCCTCACTGATATAATCTCCCTAACACCAACTACCACCACATTTGTGTCTGCCATATCTTACCATCATCGTATTTGCATATTACACTCACCACCTGTTGAATCTATTACATACTGTACGATAAGCTACTTAACCCATTCTATATCGGCGACGTGTTTATTTTATGCTAGCTATATTAAGATGATTATGTAGAGTTGAAGAAGGATCTGTGGTAGTAAAAAGGGTTAAGTGAGATATTTCTAAGCCTGGTAACTGATGGAGGCCCTTTTTAAACTGAATAAAATCGTCTAATAGTAGCCAGAATAAAATCAATAAGACGTCGCCGGTACAGAAGGGGTTAAATTTACTATATGAACTCCACTTTAACCAAACCTAGTCTGTTCTATATTTACCTCAAACCTAGCAAAATCTAATTTAACCAAATATATCCTATAATTTTGCTTCTATAGCCAATAACTAACATTAAGGGGGTTCACCTGCTTTGTTTATCTTTCTCTTCTTTTCTCTTTTTCTCTGACTTGTATCCATTTGGCCCCATTCAGCCAACTGTTTTAAGACTTTTATCCCCATCCAGGTGTCGATTTTTTCCTGGTGAGCGATAGCGAGCCAGCATTGTATGGAGAAATCCGGCTTCGCCGGAGAAATTTTTCTATCGAAAAATTTACAAATTTAGCTTGCTGTAAAACAAAAATATATATATGCTGGCTCGCTACCGCTCGCCAGGAAAATATTGACATCTGGATGAGGGTAAAAGTCTTAAAACAGTAGGCTGAATGGGGCCGAATGGATACAAGCCAAAGAGACAGGGAGAGCAAGAAAAAAAAAAGCAAGGTGGGCTCCCTTAACAGGTAATTCGAACCTACCCATTGTACAGTAATAGTAATGTTCCCCACTGACCTCACTACCATAGCTCATCATCATCATCATCATCATCACCGTATTTACATATTACATACTGAACATCTGTTGTTTCTACCTACCAAAACTAACCAAACTAAGTCATATTAAGAGGAGTTGGGTCGTTTTTCTGGTCCCCCTTCTTCCTCACGATTAGTCCCATTAGCAACACGCAAAACATAAATATACATACCGGTAATAGAAATAATAAATACATAAACTAATATAAATTAATACAAGAAACGAAACCAACATACCAGTACTCTTATTCCATGTTACTGTGAGCCCTTCCTATCAACCCATCACATCAACAACATCAAACAAGTACACTATATGATACCAAACTCTGTAATTACCAACCAACATCGCATTTTTCACCAACAACCCCCAATTATCCACAAAAAAACGAGTGGCTGGGATAATTACCAGTTAATTTATTAGTTCATTCTCCTCAGTCCCAGTTACCGGTAATGACAGTACTTCCTAAATTACAAGTCTAGTCTAGTACTTCTTTACAGCAGGGAGAGATACAGATACATAATGATCAGATAAAACACAAATAAAGGTAGATAGCCTACAGATTGAAATGATGGTTCAGATAAAAATAGAAAAGATAGATAGGGTATAGACTGAAATTATGGATAGAGAAAGAAATGACAGATAGATAGCTAGTTGGATAGATAAGATAAAGGTACTGTAGATAGCTATATGGATAGACAAGATAAATGAAGGTACTGTACAGTAGATAGCTAGATGGGTAAGTAAGATATGATAAAGGTACTGTAGATAGCTATATGGATAGATAAAGGTACGGTAGATAGCTAGATGGATAGATAAAGGTACTGTAGATAGCTATATGGATAGATAAAGGTACGGTAGATAGCTAGATGGATAGATAAAGGTACTGTAGATAGCTATATGGATAGATAAAGGTACGGTAGATAGCTAGATGGATAGATAAAGGTACTGTAGATAGCTATATGGATAAATAAAGGTACGGTAGATAGCTAGATGGATAGATAAAGGTACTGTAGATAGCTAGATGGATAGATAAAGGTACGGTAGATAGCTAGATAAAGGTACTGTAGATAGCTATATGGATAGATAAAGGTACTGTAGATAGCTAGATGGATAGATAAAGGTACTGTAGATAGCTATATGGATAAAGGTACGGTAGATAGCTAGATGGATAGATAAAGGTACTGTAGATAGCTAGATGGATAGATAAAGGTACTGTAGATAGTTAGATGGATAGATAAAGGTACTGTATATAGCTAGATGGATAGATAAAGGTACTGTAGATAGCTAGATGGATAGATAAAGGTACTGTAGATAGCTATATGGATATATAAAGGCACTGTAGATAGCTATATGGATAGATAAAGGTACTGTAGATAGCTAGATGGATAGATAAAGGTACTGTAGATAGCTATATGGATAGATAAAGGTACTGTAGATAGCTATATGGATAGATAAAGGTACTGTAGATAGCTATATGGATAGATAAAGGTACTGTAGATAGCTATATGGATAGAGAAAGGTACTGTAGATAGCTATATGGATAGATAAAGGTACTGTAGATAGCTATACGGATAGATAAAGGTACTGTAGAAAGCTATATGGATAGATAAAGGTACTGTAGATAGCTAGATGGATAGATAAAGTACGGTAGATAGCTAGATGGATAGATAAAGGTACTGTAGATAGCTAGATGGATAGATAAAGGTACTGTAGATAGCTAGATGGATAGATAAAGGTACTGTATAGCTATATGGATAGATAAAGGTACTGTAGATAGCTATATGGATAGATAAAGGTACTGTAGATAGCTAGATGGATAGATAAAGGTACTGTATAGCTATATGGATAGATAAAGGTACTGTAGATAGCTAGATGGATAGATAAAGGTACGGTAGATAGCTAGATGGATAGATAAAGGTACTGTAGATAGCTATATGGATAGATAAAGATACTGTAGATAGCTATATGGATAGATAAAGGTACTGTAGATAGCTAGCTGGATAGATAAAGATACTGTAGATAGCTATATGGATAGATAAAGGTACTGTAGATAGCTAGATGGATAGATAAAGGTACTGTAGATAGCTATATGGATAGATAAAGGTACTGTAGATAGCTAGATGGATAGATAAAGGTACTGTAGATAGCTAGATGGATAGATAAAGGTACTGTAGATTTTTTTTTTTTTTTTTTTTTTAAGAGACAATGAACGGAGGAAGGAAAAACACAGATAAAACAAAAAGGTCCATGTGCCTAAAGGCATCCTCCATTCATAAAATGTTTGTAACAACTGGATTTAAACATTTGTTGATTGTAAGTTTGTGGAAAGCAATTCGAGGGAAGTGAATTCCAAAGAGTAGTAGCTCTAGGGATAAATGAATTCTGATAAGAAGCAGAAGTTCTGCATTGTGGAGGAGAAAGTGTAAATTCATGGGCGCTCTCAGCTGCCCTAGTTCTACGGGGAAAGATGTGGAGAGGCGGCACAATTGAAGCAAGTTCCTCGGAACAATTGCTGTTGGAAAAATATCTGTAGAATAATGCAAGGGATGCAACGTTTCTTCGTATGGCTAATGTAGGAAGGTCCTGTGTGACTGCAGGGTTATTGATTAATCTAATAGCTTTATTTTGAATTTGTCCAACTGCCTCAATGCAACCACTCCACTTCCACCCCACAGAGGTGAACAGTAATCCATCTGAGAGCGCACATGACTGTTATATATTACGGCCAACTGCTCGTCAGTGAAGAATTCTCGAACTCTGTACAGGAGTCCCAGTTTTTTAGAGGCATTCTTAGCAATGCTTCTAACATAATGTGTCCAGCTCAAGTTAGTAGTTAATGTTACACCGAGAATGTCAATACTAGGGGAAGTGGGAATATTTACATCATTAAAAAATATATTAGAGTCAGTGAGATTCTGTCGGTTAGAACATTGAATGTACTTGGTTTCTGTGCATTAAAGGAAACTAGATTCTTTTGTCCCCATTCATTAATTCTAGAAAGGTCCTGGTTCAGAGAAATTGCAGTGTTTATTTTTGAATTTATAAGATCGGGTTGGGTGAAAGAATTGGTAAATGTGAAGGAACTGTGGAGTGTTGAGTCATCTGCGTAGGAATGTATTGGATTATGAGTGGTAGATATGAGATCATTGATATGAATGAGGAACAGAGTTGGGGCCAAAACTGATCCCTGGGGAACACCAGCATTTATTGAGTGAAATTGAGAATAAAGGCCATCTACATTACACATATTTTCTGATATGAAGACTGAAGAAAATTAGTGGAAATAATGATGCAAGGCCGTAGTGTGACATCTTCGACAACTAAGGGGGAAGGCTAGATGGATAGAGCTCGTAGATGATATGATAGATAAAGGCCAGGCAGCTCGCTATAGTATTGGATAGATAAAGGTACAGCGATATTTTATTATGGATAGATAAAGGTACTGTAGATTAGTAGATGGATAGATAAAGGTACTGTAGATAGCTATATGGATAGATAAAGGTACTGTAGATAGCTAGATGGATAGATAAAGGTACTGTAGATAGCTATATGGATAGATAAAGGTACTGTAGATAGCTATATGGATAGATAAAGGTACGGTAGATAGCTAGATGGATAGATAAAGGTACTGTAGATAGCTAGATGGATAGATAAAGGTACTGTAGATAGCTATATGGATAGATAAAGGTACTGTATGGATAGATAAAGGTACGGTAGATAGCTAGATGGATAGATAAAGGTACTGTAGATAGCTAGATGGATAGGTAAGATAAAAGGACAAAAACATAGTCTATACCGGTACTGTATAGCAGAGAGATACCGGTATGAATATAAACAAATACGTACCCTTTAATTTATATATACAGTATTATATTGTAGCGGATATTGATAGATAAGATCAATAGGTAGTAGGAACACACATTTGGAGTGAGAGAGAGAGAGAGAGAGAGAGAGAGAGAGAGAGAGAGAGAGAGAGAGAGAGAGAGAGAGAGAGAGAGAGAGAGAGAGAGAGAGTGAGAGTGAGTGTATGTGTGGGAGAGTGAGTGTACCGGTATGTGTGGGAGAATGAGTGGGTGAGTGAGTGAGTTCTGTGTGTAGGCTATGTGTGTGTGGTGTGTGTGTATGTGTGAAGTGTATGTGTGAAGTGTATGTGTGAAGTGTATGTGTGAAGTGAATGTGTGAGTTGTGTGTGTATGTATGTGTGAAGTGAATGAGTGAGTTATGTGTGTGTGATCAAGATAGATAGAGTTACCAGGAACAGCTCAACAGTCCACCAACAAACCATCCCTCCTACCACTACCACTACCATACACCTCTCCCGAACCCTTTCACAGAACCAGGGGCCCTACAGTATACAGATTATGGACACCTGCCAACATTCTCTGCCTTTGGACCAATTTAGTCATAACTATTTTCCGCTTTAGTCATTTACCCATTTATTATGTTGACGCTTTTATATAGTATGGCTATCAATAGACGAATTTATCCAGTTAAGGGAGGGCCTCTATGGAAAAAAAATACTCCCCCCCCCAAAAAAAAAAAATAATAATAATAACCAGGTCACATGCTTAATAAAACATAATGGTGCTATCACTGAAGAAATATTAATCACCCAGTTTATCAGTACAGGGTACCCGCATTATTATTAGATTTTATGGTATTTGTATTTTAGTTTATTTTTTTGGAAATGAAATATTTAGTCATTTCAAGTACACACTGTTGATTAGACATAAGTTAATTTGTTAGTGTATTTGTTTAACCCATAGAAGCCGAATACTTCTCTCTGCATAGTATGATTAACATTACTCATTATGGTTAGGGTAACACAGCCTGCGTAGGCACTAAGCTACAAATGTTTTGATCAAGTTTACACACATTAAGCCGTACGCAAAAATACATACACAAATACACACACAAACCCGTACACATAAATAATACACAAATACACTCACACAAACCCGTCCTCATAAACAAATATTATTCACACACGTACCCTACACTATGTACACTGTGTAGTGTACTGTTCGTAGTGACACAGTACACAAACATTATGTACAGATCCCACTTGAGTCAAACCACTGTACACACACACACACTATCTCTTTCTTTCTCTCACACACACACACACACACTGTCAAACTCACCCAAGCTATCGCTATCTCTCACTCTTTCTCTCTCACACAGACACACACACACACACTATCAAACTCACCCCCTCTCTCGCTCTCACTCACACACACACACACACACTATCAAACTCACCCCCTCTCTCTCTCTCTCTCTTACACACACACACACACACACTCAAACTCACCCACACTCTCTCTCTCTCTCTAACAGACATAAACACACATACACACACATACACACACACACACACTCAAACTCACCCACACTATCTCTCTCTCTAACAGACATAAACACACATACACACACTCTGACTGTGGTGTAGTGTACTGTACGTGATGAAACAGTACACTTACATCACGTACGGTCTCTGAACACAGTATATACACACATCAAACACATCACCAGGTTGGCTCTTCAAGTACACCCATGTCATGCACTTGTGTTTATACCCTCCAAAAACATCACCTTTTGGGTACCGGTATTTTTCAAGTTCCAAAACGTGGTAAACCCCTTCAGTACCGGCGACGTTCTTTTCATCATATCCTGGCAACTATTATATGTTAGTATTCAGTTTAGGAAGGACCTCTAACTATAAATAGCTACATACTATCTCAATTAATCCGTTTGGCTACCACAAATCCTTCTTAAGTTGAATAAAATCGTCCAATATTTGCCAGAATATGATGAAAAGGACACCGCCGGTACTGCATACGTTAATCCCTTCAGTACCGTACTCGTTTACCTGTTATTCTGAGTTCCACAAGTAATGACGCTATTCAGTCTACAGTGGATGGAGAAGATCCCGTAATGACAAGAATCCGTAACACCCGAAGATCAAACTTCCACTATATTCTCCAATAAACGGCCATTAGGGGATAGGGGAACTCAATAACTCCTTGGCCAAGGTTTATCATGTATTGAATTAACATAATCCATACCAATAACACAAATGTCTTATTATTGATTAGGATTCTAGCTAAAAACCTTCTTGGCTGGTAGTGATTTCCATTCTGGCCCATTGACTATTTAGCAAGGATATTCGGAAATAACACACACGCCTAATAACCATCCATATACATTATCGTTCCCACAGGTCCTATCTAAACTGAAAGAATCATCAAATGATAACCCCCCCCCCTCAAAAAAAAAAAAAAAAAAAAAAAATAATAACGAATAAATATATAAATAAAACATTGTCAACGCATTAAGAGGCTTAAGGAATGTGTATATTACTAGAAAGATAGCCCTAGTTGAGTTCCTGGGGGTATAACATGACGCTAGGCCGTGACTATACTTGAAGGTCTAACCTGGTGATATATTACTGTATGTGTACACTGTAATAAGCAGTACGTGATGTTAGGGTACAGTTTGATCACGTACAGTATAATATTATGGTACTGTGTGTGTGTGTGTGTGTGTGTGTGTGTGTGTGAAGTAAGTACTACAAGTATATGATGTAAGCTGTAGTTGTACTGCGTGTGAGGAGAGTACATGTGCTCTGTGTTATCTTTGAGAGAGAGAGAGAGAGAGAGAGAGAGAGAGAGAGAGAGAGAGAGAGAGAGAGAGAGAGAGAGAGAGAGAGAGAGAGAGAGAGAGAGAGAGAGGGGAGAGGAGCGTGTGTGGGTATAAACTGGCCATGTGCGTGTGGTTTCTGTATATAAGGAGTGCATGTGTGCGTAATGTGAAGTCTACATGCGTGTGTATGTATGTGTGTGTGTGTGTGTGACAAGGGGTTGAGGGTGATATATGCATGAATGGTGTGTGTACATGTAGGCTACGTAGGGTAGTGTGTGCGTGTATAATATGTACGGTGCCAAATGTGTGTGTGTGTGCGTTACGTGGCATGTATGTATCAATGTCGTGTAAGTATCCATGTGAGTAAAATGGCGTGTAGGACTATGTACGTAATATGATGTGTAAGTACCGATGTGCGTAATGTGGTGTGTAAGTATGTGTGTGCATAATGAAGTATGTAGGTAGGCTGTCCATGTGCGTAATGTGGGTATAGTTATGTGTGTAAGGTGGCGTGTGCGTATGATATATATGCGTACGTATGTATGTACATATGGGCGGGTTGCTAGGAATCCTCCTCCCTTTGTAGACTTCACCTACTAGACGAGACAGATAGGGGCGAAGGAACGCGAAAGTGGTCCCGGGACCCTAAACATTGGAACTTTAAATGTTGTTTCTGTTCGGTCTCTGTCTCAGGTCGCACACCCCCAGCTGAGTATATACAGTACAATAAAATGTATGTATATATGTATGTATGTATGTATGTATGGTGTGTGTACAGTATATACCCGTGTGTATATATGTGCGTTAGGTAGTATGTGCGTATGATATATATATACGTGTGCATGTGTGTGCGCGTGTGAGGTTCATTGACCTTCAGCTGTCCCAATGTACCAAACCTTCCCTTGCTCTCGTTCTCTCTCTCTCTCTATCTCTCTCCCTATACCGGGCCTACCCTCACAGTCTCTCTCTCTCTCTCTCTCTCTCATATCTTGTACCTCTATCCTCTCTCTACCTATTTAATTATCTATATTTACTTATACCCTAATTACATTGCCCCCCCCCTCTCTCTCTCTCTCTCTCTCTCTCATATATTGTAACTCTATACTGTCTCTACTCTCTAACTACTTATCTAATGATATATTATTACTTATACCCTAAATACATCCTCATTCTCACACACACACACAAACCCACACACACACACACACACACACACACACACACACACACACACACACACACACACACACACACACACACACACACACACACACACACACACACACACACACACACACACACACACACACACACACACACACACTCTCTCTCTCTCTCTCAGAATCGATCCCCTTCCTCCTTCTCTGTCTTTCTCTCTATCGTAGCTTGCCAATGTTTGTTTCTTTGCATTGTTCTTCTACCTACACGATAATATACGTTAGTCACGTTCTTCAGTTGTCTTTCTTCTTGTATTCCCTTGGTTTGCTTCTTGTTTTCTATAGTCTCACTGTTCTTGTCTTTTCCTTTATCGGTTCGCCATTTGTTTGTTTTGTCTTATTATATTTGTGACTAGCAGGGGCACCCGGCGTTGCCCGGGTAATCACCATAATCACCATTACTACTACCACCACTACTACTACCATAATCACCATCATCAATCACTACTACCACAATCATCACAATACTACTACTACCATAATCACCGGCCTCGATCTCCCTGTGCCTCATTAAACGGCGACCTCGATTTCGGCCGCTAAATGACCTCCTATTTTGGATCTGACCTCATCCGTACCCCCATTTTGGGAGGCTGCGAAGAACTTTCGTTCCATACACCTTTTCGATCGGAGGCCGCCTCCTGCCCCAAACGGCAATTTTTTCGCATTTTTTTCGCTCCCGTATACTACATGTTCTGCCGAAATTTTTATTAAACAAAAGTGTCTCTGATTTCCACTAAACTCGCCTAAAACCATCTCCAAAGCCTGGGCTTTCCAACGGTGCCCCACACTCCCACCTGGCACCAAAACTGTGGGAGGAGTTTAGTAACAAAAGTCTGGTAGGTCGGGTAACTGACAGACAGACAGACAAACATTGACCTTTATTTATTAAGATTTTCTGTTGGTCATTGTTCCTTTCTGTGTTAGCCGCTTCTTGTGTTTTTTCCTCAAATTCTTCTTATTTTCTATATTTGCTTGTCATTGTCTTATATTCTCTCTTCTCATTGTTCTTATTTTCCCTCTTACTTGCTTGCCATTGCCTTCTTTAATTTATTGACTGTATTTTTTGCTGTTCTTTGCTTCCTTAACTTTTTCATAGCTTTGTCTTTATGTTCTTAGTTTGGTTTAATTTTCTTGTTCTTCTGATTTGAGTTTCTTGAGTGTGTTTTGATTTTGTTTCTCCATGTACCCGTGTCTTGTTTGTTTCCTTGTTCTTCTGATGTGAGTGTCTTATTAATGTTTTAATTTGTTTATCCATGTACTCATTTCTTGTGTTTTCTTGTACCGGTACTTCTTATTTGAGTTGCTTAGTAGTGTTTTGTTTCTCCATGTACTTGTGTCTTGTTTGTTTTCTTATTCTTCTCATTTGAGTTGCTTATGAGTGTTGTGGGTTTGTTTCTCCATGTACCCATTTCTTATTTTTTGTCTGTTTTGATATATTCTGATAAATTCAAATATATCCACACCCAAAATATACATTCGGTAACACAAGCACAGGGTAATTTATTCTGATACACTCCAATATGTGTACCCATACCCATCTGTACCCACAACAAACATTCTGCAATACAAGTACAGGGTCATTTATTATTATACACTCAAATATGTGTACCCATACCCATCTGTACCCACAACAAACATTCTGCAATACAAGTACAGGGTCATTTATTATTATACACTCAAATATGTGTACCCATACCCATCTGTACCCATAATAAACATTCTGCAATACAAGCACAGGGTCATTTATTCCGATACACTCAATTATGTGTACCCATACCCATCTGTACCCATAACAAACATTCGGCAACACAATTACAGGGTCAATTATTCTGATACATTCAAATATATTCACCCCCATAATACACATTCGACAATACTAGTACAGTCCCGGTCATTTATATTGGTACTCTTAAATCTGTCCATACCCATCAAATATACATAACAATTATAATATATAATAAAACACCCAGCACTACTGGTACAAAAGGCTATGGATCTCACTTCAACATGACCAACAACCAAACACTACCCTGTTGCTTGATACTTTGGTACCGAAAGGGCGTCAAAAGAAAAACATGGCCGCTCTCTTTTTAAGGAGGAGTTTTCTGGATCTCCTTCTCCCTCATGTTTAGCCCCATTAGTTTTGAAATTTTAAGACGTTCGCCCCATTAGTTTCACAATATAAAACCTTTAATGCCATTTAGGTGTCAATATTTCCTGGCGAGCTAAAGCGAGTATTAAATTTAGGATGAGCTACCGAAAAATGCACAAATTTATCTCGGAAGGGGGTCATTTGGCGTATTTTTTAAAGCTTGGTGAAGGTCTAGGGAGGAAACTAAAATAATAAATATACAAATAAAGAAATAAATACATAAAGAAACAAATATATACAAGAACTTTATGTTGGACTACAGATGTATGTACTTATAAATGTGAAGGAGGTGTAACATTCATAATATGTGAAGGAGGTGTAACATTCATAATATGTGAAGGAGGTAACATTCATAATATGTGAAGGAGGTGTAACATTCATAATATGTGAAGGAGGTGTAACATTCATAATATGTGAAGGAGGTGTAACATTCATAATATGTGAAGGAGGTGTAACATTCATAATATGTGAAGGAGGTGTAACATTCATATGTGAAGGAGGTGTAACATTCATAATATGTGAAGGAGGTGTAACATTCATAATATGTGAAGGAGGTGTAACATTCATAATATGTGAAGGAGGTGTAACATTCATAATATGTGAAGGAGGTGTAACATTCATAATATGTGAAGGAGGTGTAACATTCATAATATGTGAAGGAGGTGTAACATTCATAATATGTGAAGGAGGTGTAACATTCATAATATGTGAAGGAGGTGTAACATTCATAATATGTGAAGGAGGTGTAACATTCATAATATGTGAAGGAGGTGTAACATTCATAATATGTGAAGGAGGTGTAACATTCATAATATGTGAAGGAGGTGTAACATTCATAATATGTGAAGGAGGTGTAACATTCATAATATGTGAAGGAGGTGTAACATTCATAATATGTGAAGGTGTAACATTCATAATATGTGAAGGAGGTGTAACATTCATAATATGTGAAGGAGGTGTAACATTCATAATATGTGAAGGAGGTGTAACATTCATAATATGTGAAGGAGGTGTAACATTCATAATATGTAAAGGAGGTGTAACATTCATAATATGTGAAGGAGGTGTAACATTCATAATATGTGAAGGAGGTGTAACATTCATAATATGTGAAGGTGTAACATTCATAATATGTGAAGGAGGTGTAACATTCATAATATGTGAGGAGGTGTAACATTCATAATATGTGAAGGTGTAACATTCATAATATGTGAAGGAGGTGTAACATTCATAATATGTGAAGGTGTAACATTCATAATATGTGAAGGAGGTGTAACATTCATAATATGTGAAGGTGTAACATTCATAATATGTGAAGGAGGTGTAACATTCATAATATGTGAAGGTGTAACATTCATAATATGTGAAGGAGGTGTAACATTCATAATATGTGAAGGAGGTGTAACATTCATAATATGTGAAGGAGGTGTAACATTCATAATATGTGAAGGAGGTGTAACATTCATAATATGTGAAGGAGGTGTAACATTCATAATATGTGAAGGAGGTGTAACATTCATAATATGTGAAGGAGGTGTAACATTCATAATATGTGAAGGAGGTGTAACATTCATATATGTGAAGGAGGTGTAACATTCATAATATGTGAAGGAGGTGTAACATTCATAATATGTGAAGGTGTAACATTCATAATATGTGAAGGAGGTGTAACATTCATAATATGTGAAGGAGGTGTAACATTCATAATATGTGAAGGAGGTGTAACATTCATAATATGTGAAGGTGTAACATTCATAATATGTGAAGGAGGTGTAACATTCATAATATGTGAAGGAGGTGTAACATTCATAATATGTGAAGGAGGTGTAACATTCATAATATGTGAAGGTGTAACATTCATAATATGTGAAGGAGGTGTAACATTCATATGTGAAGGTGTAACATTCATAATATGTGAAGGAGGTGTAACATTCATAATATGTGAAGGTGTAACATTCATAATATGTGAAGGAGGTGTAACATTCATAATATGTGAAGGAGGTGTAACATTCATAATATGTGAAGGAGGTGTAACATTCATAATATGTGAAGGAGGTGTATCATTCATAATATGTGAAGGAGGTGTAACATTCATAAAATGTGAAGGAGGTGTAACATTCATAATATGTGAAGGAGGTGTAACATTCATAATATGTGAAGGAGGTGTAACATTCATAATATGTGAAGGAGGTGTAACATTCATAATATGTGAAGGAGGTGTAACATTCATAATATGTGAAGGAGGTGTAACATTCATAATATGTGAAGGAGGTGTAACATTCATAATATGTGAAGGAGGTGTAACATTCATAATATGTGAAGGAGGTGTAACATTCATAATATGTGAAGGAGGTGTAACATTCATAATATGTGAAGGAGGTGTAACATTCATAATATGTGAAGGTGTAACATTCATAATATGTGAAGGAGGTGTAACATTCATAATATGTGAAGGAGGTGTAACATTCATAATATGTGAAGGTGTAACATTCATAATATGTGAAGGTGTAACATTCATAATATGTGGTGTAACATTCATAATATGTGAAGGAGGTGTAACATTCATAATATGTGAAGGTGGTGTAACATTCATAATATGTGAAGGTGTAACATTCATAATATGTGAAGGAGGTGTAACATTCATAATATGTGAAGGAGGTGTAACATTCATAATATGTGAAGGAGGTGTAACATTCATAATATGTGAAGGAGGTGTAACATTCATAATATGTGAAGGTGTAACATTCATAATATGTGAAGGAGGTGTAACATTCATAATATGTGAAGGTGTAACATTCATAATATGTGAAGGTGTAACATTCATAATATGTGAAGGAGGTGTAACATTCATAATATGTGAAGGAGGTGTAACATTCATAATATGTGAAGGTGTAACATTCATAATATGTGAAGGAGGTGTAACATTCATAATATGTGAAGGAGGTGTAACATTCATAATATGTGAAAGGTGTAACATTCATAATATGTGAAGGAGGTGTAACATTCATAATATGTGAAGGAGGTGTAACATTCATAATATGTGAAGGAGGTGTAACATTCATAATATGTGAAGGAGGTGTAACATTCATAATATGTGAAGGAGGTGTAACATTCATAATATGTGAAAGAGGAGTAACATTCATAATATGTGAAGGAGGTGTAACATTCATAATATGTGAAGGTGTAACATTCATAATATGTGAAGGAGGTGTAACATTCATAATATGTGAAGGAGGTGTAACATTCATAATATGTGAAGGAGGTGTAACATTCATAATATGTGAAGGAGGTGTAACATTCATAATATGTGAAGGTGTAACATTCATAATATGTGAAGGAGGTGTAACATTCATAATATGTGAAGGAGGTGTAACATTCATAATATGTGAAGGAGGTGTAACATTCATAATATGTGAAGGAGGTGTAACATTCATAATATGTGAAGGAGGTGTAACATTCATAATATGTGAAGGAGGTGTAACATTCATAATATGTGAAGGAGGTGTAACATTCATAATATGTGAAGGAGGTGTAACATTCATAATATGTGAAGGAGGTGTAACATTCATAATATGTGAAGGAGGTGTAACATTCATAATATGTGAAGGAGGTGTAACATTCATATGTGAAGGTGTAACATTCATAATATGTGAAGGAGGTGTAACATTCATAATATGTGAAGGAGGTGTAACATTCATAATATGTGAAGGAGGTGTAACATTCATAATATGTGAAGGAGGTGTAACATTCATATGTGAAGGAGGTGTAACATTCATAATATGTGAAGGTGTAACATTCATAATATGTGAAGGAGGTGTAACATTCATAATATGTGAAGGTGTAACATTCATAATATGTGAAGGAGGTGTAACATTCATAATATGTGAAGGAGGTGTAACATTCATAATATGTGAAGGTGTAACATTCATAATATGTGAAGGAGGTGTAACATTCATAATATGTGAAGGAGGTGTAACATTCATAATATGTGAAGGAGGTGTAACATTCATAATATGTGAAGGAGGTGTAACATTCATAATATGTGAAGGAGGTGTAACATTCATAATATGTGAAGGAGGTGTAACATTCATAATATGTGAAGGAGGTGTAACATTCATAATATGTGAAGGTGGTGTAACATTCATAATATGTGAAGGAGGTGTAACATTCATAATATGTGAAGGTGTAACATTCATAATATGTGAAGGTGTAACATTCATAATATGTGAAGGAGGTGTAACATTCATAATATGTGAAGGAGGTGTAACATTCATAATATGTACACTGTTTGTTATATAGCGTTTAGTAAGTTAAGGTCAATAAACTCTCACTCTCACTCTTTCTTTCTCTCACATTTAACATTCCACTGCCTTCCTCTCCTCTCTAAAAATGCCTGACCTGTCCTATCCTTTCCTCCTTCAACCCCTTCCCCTTCCCCTGCTCTCGCTCTCTCTCTCTCTCTCTCTCTCTCTCTCTCTGTCTATCATTTCACTCTATCTCTCTTTCTATCTATCTATCTATATTCTCATTCTCTCTCTCTCGTTATACATTCTATAGAAAAAACAGTGGCCTATCCTAACATACATTTCCTACCTAACAATAATGGTACTGATAGCCTTCCTAATCTCAACCTAACTGAGCCTTCTATACCTAGCTTTAATCTCAACCTAACCCAAACCTCCTTCAACCTTACCTTCAAACCCAACTCCAATCTTAACCTAACCTAAATTTGTTTCAACGTTACCTTCCATACTTAAATGTAATCTTAACCTAACCTAAATCTGTTCCAACCTTAACTTCCAAACCTTAATTTAATTTTAAATTACCGTAACCTAGACATTCATCAACCTTATCCTCCAACCCTAACATTAATCTTAACCTTACCCAATCTCAACCTAAATTAGCCTTCCAGACGTATAATTAATCTTAACCTAACCCTAAACCAAACTTCCGTCAACCTTACCTTCCAACCCTAACATTAATCTTAACCTTACCCAATCTCAACCTAAATTAGCCTTCCAGACGTATAATTAATCTTAACCTAACCCTAAACCAAACCTCCGTCAACCTTACCTTCCAACCCTAACATTAATCTTAACCTTACCCAATCTCAACCTAAATTAGCCTTCCAGACGTATAATTAATCTTAACCTAACCCTAAACCAAACCTCCGTCAACCTTACCTTCCAACCCTAACATTAATCTTAACCTTACCCAATCTCAACCTAAATTAGCCTTCCAGACGTATAATTAATCTTAACCTAACCCTAAACCAAACCTCCGTCAACCTTACCTTCCAACCCTAACATTAATCTTAACCTTACCCAATCTCAACCTAAATTAGCCTTCCAGACGTATAATTAATCTTAACCTAACCCTAAACCAAACCTCCGTCAACCTTACATTCCAACCCTAACATTTATCTTAACCTTACCCAATCTCAACCTAAATTAGCCTTCCAGACGTATAATTAATCTTAACCTAACCCTAAACCAAACCTCCGTCAACCTTACCTTCCAAACCTAACTTTAATCTTAACCTAACCTAAGCATTCTTCAACCTTAGCTAAGAATGCTAGGAATGACAAATATGATCCAAAGTACCGGTACTAGAAATTTATGGCACCTGCTAAAAGAGCAGAGACCTGAGCAATCTGGATTTACACCCAAGACATCAATAAATGACCAGATTCTGGCGGTCCGAATTCTCGTGAAACGCCGACTTGAGTGTCATAATATGGCTGCTTGCAGTTTATGTTGATCTCAAGAAGGCATTTGACTCACCGACAGACGCTCTGCAAGCTACTACGGCTATGCAGGATCCCTGCAGTGATTTTTGACCTGGTGTCTGGCATTTATACAGGACCAGTGAGTGCTGTCTAGTGTGGTGGAGGAGCATCCTCCTTCTTCCCTATGAATTCAGGTGTGAGACAGGGGTGTGTTCTAGCACCTACACTTTTCAACACTTGTATGGACTGGTTACTGGGGCGGACAGTTGGGCAATAGCTGTGGAGCAGGTTTCAGCAATTTCAAGATTACCGATCTTCATTATGAAGATGATGCAGTGATCCTAGCGGAGACGTTGGATGTTTCCAGTTGCCCCTCGAGACACTACATGAGGAGTAAGAGCCGCTGGGTTTAAAGGTCTCCTGGACTAAGACCAAAGTCAAACCATTTGGTGACTTATTAGATGATGCAGTGCAAGCTTTGCCGTTTGTCTCCTCCATGTACATAGAACAAAAAAATCTATTCATGCATGTGGTGAGGACTTAAAATATTTTGGATAAATTTACCTATCTTGGTAGAGTGGTCCATAAAAGTGGTGAGTCGGGCTACGATGTTAATCATCGTCTCGGCTTATCATACAGAGTTATGGATTCACTCAACGAAAGTATATGGCATTGTCGATACCGGTACCTGTGCAGAAGGACGTAATGGTGCTGATAGGGTTACTACTAAGATCTAGTTATGAGAAGTACAGTCGTGAGTAATACATATATATACCAATTTTGATCTGTATCGAACCCAGATGAGACTACAATGTTTGAAATATATCCCAGTTGTTGTGTGTGATAACCCAAGTTCGAATCCCGGTGGATCACATATATGCTTTCATTAATTTCAATGGAGGTGTTTGGTGTTGTGGTGAAATTAATAAAAATATAGATTAACCCCTCCCGCACAATTACCGTACGTAATTTGCATCATATTCTGGTTACCATTAGGCTAGACGATTTACTTTGGCTTATAATATACCGGTACTTCTAGAACTCAAAGGTGTCAATACGATCTCAATAAACCCTCTGAATACCACAGGCCCTTCTTAAACTGCATACAATCGTCTAATTTTAGCTAGAATCAAAGGTAATAAGACGTCATCATGCTGAAGTTGTTAAAGGTTAAAACACAGGTGAAGGTATTGAGGGATAAGCCTTTACAACGGCACCTCGTAGCTACTTTCTACTTTTCCTATTTTCTGAAGAGTGTAGAGAGGGGAGAAGGGGTGTTGGAGAGAGAGAAGAAGCTGTTGGAGTGGCATTGTTATGTGTGTTATTAGTCTGTATACGTCGTCGAGGTATCCCCCGACTGGGTGCGGGAATGTGAAACATGCTAGGACGTACTACCACACCCACTAAATGTTCGCCTTGGCTGGGATCGAACCCAGGTCAAGCAGATTCACAAGTGAGCGTGCTCTCCAGTCGACCGCCACGGCTCTCTCATGGATGCATGCCTATATATATATTGGCTCACCAACAAAAGATGATTTGGCAGCATAGGCCTAATACATTAAAAAAAAAAAAAAAAAAAAATCTGGTGGCATAAAACAAAAAATCTGGTAGCATATTACAAATAAAAAATAAAATAAAAAAATAAATAAAAACAAACACCAAAAATCCTATACCAAACCAAACAAACCCACCGGCACCTCTAAGAAGGATGCATGATGTAATAATCTATTAATCTGTTGGTGGGGTCCGAAGCCATTACCTAACTGGCCTCAATGTTTATATACCGTATATATAATATTGTTAATCTGGCGGCACCTTCATCACCACAGTTTAAGGGGAGATGGACCGTTTTTCTGACCCCCCTTCTGCCTCATGTTTAGCCCCATTAGTTTTCAGATTTTTAAGATGTTTGTCCCATTAGTTTGTCGATTTTAAGACCTTTCGCCACCTTTCTTTGTCAATATTATGATATTTCGTGCTATTTAGGTGTCGATTTTCCCCCAGGCCAACGATAGTGAGCCTGTAATGTTGGAAGAACCGGCCTTCGGTCGGGAAATTTGTCTACCGAAAAATGTACAAATTAATCTATAAGGGGGATCTAATGGATGTTTTTTTATGTTTGATGGAGTTCTAGGGAGGAAACTAAAAAAATAATAAATATATGAAATAATCGACCAAAAAATAAACCCTTCCCCCTTCATGCTAAAGCTACTCCATATAAATTACCACAGTACGATTTGGACAGATTAAGGTCACACTCACATATACAGAGAATTAGCTTCATAGATGGAGAGAGATGAGGATATAAAGAGGCAGTACGATAATTGCCTATATAAAAATATACATTAGTAGAAAAGACAGCAATTAACCATTATTATAAAACAGATAAATAAATAAATACCCAAAGGAAATTACTAAGGTATAAGGTATCATAAAATACATAATTAAAGAGAGACAATTTAGACAAAACAAAAATAGTTGAACATCTATATTATAATTTTCAGAATCTACGTTATTTTCATCACAGTCTGGTTACCATTAGATGCTTCTCTTTAGTTTATAATCTACCTTTACGACTTAAATGGGCAAATACGATCTCCATAAACCCTCTTAATAACATAGGCCCTTCTTAAACCGTAAAAAATCGTCTAATTTTAGCCAGAATCAAAGGTAAAAAGGCGTCATGGTGCTGAAGGGCTTAAACACGCAGTTCTAATATTTAAGCTAGAGAGCGGGAAAATTTATATAATTAATGAGAATGATCCAGAGAAGGTACCGGTATTCCAATTTCACATAATATATGTAAATTTTATCAGATGAATAAATTATTACAGTATCCTATAGGCCCTATTTAGATTTACAGTTGTTAGGTAAAACAGAAGACATGTTTTTACATATAGGTAGGCTACTGTGGTTTATTCATTGTGTTGAGGCTACAAGTTAGGACCATAAGCTTCTTTCAATTTAGGGAGGGCTGGAGCAAACGGACTGCAAATTTCAGTACCTCCCATGGTATATACCGGTAACTATATCAAAGGTAGAAATGTTCCCCCGATTGCTCATTTCCTTTATAGTTAAGAAAGGTTGTGGGGCGGGACTTACGGTATATATTCGTCCTAATTAATAGATTATAGGCTTATAGGCTAAAGTCAGTATGAACGATCAGTAAGTTGTCTTACCTATTTAACAACAACAAAATATTACGATCATTAAAAATTACAACTATGTTCAAAATTTCAAAACTTTATAGCCAATTGTATACGATTTACACTTGCATAATGATTATACTCTCGACCACTTGTTTCACATAGCCCCGGGGAAGATTTTTTTTTTTTAAAAGTGTAGGCTAAAATATATGTATAAACTTACAAGTACAGTCCCTGTCATTCATTCTGATATATTATTATGTTATTGTTATGTCTTGATAGCGTAATGCATAAATGCACGGAATTTCGATGTGAGTATCCTAGGTTTGAGTCCTTGGAGTGCCACATGTATTTGTTGATTTAATTAATTGAGTTTAGAAGTAAAGTTGGTTGGTGAATTGTTTTTAATAAATAAAGCCTCAAACTTATTCAATAAACCTCCGGAATACAAATACCAGGTACCGGGTACGCAATAATATTATTAGAAAGGGAACTCAAAGGGACCAACATAGCTTCGAAAATAAACCCCTTCTGTACCGGCGACGTCTCTTTATATTATTCTAGTTATAATTAGAAGAAAAATACAACAAAATAATAATAAAATAGAATAAAATAGAAAATAAACATAAAAATGGGAAAAATGGGGATTGGGCCTGAGCATATATAGATAGAATAGAAAATAGATAGATAGTTATATTTAGACGATGTTGTGCAGCTTAAGAAGAATCTGTTGTTGTAGACAGTGTTGATTAAGATAGCTCGAAGACTGTTAATTGCAGAATAATACCATCTAATATTAGCCAGCATAAGAGGATGGCACTGCAAGGGTTAATGTACAACGTTTGACCACGACTGTACACTCCATGACAACAATCCTGGTCGAATATGAACCCTCCAACAACAAAACAAACCCCCGAACTGTAAACATTACGGTAGGTAAATAATAATGAGAAGATTCTATTCAGTTCGGAATAGTTTTTTAAACTAAAAGACCACGATTTACGTTCTTGATTATACATACTATTAGCAGATAAGGTATGACCATATAGGCCTACTTCAAGCAGGGTAACTATCAAATATTTATGTGGTAGTCTATTTTAAAAAAATTCCTATGTGATTGAGGGAGGCAAAAGGCAAAATTGCCTATAGCGAGTGCCTCCCCCATAGTTGAAAGAATGACAGGGCCAAAATCAAGGGACGATCGAGCCAAAATGCCTGGACACACGGAGTTTGAAGCAATTTAAGTCATAGGAAGAGGGAAAGACCGATTCTGGGAGAGAGTTCCAGAGCTCAGCTGTTGAGTAGAAGAAAGTTTGAGAGTAACGTTTCACTCTTGGGTTAGAGAGTTGCACAGAGTAGGGGTGGGATTGAGTTGCAAGACAGGTACCACGTGCCCTACGTAAAGGAGGTGGTATGCACTGGGAAAGCTCTGAGGAACACTGATTATTATAGTAGCGATAGAATAGCAAGAGAGATGCAACATTGCGGCGGAGAGAGATTGCAGAGAGTTGGTGAGTGGACGGGAGTTAATGATACGAAAGGCCTTCCTTTCAACTTTGTCTAGGAGAGCGGTGTGAGAGGAACCTCCCCACACATGTGAACAATGCTCAATACAAGGACGCACTATGCCCCTGTACAGAGCAAGAAGCTGTGCTGGGGAAAAGAACCCCCTAAGGCGGTTGAGCACACCCACCTTCTGGGAGGCTGCCTTAGCAAGACTGGTAATATGGTCCTTCCAAATGAGAGCAGAAGAAAAAGAGACACCAAGAATATTGAGAGAAGATGAAGGGTTGATTTTTTAATTGTTGAAGAATAAGGGATAGTCCGCTGGGAGATCCTGACGGGTAGATAGATGGAGAAATTGGGTTTTGGAAGCATTAAAGGTAACAAGGTTTTCTCTTCCCCAATTGGAGATAGTATTTAGATCAGAATTTAAGAGTTCTATGGCTTCATTACGTTTGTCGTTAAGGGATTGCTGGCTGGGGCGTTCTGAAAAACTAATGGAGTAGTGTAAGGTTGAGTCGTCTGCGTATGAATGGATAGGAATTAAGGTACAGTTAAGGAGATCATTTATAAAAATTAGAAAGAGAATAGGAGATAGGACAGAGCCCTGAGGAACACCAGAGTTTATAGGGAAAATTAGTGCGATATTGATAATTATACTACGGTACCCGGTACCGGTACCCTAAAACATTAATATGGTGTTATTACAAATATATAGTACCCAAACAAAATATACAATAGTAGTTAAGGTTCGGTACAGGTAAAGTAAACATTACACAGCATTTAATTTTCCAACTCTACTAGTTTCAGTGGGTACCGGTACCGGTTTATTTTTGTTGTTGCTTTTTGTTCGCACTAATTGGACTAGCAGTACAGATTGTCCAGTCAACCCAATTCATTGGATATAAAAGACATTTCCAAAGGAGAATTCAAACGAGTGAGACCTTCAGAGGAAACGGTTTTTTCGCCACCACTGATCTAGAATTTACAGTACCGGTACCGGTATTATATAGTTGCCTAATACTAGGGCCCAGATTTACTGTAGTATGTTACGCATTTCTAAGAACATTATTGCAAAAGGGTAAACTAGTAAATTAACTTCCAATATAGTAATGAACCTATGGTAGTATTAATATCGCCACCACTTAACAACACATAGGCTATACAAGATTATGTAAGTAGGGACTAGGGTCGATACGGTACATTAACTAACTACAGCTACCGAATTACACACATACTATATACCGTATAGGCCTACACACTCTTTTACACACAAATACCGGGATACAAATACACTCTTGCACACATATATACACACTCTCAAATACACTCTTACACACGTACTGTATATACACACTCTCAAATACACTCTTACACACATATATACACTCTTAAATACACTCTTGCACACATATATACACACTCTCAAATACACTCTTACACACGTATATACACACTCTCAAATACACTCTTACACACATATATACACACTCTTAAATACACTCTTGCACACATATATACACTCTCAAATACACTCTTACACACGTATATACACACTCTCAAATACACTCTTACACACACATATATACACACTCTTAAATACACTCTTGCACACATATATACACACTCTCAAATACACTCTTACACACGTATATACACACTCTCAAATACACTCTTACACACATATATACACACTCTTAAATACACTCTTGCACACATATATACACACTCTCAAATACACTCTTACACACGTATATACACACTCTCAAATACACTCTTACACACATATATACACTCTTGCACACATATATACACTCTCAAATACACTCTTACACACGTATATACACACTCTCAAATACACTCTTACACACATATACACACTCTTAAATACACTCTTGCACACATATATACACTCTCAAATACACTCTTACACACATATATACACACTCTCAAATACACTCTTACACACGTATATACACACTCTCACACACTTGTATTTGTTTATTTATTTTTTAAACTATGGGGCTTAGCGGGGAAGGAAGGGATTTGACAGTGATGAAAAAGCGAGAGAAACTTCAATATTTGTCTCACTCTCTCTTCTCCGCATAAATAAAGGATAAATAATGTACGGTAGTATAAGGCTAGGAAGTAGGCCATCAATAATGCCCACTCATCACACACACACACACACACACACACACACACTTTCTCGATAACAAAAATGAAGGGCAAGGTTAATTAATTCTCTCTCTCTCCACACGCTAGGCCTAATTCTCTCTAAAAATAAAGGTGGAGGATACGATACGGTACGGCACTCACTCACTCTCTCTCCCACTAGGCCTACCTACAGTACTATACATATTGGCCTATCTAACAACACAAGTCTCTTCTCTTATAGAAAAGACTGGCAAGGTTAATACATATACACACAAACTCACTCACTTTCTCTCACTCTCTCTCTCAGTAAAATGAAGGGCAAGGTTATAATATATTAACTCTCTCCCTGTACCTTCCCCCCCGCTCGCTCTCTCTATCTCTCTCAGTAAAATGAAGGGCAAGGTTATTCTCTCTCTCTCCCGGTTCAGGACCAGGTTACCGGGGGTGGCCAGTATAAATGTAATATGCAATCCGCCTGCTTCCGTGACAGTGCGGCGTGACTTGGGTACGAGAGAGAGAGAGAGAGAGAGAGAGAGAGAGAGAGAGAGAGAGAGAGAGAGAGTATGAGAAATATAGTGAATAAAATAACCTTGCCTTTAATTTTACTGAGTGAGAGAGAAAGAGTGAATAACATAACCTTGTAAACCCTTCATTTAAGAGAGTGAGAGTGAGAGAAATAGTGAATAAAATAACCTTGCCCTTCATTATACTGAGAGAGAGTGTGAGTGAGAGAAATAGTGAATAAAATAACCTTGCCTTTCATTTTACTGAGTGAGAAAGAAAGAGTGAATAACATAACCTTGCCCTTCATTTAAGAGTGAGTGAGAGAAATAGTGAATAAAATAACCTTGCCCTTCATTATACTGAGAGAGAGTGTGAGTGAGAGAAATATAGTGAATAAAATAACCTTGCCTTTCATTTTACTGAGTGAGAAAGAAAGAGTGAATAACATAACCTTGCCCTTCATTTAAGAGTGAGTGAGAGAGAAATAGTGAATAAAATAACCTTGCCCTTCATTTTATTGAGAGAGAGAGAGAGAGAGAGAGAGAGAGAGAGAGAGAGAGAGAGAGAGAGAGAGAGAGAGGCGATGTAACCATTCCTGTCTTTAGGCCTAGAGAAGATATTGATTGATTTGATGCGACAACAAATAACCTTGCCCTTCATTTATTTTAGGCCTATACATAATTTACATGTATGCGTTACATAGAGTTACATGGATAAACATACCACTTGGTTCGAAGGAGGTGATCTGGTCTAAAATAATAATAATGATAAAACAATATAATGTGTTTATTATCACTAATATTTCTTTATACTGTATGGGTGAATTATTATGGATTTTCTAATTACCATTTTCATACCTACATTGTTTATAGTGTAGGCTACAATGTACTAATAGCTAATAGATGTCGATGTAATCTAGTGTATTAAATGAGTCTACTGTGTTGCATTCAACGACTGGTTTTGAGAGTAGCCTACCGGTATGTTCCAGTTATGTACAATACCATATACCAATAAGTAATTATTATATTCAAAAATAGCTCTATATATTTCCTTACTTGGAGATTATTAAAATAACCCCTGACATAACACGACGTGAATAAAGGAGAAATAAGCAATAATGTTGACGAGTTACATTAATCATATAGGCCTATTGAGTTTAGAATGTTAGTATCCAGTTAGTATTATTTTGAGGTGCAGTTATTTATAGGAAGTAGCGGTGTCGAAGCCAATTATCTTAAAAAGAAAGTAAAATAAAAAATATATATATACCGGTATATATATATATACTGTTATTAGGTTGGAGCCATAATGCCAGGCCTTTCCGGTATCCTAGCCTATCAGCCTATACTGTATATAGGCTAATATACACCTAAGCCCTAGCCTATAGTCTACACTCACTCTATAGTATTAGGCTATAGTGTAAGTACCGTAATGGGGGTTGAGTATATACTGTATATAGGCTAATATACACCTAAGCCCTAGCCTAGCCTATAGTCTACACTCACTCTATAGTATTAGGCTATAGTGTAAGTACCGTAATGGGGGTTGAGTATATACTGTATATAGGCTAATATACATCTAAGCCCTAGCCTATAGTCTACACTCACTCTATAGTATTAGGCTATAGTGTAAGTACCGTAATGGGGGTTGAGTATATACTGTATATAGGCTAATATACACCTAAGCCCTAGCCTATAGTCTACACTCACTCTATAGTATTAGGCTATAGTGTAAGTACCGTAATGGGGGTTGAGTATATACTGTATATAGGCTAATATACATCTAAGCCCTAGCCTATAGTCTACACTCACTCTATAGTATTAGGCTATAGTGTAAGTACCGTAATGGGGGTTGAGTATATACTGTATATAGGCTAATATACATCTAAGCCCTAGCCTATAGTCTACACTCACTCTATAGTATTAGGCTATAGTGTAAGTACCGTAATGGGGGTTGAGTATATATTGGCCAAGTGACAACGGCACTAGCCATTAATTCCTCCAAACATTGACAGTGACTCGGAGGATTATGATCATCTGTGACTTGTGTTGTGTTTTCTGTGAGTAACTGTCTTGATAGCGTAATGCATAAGTGCGCGGAATTTCGATGTGAGTATCCTAGGTTTGAGTCCTTGGAGTGCCACATGTATTTGTTGATTTCATTAATTGAGTTTGGAGGTGAAGTTGGTTGGTGGAAAAAGCATAATGATCCTTCATGCACTGGTAACCTTGGCCTGGAAAGTGAAGGCGGCGGTGAGAGTGGTTGGTCTGAAAGTCAAGTCCGGGACCAGTTCAGTTGTTTGGCGGGAAGCTTGGCCTTTACAACGGCGCCTCCCTTTTGTCGTGCTTTTTTTTTTTACTTCATTATGTTCAGATCTTTTGTGCTTTTCTTCTTGGTTATTCTTCTTTCGTCTTGGTCATTCTGCCTCTTCTTTCTTCTTAGTTCCTCTTCATTCTTCTTAGTCTACCAAATAAAAGTCGCCTGACCACCTTCACCTGCCGGCTCCGAATAGTCGAGAGGCTCTTGCTGTTGTTACTTAAAAGGGCAAGGATGTTGCTTTTTCTGGACCCCCTTCTCCCTCAAGTTTAGCATATTTGCTTTGAGAATTTAAGACGTTTTTTCCGTTAGTTTGGCGATTTTGATTTTTGAGACCTTTCACCACATTTTGTTGTCAATATTAAGACCTTTCGTGCCATTAGGTGACGATTTTTTCCTGCCAACGGATAGCGAGCCAGTAATTTTAGAAGGATTCCTAGCGTGTGATAAGGAACCTGTAATTTAGGGGGGAGCGGCGGCAAGGCTTTTGGCCGGTACATTTTTCTACCTAAATACCGGTATGTAACGTACCGTACAAAGTTATCTGGACCCCTAGGGGGGTCTTGGGGGTATTATTTAAAGCCTGACGGAGGTCTTTGGAGGGAACAAAAAATAAATAAATAAATAAATATATATATATACCGGTGTATATATATATATATATTCAGTATATATACCGGTATATATATAAATATATAATATATATATATATATATATATATATATATATATATATATATATATATATATATATATATATATATATATTTTTTTTTTTTTTTCTTTAATACATACGAGGTTGAAAGAAATGGCAATTTCTGCGTTGGAAATTTTATTATTCAAAGTTTCCAGGTCTCTGATGAGTTTCGCTGGGTGGCAGGAAGTAGATGAATGAGGTTAGCAAAATTCATGGTGGTACAGGGTTACATTAATGTACATGATGATACAGGATATAACGACGCGTTTCACTGGACAACAAATAAACACAAGTAAGGATAGAATGATATAAAAAAAATCCAAAATCAGAATAATAGTGTAGAAAAATTAGAGTTGTCAGTGGACAGTGAAGAATAAGGTCGAAAAGAAGAAACTAGTAGGAGTGTAACAGATAGTGGGCTATCCACTTTGCTAATTTTTAGTATATTACATTTATTCAATTTGTCTCGCAACCTCCTTTGAGCAACAACACGCCATTATCTTTAATTAACTTTAAATTATGATTCAGGCAAGGACTACACATTCACTTTGCTATTCTTGGTTTTTACCGGTTATGCTGATTCACCTGTCTGGGGTCCACCGTAGCGGGCCCCAGGCAAGAGTATAAGCAATCCCGATCAGCGGCACTATATTTCACACATGAGCAATGTTTATGAAAGTTGTTTTGTCATTCCACCCGCCATGTCGCCCCCATCACTCATCACCCCGAGGTGGTTCCTCCCAGCAAGTTTATTGCCATCACAGCAACATGCATTGATTGGAAGATCAGTTGACAAAAGTCTGGGCCCCTAGCAGTGCACCAGCTGGGGAGCAACGCCACAGGCTTTGTCGAATTGTGGTACTGTGTGGTTGTCGTAAAGAGGCACTGAGGGATTCACCCCAAGGTCGGTGCTACCTTGGGGGTTTCAATACTGGCTCTCTATTGGTAATGTCATTGGAATACAGGCGGTGGTACTGGGTGCTCGACCATACCCCTTACCTGCAGAGCCCCTGGGCGAGTCATAAGTCGGTGCTGCTATATCCAGGGGTGATTATCCAATAAGTCCATCTTGTGAGTAAGGCCGGTGCATCGCCATCCGTGCTTCCTCCCGACCACACTGTAGGTTCCATCTCTGGTTATAACCAGTGCTTCTAAGTTGCACAACAGGCATAGCCCAGAAATAGCCCGAGCTAGTAATGGTCAGAAATTCTGCTGGGTCTGATGTTGTGGGCCCCAGATGGGATCTCTATCAATCAAGTAAAAAAGGGTTCCGGTATGGCCACTTCTAGATTTGGCCTCGTTGAGGGAAACCAGGAGTGTTGTCTCCTTATCGGGGTCGTCAAGGAATTCAAGATTTACATCAAGTATTGTTCTGACCGTATTCCACAGTTTAGATGCTCTCTCATGTAGCTTGATGTTTATGGCCTTTACTGAGGACTCTTCTGTGTATTTCTTCTGTATTCATTGCAAAGGGGTATTTGGAATCATTGTTTGCCCATCTAAGTGCTTTATTTTGGATCCTTTGTATTTTTTGCATTTGTGTCCTACTTAGAATGTTGAGGGGTATAGTGGGGAATTCAATTGTTGGTAAGACAAATGTTTTAACTAAGTGAACTTTGATATTGGTTGGTAGGTTATTGAAGACATTTAGTTCTTGTAGAGCCAAGTTGCCTTTGATAGTAAGTGAGTTCACATGATGACAGTAGCCGCTACCGGTGATATTTAATCCCAACATTTTTCCTCTTGTTTTATATTCCATTAAATCCCCGTTTACAATGATGTCTTGATTCTTTTTGGTTGCCAGTGGGATTATTGTGAATTTCGTTTGGTTTGTCTTAATTTTCCATTTTCTTTCGAAATGGTTGATTTTTTCAATTTCTTGTCCCACAAGTGTGGCCATTAGTATCCTTGATTTTCCCCCGTAAGTTATTATTTGAGTGATGTCATCTGTGTAACTAATATTGTGGCAGTTGGCGGCTGGCTGTGGCATGTCACTAGTGTTTATCAAATAAAGTTTTGGATAGTATGCCACCTTGAGGTACACCGCTTTTAACTTCAATTATGGGTCCTGTATAGTTCTTGATTCTGATTTTGACAGTTCTATCAGTTAGATAATCGCAAAGCACTCTCTCCAATACGTCGGGAAGTCCCAAGTGTAGAATCTTATATTTTAAACCATTGTGCCAAACCTTATCGAATGCCTTGGATACATCTCTAAGGACTAGGCAACATTGGTTTTTGCGGGACTTTGCTTGAGCAATTATTTCGCATGTTACGGCCAGTGCAGTGTTGGTTCCCCTTCCGTCCCTAAAGCCGTGAAAATTGTTGGGTAAGATATTGTTGACTTCTAGGTGATGATTCAGTCTTTTGTTAATGGCTCTCTCCAGCAGCTTTCCGGGAACTTCGAGCAGGGTGATAGGTCTGTAGTTTTCAGGATTCAGAGGAGACATTACCTTTGGGGTATTGTTAGTATTCCAGATTTGAATTTATCTGGGAAATATCCCATGGATAATGTGAGGTTAAATATGTCAGTAAGGCATATTAATGCTGATTCTGGGAGGTTGGTGAGGGTATCCTTGTTAATTCCGCTCTCACCTGGGGCGGTACCTTTCATGGTTTTGATGAATTCTTTTATCTCGTTTAAGGTGACTCTTCTTGTGACTGGGTCCCGAGTCTTCTCATGTCGGGGTGAAGAAATGGAAGCGTCCTGTACATGTTTGGTTCTAAGAATCGTCTGACTAGTTCTTAATTTTCCTCATCAAATTCCTCATTCTCCTCACTGATCCTAAAGTTCCTTTCCCACATTCTCCTGAACACTGCTTCCTTGGTTTTGTTATCATAGATGTTTGTATTATTGTTGTTATCAACGATGTAGGAGGGTAGCTCGTTAGCTGTCCCTTTCATCTGTTTGATGTTGTTCCAGAATTGTTTTGGGTCGTGATGGTTATCTATTAAGTATTGTGCTTTTTTACGAAGAAGGGTGTTGTTGTTAATTCTACATTGCTCTATTAACTGTTGTTGAATTCTTCTATAGATCCTGTATGATGCTAGGTTCCATCCATGTCTTTCGCTGTAGTCATACAATGCTTTAAATCTAATTTGTAATATATGTATCTCTCTTGTGATTAGGGTTTTCTTACTTATTCTGTTTTTGGACTTAGGAATGGAGTCGTTGAGTCCTTTCTCGACTGCTTTATACCAATTGTCAAGCTTAGCATCTACCATTTCGGCACCCTCAAATTCATCATAATTTTCATCTTGTGTTAGGTTGTTGTGGACGATTTCTGTAAATTTCTCCCAGTTTGCCTGTCTGTATATGAATCTAGAAGGAGTGGGTTCACTTATGGCATGTGCAGTTATAGTGATTATTATTGGTAGATGGTCCGAGGATGTGATGGGGCCTGGTTCAATTTTAATGTTATGAAAGGTCTTATTGTTGCTAATAATTATGTCGGGTGCTGTGCTAGATCTGTAAGTTAAATATGTTGGGAAGTTAGGACCGAGATGAACTAAATTATTTAATTGGTTTAATCTCTGAAGGCCTCTGCCTACCTGATTATCAGTGTTATGCCCCAAGAATCTATGTTTGGCATTTAAATCGCCCATTATGTATAGGGGTTCGTAATTATTCAAAAGTTTATGAAAGTCCGGAAATGGCAAATATGGTCTTCTAGGAGGTAGGTATGTAGTTGCAATATTGATTGGTCCTAGTGTTGTTTGTATTTTGATGTGGATGATATCTGTCAAGTACCGGTAATCATCAATCTGTCTGTTGGATATTGTTTCTGACGAGAATCGCACTGCCATCATTAGCCTCTTCGGACGTATTGATCTTGTATGTATTGAATCCATGCATCTTGATTGAGTTTCCTTCCCTGATTCCGTGACTGTTTAAAATAATTACATCTGGGTTTAAATTTTTATTAGTAGTTAATTCTTCTTTTCGTGTGGCCCAGTGAAGTACGTTATGTTGTATGATCTTCAAAGTTTGAGGGACAATTGTATTATGGGACCTGTCTCCTTCTCAATTCTCTGGGAGGAGGAGTTCTCTCATTTATGAGGCCATTTCTTATTTTTCCAAAATCATAATCGTTAACCTTCCTCCAGCATTTCTTTAGTGTAATAAGTCCATCATTGAGGTTAGCATAGATGTCATCAGGTGTGAGAGTACGATCAGTATAGGTCCACTGTTAACTCCCTCCATTAGCTCTTGCAAGGTAATTTTCCCGTGCGGCCAGCCTTTTGAGATCTTTGTGAGGAAAGTTATTCCCAGCTTCTCTGCTGTGTACTTTTCTCGGCTCGCGTCACCTCCCATCAGAACTCCTCCCTCCTCCTCAGTGGTGAGTGAATATTCATCCATCAATCTATCTATGTCTACCTCTAGAGACGAGATAGTTGAGATAGGTGATTGTTGTCGTTGTGGTTGAGCGTGTTGTTGTTCAGATTGGGCCTGTGGTTGCTGTTGCGGTTGTTGCTGAGGCTGCTGCTGTTCTGTCTGAATTTGTATTGGTTGCTGTTCGGGTTGAGGCTGCAGCTGATGCTGCTGGTATGCAGACGTCACTCGCGGCATAGATCTGAAGGCTCCCAATCGAAAATTGTGTCAGAAGGTGGATTGGCTGGAGCTTTTATTGTTGGTAGATTATTAGCATTTAGTATATTGTTTAGCTCTTTCTCGTAACTGCCTGGAACTCCAATGTTCATAAGGTGAGCATGAATCATGCACTGGAGAATCAAGGTGGGTGTGCCTTTTCCCACAGCGAGACTCAGTTGCGGAGTCATCTGGGGTAAACAGGAAGGGTATATATAGAGGGTGGAGGATCAGAGGAGGCGAAAATCAGGGGGCAAAAGTCTGCTATTGGTGGAGGGGTATTCTAGGAGTGTTAGAGAGAGATCCGCGTCACGCAGGCGCACTGGATGCGGGAAGGTGGTGGTTGGTTGGCGGGGTCGAAGCTGATTGGCTGCGTGTCGAGGGGCATGGCCTAAGTTGCGTAGTACGTGTGGCGCCGGCAGAAGACGAAGCTGAAGGAGGTAGCGCGGGGGGGCTGCGTCATGGGCACCGGGGGGCGAGGGGGGGCGTTAGGCCCTGTAGGATAGTGCCTTTTGGCAGAAGAAAGGATCTGAAGGTCCAGAGTTTGGTTGTTGATGTTAGGATATAAGGCTTGGATATATATATATACATATATATATTATATATATACAGTATATATATATATATATACTGTATATATATATACAGTATACATATATATATATATATATATATATATATATATATACTGTATATATATACAGTATACATATATATATATATATATATATATATATATATATATATATATATATATATATATATATATATATATATAAAAACAAATAAATACAAATAAAATCCAAATCTGTCCTAAACAGTAATTACCCTCTGACATGTCCCAGCGGTTCCATGTCAGTTGAACCAGTGCTAACTCAACCAGTGACCATTTCAACCAGTAACCTAACCTAACCTAACCTACTGGTTAAAATGGTCATTGGTTGAAGTGGCCACTGGTTGAGTTAGCAGTGGTTAAAGTGGCACTGTTTTTTTTTTTTTTTTTTTTTTTTAAAGACAATGAAAGGAGGAAGGAAAAACACAGATAAAACAAAAAGGTCCATGTGCCTAAAGGCATCCTCCATTCATAAAATGTTTGTAACAACTGGATTTAAACATTTGTAGATTGTAAGTTTGTGGAAAGCAATTCGAGGGAAGTGAATTCCAAAGAGTAGTAGTTCTAGGGATAAATGAATTTTGATAAGCAGAAGTTCTGCATTGTGGAGGAGAAAGTGTAAATTCATGGGCGCTCTCAGCTGCCCTAGTTCTACGGGGAAAGATGTGGAGAGGCGGCACAATTGAAGCAAGTTCCTCGGAACAATTGCTGTGAAAATATCTGTAGAATAATGCAAGGGATGCAACGTTTCTTCGTATGGATAATGTAGGAAGGTCCTGTGTGATTGCAGGGTTATTGATTAATCTAATAGCTTTATTTTGAATTTTGTCCAACTGCCTCAATGCAACCACTCCACTTCCACTCCACAGAGGTGAACAGTAATCCATCTGAGAACGCACATGACTTTTATATATTACGGCCAACTGCTCGTCAGTGAAGAATTCTCGAACTCTGTACAGGAGTCCCATTTTTTTTAGAGGCATTCTTAGCAATGCTTCTAACATAATGTGTCCAGCTCAAGTTAGTAGTTAATGTTACACCGAGAATGTCAATACTAGGGGAAGTGGGAATATTTACATCATTAAAAAATATATGGGAGTCAGTGAGATTCTGTCGGTTAGAAAATTGAATGTACTTGGTTTTCTATGCATTAAAGGAAACTAGATTCTTTTGTCCCCATTCTTCAATTCTAGAAGTGTCACTGGTTCAACTGACCAGTCACCGTCCCAGCACCACAACAAACAATCACCAACACGTACCACAAGGGTTCCTTTATGGCGTACACTACTACGATAACATAGGGATGGACCAGTTATATAGTAATAGCTTGGTATAGTACTTACAATTGTCACCATGGGGGGGGGGGCGCGCGCGCGCACACACACACACACAAAACCTTGCAAGACAGCCTACTAGACATAATGTACTCCGAATTTTGGGTTCAATCTTTTATTATAAGCTATAGGGTACCGTACGGTATACTGTATACACTGTAATTTAAGTACGGTAAGTCTATACAGCTAGGCTATAGGGTACTTAGGGCCCAGTACCGGTAGCCTAGGCTATACTTACAGGATATTGATATTACCATTACCAACCACAATTATGATTTAATTGTGTGTCAGTGATTGAATGCGGATAATTACCAGTATGATACAAACGCTTATACCGGGTACTGTATAGGCTATGTATGGTGTAGAAATATTAACTTTAGACATGTTAATCAGTATTTACCCTAATCCAATGTTCATTGTTTAGTTTAGCTTGCATTAGTGGACCAGTTACTTATGCACGCGACATTACATAGACTGGTAACATTGAATCCATTTTTGTCTCCTGAATACACCAGAAAGGACCATTAGAATTAAGGGTTGTAAGTACAATACGGTACAGCCACTCGGGAACAAACAAAACACTATAAATTTACACAGAGACCATCTAGGAAAGCCTGACAGAGGAGTACTTATGACAGAGAGAGTACCGATACTTATGAATAACTTCAACCTCAGCTCTTAACCCCTTTCGTACCGGCGCCGTCCTTTTATTTTATTTTGACTACGAGTAGACGATTTTATTCAGTTTAAAAAAAGGGTCTCCAGAAATCAACAGTCTTCGAACTATCTCACTTAACCCTTTATACTACCACAGATCCTTCTTAAACTGCACAACATCGTCTAAGTATAGCTAGATTAAAAATAAAAGGACGTCGCCGTTACAGAAGGTGTTAATCTGTGTACTAGATAACCTCTTCCCGTATATTCCGGTTCTGTGTCTGGGTACCTTTCTACACGTTACGGTGAGTTAGGGTGTTATCAGAGCGTGAGGTAGGGTTAGCCTTGGTAAACAAGTATATACCGGTACCGTACCGTATAGGGCCCTGTCCATAGGTAAACCTATGTTGTTGTTTTTTTAGCTACAGTAGATTACAGTAGTACCCGCGTAATGTCTGTTCTTCCACATGATATTAGGGCCTATGCATGCAAGTAAAATTAGTGCGATTGAATTAAAGGGGGGGGGGGGGGAATATACTCCCTAGACCTCTATCAAGCTTAAAATAAACGCCCAAGACACCCTCCTCCCCTTTTTCGAGATAAATGTGTACTATTTTTAGTGGCAAAATGCCGATCCTCCTAAATTACAGGCTCGCTATCGCTCGCCAGGAAAAAATCGACACCTAAATGGCATGAAAGGTCTTAATATTGACAACAAAATGAGGCGAAAGGTCTTAAAATCGCCAAACTAATGGGGCGAACGTCATAAAATCTCAAAATTGATTGGGCTTAACATGAAGTAGAAGGGGTTCCAGAAATAAAAATCCCCTTAAGAGTAGTTTGCGATAAAGCAGTAAATTAAGCGGATGAATTAACGACTGCTGCATAACAAACTACAACGTTAGGCTGATTCAATCGCACTCATTTTACTACCATTAGCCTACCATACAGAAGATCATACGTAAGAACAGAACTTCCGTAGGAGACTGTACATCACGCACAATGTTACATTAACCAATTGTACCTCGTCTGACGAACCATATTAAACACTACAAAAATCAAAGGTACCGGTATAACAAAGGATATAACATTATTGGGCATAGGCCTATTGATATATATATATATATATACCGTATATATATATATATATACCGTATATATATATATATATATTTTTTTTTTTTTTTTTTTAGGATTAAGGGATGAGGGAACTTAGCCCTTTTTACCCTGCAACATTCTTATTTTTCTAAGCGAAGTGCAATGAAGAGATTAGCCACATACCGGTACCGTACCTAATATACAGGGTATACTGCATATTGATTGTGATTTATCTTTTTGTCCTGGTATAAGATGAGTATATATATATATCACCACTTCACTATCACTATTCATACGCACAGCTTATATGAATGAGAGAGAGAGAGAGAGAGAGAGAGAGAGAGAGAGAGAGAGAGAGAGAGAGAGAGAGAGAGAGAGAGAGAGAGAGAGAGAGAGAGAGAGAGAGAGAGAGAGAGAGAGAGAGAGAGAGAGAGAGAGAGAGAGAGAGAGAGAGAGAGAGAGAGAGAGAGAGAGAGAGAGAGAGAGAGAGAGAGAGAGAGTGTCAGGGAGAGCGAGAGATTGAGATTTTGACGGTATTGTGGAATCTGTTACCGGTATACCTTCTGTACCAGCGACGTCTTTATTATTTTATATCAACTAACTTTAGACGATTTTACGAAGCTTAGAAAAAATATAAGGTAGTTAAAAGGCCTAATTGAGATACCCGGTAGTCTTTTAATGGATGGACGTCCTTCCTAAGCTCAATACAATCGTCTAATAGTTGCCAGAATATGATGAAAAAGAACGTCGCCGTTACTGAATAGGTTAAAGATTAGGCAGGCTGTCCACTATTTCTGCCTGGTCTTTCCTCCTTTCTCCTATTCTCCCCAACCTTATGACCCCCCTCCCCCTCCAACCGCCCCCCCCCCCCCCCCCCCCCCCCCCTCCAACCCCCATGTCCATACTAGCCCTTTCGGTGCACGAGGACACCTTTCGCAAATTCAGGCTCGCAGTAGACGTGTGTTTAGCTTAGGAAGGAATTATGGAAGGCAGAGGATAAATTATGATAGTGTTTAGCCTTTTGATTATTAGAGATCCATCAAGTAACCAGTATATATTGCATAACATCTTCTAATAATAAAATAACAATACAATAATACAAATAATAAATAAGAAACGCGTCATCATATCCTGAAGGGGTTAACATTCCCGGACAACTCAACCAGATTACAACCAGTAGCTAAATCTCAACCAGTAGCTAAATCTAACCCAGTACCGTACCTAAATCTCACCCAGTACTGTAGTTAAATTCCAACAAATAGTTTAATCTCAATCAGTAGGTAAATATCAACCAATAGGTAAAACTCATACCGTACACATATACTATCATCACTCCCCCCTCAGCCACCCCAAACCAGCCTCCTGAAGCATATCCATACTCATAAAACCCACCGATCATTCCAGTCACTCAGACAATACCGGTACTCCGCTACATGCACTGCACCCAGAAATCCATCCCTCAGAAACTCTCCTTTCTCGTGAGGACAGTCAACCTTACTAGACTGCGATGTGGGCATCAAGCAGCACTTCTTTCAGATTAATTATTCATCTTAAGAATTATCTCTATGGATTAAAGGATTACACAGACTACCGGTATCCAACTAACTTTTAGCAATCACAGCTGAATCGAAGCTGACTATAAGTGTCTAGAAACAAGTAAACTATAACAACACATGACATTATTTGATTGAACTGGCTTAGTCCTATGGTAAACTAACTTACCCTAAGCTATCCTAACAGTAATGATTGAGTCACTGGTTATATTGGTCTACTGGTTAAAATGGTCTACTGGTTAATTGAGTTGTCCGGCCACCTACAATAGAGGATGGCAACACACTGATTGAATGGCCTGACAAAAGAGGGAAAAGTCAATTGCCGACATCCCCTATATTGCAGACGGACCCTGAGAGAGAGACAGGGGGGAGGTGTGTGTGATAATACTATAATAATGAAGCCGTACCCCATAGACTCGCCCACCTTTCTGTACCAGTAGCGATGATTCCTTCGTTACCACCTCCACCACCTGAAAGCTCATCTAAAGATGATGCATACCCTGCGCGCTACTACCACTGTCTATAGTAGTTTGTACCGGTACATCACATATAGGCCTACAATACCGAATGGGGCCTAAAGGATATCCATCATGTTGGAAGATTACAGTTGATACCAAGTTATTGCTCTGGGGTTAATAACGAAGGGCATATATATATATATATATATATATATATATATATATATATATATATATATATATATATATATATATATATATATATATACATATATATATATATATATATATATATATATATATATATATATATATATATATAAAGTATATATATTGAGAGTCCGATATAAAGTGTAAGGGACGCATCCAATTTTTCCCAAACATCACCGCAATCACTGCCACCCCTACAGCTACAATCATATCCACCATCCCTTTACCAACACCATCACCACCAATGTAATATACTACTTATTTAACTTCAACCATTACCACTAAAACCAACAATAACACTACTATCTTCGAAGAAACAACCCAACCACCATCACTACTAACACCCCGCCAAGACCACAGTATGTCCCATACCTCCTAAGCTTCACCGATTACCACACCATCAGTAAAAAGGTATCTACCATCAACTACTTCAACACTGTAACTAGGCTACCGGTACTGTACCTTTACCATCAATATCAAAACCATAAAGGTTCACCCTAACGACACAACCACCATCATCATCACCACCACTCCACCAACCATCACCACCACAATCAACCATTATAATACCAGTTTCATATACCCAATGAGGAATCCACCTAAATGGCTACAGGATCAGGAACGTAGAGCGCATCCAAGATCTCTACACGTACACCTCCATCCCTACACTACCAACACCACCACAACAAAACATTGCCTCAAATTACCTTCACAGAATCACCAACATAACTACAACCACCACTATTAGCCTACCAGCACAACCACCATCACTACCGCCACTTCAAATAATATATATACAGTATAGGCCTACCCTTAAAGTGTGGCTGGAAATGTAAGGTAGGGATGGGAACGTAGGGTACGTCCCATATTTGGCCACCTATACACCACCACAATCAATACCAACACAGCAATTATATACTCTGGGTTAAGGGTTTGGACTATAGCAGAGTAGTGTAGATGACTGTAGGGTACACGCTCACAGATATAGCGTCCCATACCTTCATATCTAGACTTACTCAACCTCGTTTGTAATAGAGGGGGGGGGGGATTATTAATAGAAGGCTAGTCTAAGGTACAAGGTCCTAAATATCGCACACAATAATAAATCTGAGAGAGATATACCGTTGTATACGGTATATATCAGTAGTTCAGTACCGGTACCGTACTACAACTAGTCTCTAAAGGCTACCCTGACTACAACGCTTGTAATGGCACACATTAGAGGTGCTACATATCAATATCGCACGTATTGCTATAAATTGATTAACAAATGCGAGTTCATTACAGCGGTTAATGAAAACCGTATCGATATGCTACACTCACAACCACGATGAATCAACTACCGTACTCCAACAGCACCATACTTCATTGTTGACATGCACTTCTTACCAGAGGCCTACTGGTACACATAGGCCTAACCTTGACACCAAAGCCACCGTGATCAGATAACGGTACTTCCCTTAACTACCGGTATATATAATGATGAGAGGCCATTCAAACCTGTCAATCATTCACATAATTGTCCCAGGTTCATATTTTGGTAACTGTACTATACCCTGTTCCAAATAAGGAGGCCAACACTCTTTAACATTAACCCCTTCTGTACCGGCGCCGTACTTTTAACTTTATTAGGGCTATTATTACACGATTTTATTCAGTTTAAAAAGGGCCCCTAGCAGCTAACAGACTTCGAACTATCTCACCTAACCCTTTTAACTACGAAAGATCCTTCTTATACTGCACACAATTGTCTAAATATAGGTAGAATAAAAAAAAAAAAATGCCGGTACAGAAGGGGTCAACCTATATAACACAAACAACATGAGTAATCGAGCTAATATTTCTACCATTTGGGAAAGGTCAGCCAGGGAATAGGTGTGGAAATCAACAGATAGAAACAGTAAGGAATTTCGATGATCCTGATAGGCAATGGCAGAATTTTGGATGTTCATTATGCCCCGTATTTAGACATAAATCACAATTCATACGAACATGTAGGACAGTAAGCTTAACCTGAACGCTGCTATTATTACCTTTCTTTTAAACTACCGGTGAATGGAAGCCTAGCAATCAATCGTACACTATATTCTATGACTTGAACCATTCACTAGCTACAAACTTATCCAGAAGACATAATGGACCTTCAACTATCAGGATACCGTACGGTAATATAATCAATGTACCGGTCCGGTAACATTTTATCATTAAGAACATAACATAAGAAAATGGGATTCTGCAGAAAGCCGATTGGCCTAAGCAAGGCAGATCCCTGTCCCACACAACCCCAATTACAAAGCCCAATTATAGGCTGAACACTCTAATACCCTGAGGATCATCTTACCAAAACGGTTAGAGATTAACGCAGGATTACGGGGTCTGCAGAGCGCTGATTGGCCCAACCCTGCTGATCCCCCTTCACACCCAACCCTTCTCGTCCATATGCTTATCCAATTTTATCTTAAAGCTCCCTATCGTTTTTAATCCCACTATAGCACTTGGTAGTCCATTCCACCCATCTACAACTCTGTTACCAAACCAATATTTGCCTAGATCTTTTCTGAAACGAAATTTATCTAATTTGAAACCATTGGTACGAGTTCTTTCGCTATCAGAGCTTTAGTACATTATTTTGTCATGTCCCCTTTGTTAATCCCACTAACCCACTTGAACACCTCTATCATATCCCCTCTAACTCTGCGTCTCTCTAACGAATGTAAGCCTAATTTCTTCAACCTTTCTTTATACGGAAGATTTCTAATATTATGGATAATTTTTGTCATTCTACGTTGTACTCTCTCCAATGAATCTATGTCCATTCTGTAATAAGGACACCAAAATTGAACAGCATAATCCATATGGGGTTTCACTAATGACAAGTAAAGTTTTAAGATAACATCAGCAGTTCTGTTACTCACACTCCTAGAGATGAACCCGAGAATCCTGTTTGCCTTGTTTCGAACGCTTATACACTGTTGTCTAGGCTTCAAATCATTGCTAACAAACACACCTAGATCTTTCTCACAATTCG
The DNA here is from genome assembly GCA_032716605.1 of Paralithodes platypus. Lineage (NCBI taxonomy): Eukaryota > Metazoa > Arthropoda > Malacostraca > Decapoda > Lithodidae > Paralithodes > Paralithodes platypus. The sequence goes on from CM064504.1 coordinate 18,699,949, forward strand.
AGTTTTCTAATTCCATATTAGCTAGTTTATATTTAACATTTGTATGCATCTTCCCTATCTTTAATACCTTGCATTTGTCAATGTTAAACTTCATCTGCCAATTTACTGACCATTCGTGTAAGGTATCTAGATCCCTTTGGAGGCACTCTATATCTCTATCTGAATCAATTGTTCTCCCCATTTTGGTATCGTCTGCACATTTACTTATCCTACTAGTTATACCTAAATCAAGGTCATTTATGTATATAACAAACAACAGAGGACCTAATACAGATCCCTGGGGGACACCACTTTTGACTGCTCCCCATTCTGACTTCGTACCATTTATGCTGACTCTCTGCTTCCTACCAATTAGCCATGACCTAATCCATCCCAACAACGCCCCACCTATTCCATGCGCCTCAACCTTTCTCATCAATCTCTCATGGGGGACTCTATCGAAAGCTTTACTGAAATATAAATATATTATATCATATGACTTGTCATTATCTACTGCTTCATATAAGTTATTCTGAATTACGAGCAACGTATGATAAAGGAGGTTGATATGACTTTGTTAATCATATACCGGTATAAACGTATACCGTTCTTCGTACTTGAGTATTGAGTGAGAGAGAGTGTGTGTGTGTGTACGTGTGTGTGTATCCTATGTGTACGTGTGTGTGTATCCTATGTGTGTGTGTGCGTGTAGCCTATGTGTGTGTGTAGCGTATGGGTGTGTGTGTGTGTGTGTGTAGCCTATGTGTGTGTGTGTGTGTGTGTGTGTGTGTGTGTGTGTGTGTGTGTGTGTGTGTGTGTGTGTGTGTGCCAGCCATAGGTCATATTTACACACGGGAGAAAGCCATGGGGGAGTAGGACGTACGATAGGCTAGGGAATCCCAGGGACCAAGACTAGGATGTTGAAGGCGGATTCGCACCAATACTATCTCCATCAACTGTTTTCAGCAATACAGTATGACTTCTTCAGAATTACCGGTACCATAAGTTTTCGGATAATTTCACCAAAATAACCTTCTGTCGATATCAATGTGCCGGGTAGCTTAAGCACAACTCGAAATGTTGCAGCTTCTTATAACAATGCATCTTTAATCTACCTTCAGTTTAGTTGCGAGCCAGCATTGTATGGAGAAATCCGGCTTCGCCGGAGAAATTTTTCTATCGAAATATTTACAAATTTAGCTTGCTATCAAAACAAAAATCTATATATGCTGGCTCGCTACCACTCTCCAGGAAAATATTAACAACTGGATGAGGGTAAACGTCTTAAACCCGTAGGCTGAATGGGGCCGAATAGATACAAGCCAGAGAAAGAGAGAAAAGGAGAGAAAAAAGCATGTGACCCCCCTGAAGTTATTTAATGTCAATGTAAAATTGGATTTGTAAAATTTAATCAGATGACACCAATTTGTGTTATATTTTAGCTACCGTCGGACGATTGTATTCTATTATAACATAATGTCAGTTAGAGGGTTATTTGATCTAGTCGTTAACGATTTAATACCTAGGCTATAGGCCTACTCGGTTTCATTTAATCTGACGATAAATTGAATCCCTTATCAATTGATTTTTCGATAACTAACTGAAATATAAGAAACTACTATGTCTCTGTTTCATATTAGTGGCAAGTTTTCATAATTAAAAACAAATTTCGCTACAAATCCTCCACAAAAGCGTAGTAATCAAGCTAAAGACATACAAATATACGCTACCGTCAGTTGGAATAAAACAAAGTTTAGTACAGTGACAGTCTTTAGGCTATATTGATTAGACTGACAAGCTGAGTGGGTTCGAAACCTGCCTCGACCTACAGATGGTAGATGATAAATACAGTTTCTTTATATTTGTTCTATTGCAATATTAAATAGAAGCAAACAAATAAAAAATACCAACCAATATACAATTCGGTATATTATATTATATACTATATATATATATATATATATATATATATATATATATATATATATATATATTATATATGCCTACATAAATAGGCCTATTATATATATTTTTCTCAGATTCATAGGCTATAGGAAACATTACCGGTACCGGTATCGCTTATATATTTCTTGATTCATCCATTTTCATTTCATATATTGCAAATGTATTTTATACATTACATTAACTGTTAAGCTTCTAATAAGCCTAAATATTATTCCGAGACTGCGGATTAAACGACTTGACCGTACTTCAAAGGATAATTACTTCGGGATTGTATTACCAGTACCGGTATCACAAGTTTAATATGTGTTATGCCTCTCATTGTCATTAATCTAGGCCTCGCTATAGCTGCTGAAGGAAAAATTAGACCACTGGTAACACAATACAGATTGATTGATGATGCAGTTTTTACCACCATACACTCTCTGCTGAATAGCAAGGCTAGGGTGGGTGCCCTGATGAATCAGGGACTTAGTGAATAGTTGCCACAGATTGCTAGACCGCACTGTTCACCAACATTCCACCATTAAAATCTCCGACTGGCAATCTTGTAAGTGACCCACGAGGTAAAGCTAACCTTCTTGCAGATATTTTCTCCACCAACTCAACCTTAGATGACATAAATCAAGATGTCCCTGTACTTAATTTTAATTCACCTGAAATTCCCTCACTTAAGATCCACACCAGACATGTCAAAACTATTTTGCAGAATCTCTCAGTAGATAAGGCTCCTGGTCCAGATGAAATTCCTCCAATAGTACTTAAGAATTGCTCCTTGGTGCTCGCTCCTGTATTGGCAAAATTTTTCCGTCTGTGTACTCATACCTCATGCTTCCCAGTACCCTGGAAAGAAGCAAACATCCATCCAGTTCCTAAAAAAGGTGCCTCTTCAGATCCATCAAACTACAGACCAATAGCTATAACTTCCACTCTTGGCAAAGTTTTTGAAATTATATTAAATAATCACATAATTAAGCATCTGGAGAATAATAAATTAATCAGTGATAGGCAATATGGTTTTAGACGATGTCGATCAACTGCAGACATTCTTTGCCTTCTTACGCATCAAATCAACCAAGCTACAGACCAACATGGTGAAACACATACAATAGCACTGGATATATCAAAGGCATTTGATAGAGTCTGGCATCAATCCTTATTGTCGAAGATGTCACACTACGGCCTTGCATCATTAGTTCCACTAATTTCTTCTTATCTTCATAACAGAAAAATACGTGTAATGGTAGATGGCCTTTATTCTCAATTTCACTCAATAAATGCTGGTGTTCCCCAGGGATCAGTTTTGGCCCCAACTCTGTTCCTCATTCATATCAATGATCTCATATCTACCACTCATAATCCAATACATTCCTACGCAGATGACTCAACACTCCACAGTTCCTTCACATTTACCAATTCTTTCACCCAACCCGATCTTATAAATTCAAAAATAAACACTGCAATTTCTCTGAACCAGGACCTTTCTAGAATTAATGAATGGGGACAAGAGAATCTAGTTTCCTTTAATGCACAGAAAACCAAGTACATTCAATTTTCTAACCGACAGAATCTCACTGACTCCCATATATTTTTTAATGATGTAAATATTCCCACTTCCCCTAGTATTGACATTCTCGGTGTAACATTAACTACTAACTTGAGCTGGACACATTATGTTAGAAGCATTGCTAAGAATGCCTCTAAAAAACTGGGACTCCTGTACAGAGTTCGAGAATTCTTCACTGACGAGCAGTTGGCCGTAATATATAAAAGTCATGTGCGCTCTCAGATGGATTACTGTTCACCTCTGTGGGGTGGAAGTGGAGTGGTTGCATTGAGGCAGTTGGACAAAATTCAAAATAAAGCTATTAGATTAATCAATAACCCTGCAATCACACAGGACCTTCCTACATTAGCCATACGAAGAAACGTTGCATCCCTTGCATTATTCTACAGATATTTTCACAGCAATTGTTCCGAGGAACTTGCTTCAATTGTGCCGCCTCTCCACATCTTTCCCCGTAGAACTAGGGCAGCTGAGAGCGCCCATGAATTTACACTTTCTCCTCCACAATGCAGAACTTCTGCTTATCAGAATTCATTTATCCCCAGAGCTACTACTCTTTGGAATTCACTTCCCTCGAATTGCTTTCCACAAACTTACAATCAACAAATGTTTAAATCCAGTTGTTACAAACATTTTATGAATGGAGGATGCCTTTAGGCACATGGACCTTTTTGTTTTATCTGTGTTTTTCCTTCCTCCATTCATTGTCTCTTAAAAAAAAAAAAAAAAAAAAAAAAAACAGCACTGACATCTGCCAATAACTCACTGGCTGGCCCGAGGCTCGAACCGTCAACCTCACGGTTAGCAGGCGAACGCTTTACCAACGCTTTACTACGGCCTGTGGCACAAGGCTTTATGGTATCATAAAATCGGTTAGAAAATCGTCAAAATGCAATTTGTGGAGTGGCATTTGTGGGAATCTTTATGCACGGAAGCTGCTGGAAATAACCCAAGTGTAAAAGGTTAAAGGGTGCCATTACAAGGGGTTGGCTCAGGCTGGCTATATGGCGACCGCCGTGGACACATTTTATTTAAGGGAGCCCACCTCGCTTTTGTTCTCTTCTCTCCCTCTCTTTGGCTTGTATCCATTCGGCCCCATTCAGCCTACTGTTTTAAGACGTTTACCCCCATCCAGGTAACAGGTGTCAATATTTTCCTGGCGAGCGGTAGCGAGCCAGCATATACATATTTTTGTTTTGACAGCAAGCTAAATTTTTAAATTTTTCGATAGAAAAATGTCTCCGGCGAAGCCGAATTTCTCCATAAAATGCTGGCTAGCTATCGCTCGCCAGGAAGAAATCGACACCTGGATGGGGATAAACGTCTTAAAACAGTTGGCTGAATGGGGCCAAATGGATGCAAGCCAGGGAAGGAGAGAAAGATAAAACAAAAAACCGGTGACCCCCCTTAACATTTGCTGTCAGTTTAACAATTATAGGGACAAATATTGAGGGAAAACACTAACTTACCTTAGGAGATTTAAATTAAGGGAATATTTCAAAATATTTAATCAGCGTGTCAAAACCTATAAATGAAATGTGTATAGCCTATACCGTACTACTACTTATAACTACAGACGATTGTACAGTCGTGATCACTAAAACGCATACACCCATTTGAATCTTACAATCATACAACCAAGTTCTGAAGTAGCTAGGCTATATGGAAAATAATAAAGCATTGTATTTTCTCGTTTGGGTTTGCTATTGACAAATGGGTGCGTATCCTACAATTAGTTGATATGATTGTATACGGAACACAAGATATAGGCTAATATGTGCCGTTCAATTCAGGGTAGGCAATATTCTAGCTATAGCCTACCTATATGCAATTAAGCCTAAGCTGTTGATCATTTAAAGCTAAATTCTGAAGCATTTTGGATACAGGTACTATATCCTGGAAATATACAGGTAACTCTTGTATTACAGTACTTGACTGGGTTCGAAAAGATAATGAAATTAAATTATATAATATAATTAATATATATATTATTTGTTTTACCTCCAAGGTGGGATTGGGGGTGGGGTGGGGGGCGCGAAGATAGGCCCTACCTCCTGTGGGTGATTTGATACGGTATGTCTATAACTAGCTAACCTACGGTAGGCTTAGGCTAGTGATTGTAATTCTGATGTTTACGTCGAACAGTATTTGGACCGGGAGAACTATAACAAGAGTTTAAATTTGTAATTAAATGTCAAAGAAAATAACTGTATTTGTACATACAGTATACTGTATGCCTACTATAGACCATATGCATGCGGGTGTGTATTATGTTATTGTTATGACAAAATAACAAATATTTAGAAATTAGGAGGCCAGCTATTAGAGTCGAAATGTCGAAGAGGTTCAACAATATTATGTCTGTGTTTCTTTAAATTCCGGTATTATGCGGTATAGGCCTAAGATCTGTTTTATCTCCAACAATCTTCCCTCAGAAGTTTAATACAGTGCGATACTTACTGTAGCTTTTCAGTAGATCAGTTCAATAAGAAATATAGTATATTGCATACTCTGCAATGGGAGATGTGCACTTCAGTCTCTTTCTACTTACGATGATCTCTCCCGGAATGGACCGCAAGGTCTTTGGGTCAATATACAGGAGGCGCTACAATATAGGTAGCAAAATTATAATGGTAGTTTTGGGTTCCTATCATCATATGCTTCATTTCTATATACTTTTTATCCCCGGGAAAAAAAAAATCTTGGGTTTTTTATTTTTTTCTTGGATTTTTTTTTATTTTTTTTTATTAACCTAACCAAAAAACCTAACCTAACCTAAATGTATTTGGGGGCTATTAGGTTAGGTTAGGTTAGTGACCAAAACAAAAAATCCCAAGAAAATAAATGAAAAATCCCAAGATTTTTTTTTTCTCCCCCGGGGATAAAAAGTATATAGAAATGAAGCATATGATGATAGGAACCCAAAACTACCATTATAATTTTGCTACCTATATTGTAGCGCCTCCTGTATATTGACCGGTCTTTGAGATACTAAATGTTCCGTCTTTCTCTCTCTCTCTTACACATAGGCTATCCATGAAATGATTTGGACAAGTGAAGCTGAAAAGTTTCGGAGAGAGAGATAAATTTTATACACCAACTCCGAGAGTACAGTAAATATGCATAGGGTACGATAATAATGTAGACTGCTGAGACTTGGTAGCCTACTGTCAGGTCAGGTGAAGGTATTGAGGGATAAGCCTTCACACCGGCACCTATATATATATATTATAATTATACAGTATATATATTATATACAATATATATATATATATATATATATATATATATATATATATATATATATATATATATATACACAGTTACAGTATATTGCAATGACGTACTCATTGCAAGTGTGAACTCTAAAGTCTACTCTTCTTTAACTGCGGGGGCGGTCCCGATCATGCATGTGAAAAAGTTTCCACATAGGCCCACATGTCTAAATCCAGTATACATTAATATTGTAATGATCTTTAGCTCTAATTCCACCAATGATTGATTGTTACATTTAGTGTATATTGAGCCTAAGCCACCTGATATAACCCAGAATCTATTTAGTATAACTAAATAAGTTGGTCACCAATTATTTTGCAATATTTGAAAACAAATATGGATTTTACATGCTCTAAACATAATATGAAAATGTTTTTTAAGCCTCGGCAAAACCTAATAAAAATATATGGTACTAAGATGGAATTTTGTCGTAACATGGTTGTCAATACCTTCCTATAGACGGCACCGATTCGTACATACGCCATTTTCACCTGTCTCCCGAGGTCTGTCCACCAGCTTTTTAGTCAACACTAACTCCACCTGCCCATAGGTTGGGTTAGGTTAAGTTAATTAGGTTAGATTGTGCATCCGCTTGATCAGGAATTCGCTCGAAGTGACTCGCATTCGTATTTACAGATACGGCCGAATACCGGTAGGCTACTAAATGGGCGCCGGCCCAACCGCCATGTTGTATACCACGTAGGCCTACTAGGTACTACGGACACATTGTAGGCGTTAGGTGTGGATTAGGCTTGTATCCAATGTACTAGGTTTATGTTACTGGATATTTATTATTTAAATAAGTGCTACGTTTTCGATAATCTGGTTATATGTCTTTGCAATTAGGGAAATCATGAGCCAATTTCCGACATTTAGTTAAGTCTTTTTCGATTCTCAAAATACGATCCAAGTTTTGCCAAAAATTGGCTCGGGTTTTCCAAAATTATGCTTTTTGGAGTTTGCAATTTAGGGAAACATGAGCTAAAATTCTAAATTAGGTTACTGTAATTGGTTTACTCTTAAAACTCGCAAAATCCGAGCCAAGTTTTGCCAAAACTTGGCTCGGGTTTTATGGCTTTGCAATTTCGGGAAACCTGAGCCAAATTTCTAAATGAGGTTACTGTAATTTTGTTGTCTACAAACTCTCAAAATCCGAGCCAGCTTTGGCCAAAACTTGGCTCGGGTTTTCGAAATATTGGGTTTTAGGCCTTTGAAATACCTTAAAACCCGAGCCAAGTTTTGCTAAAATAAGTTTTAATCGCCGTTTTACGCATTTAACCCCTCATTTTCCCTGTACTTCATAGCCCTCCCCACTATCGGGCGGCGTGTCTTAAGATCGTTGTATAATGGAGAAACCGGTTTCGCCGAGGGTTGTAATTATTTCCAAACACTATATAGGCCTATTGATGAAAACTAACAGGGAAAAATACAAAAATCCATGGGAAAATTGGTGACCATCTTATTTAGTTTTTCCATCTATTTTGCCAAGACTCCAAACTAGTTATTATAAGTCAGTCTCGTAATGGATGGAATACCGGTAAGCTTTATAGCCCATGCCTGGATTCTCTCTGATCGCTCATCTTTGATGAGTACCGACTGCCTGACGCCAGAATGAGAATCCGGTATATAGCCTAGGCCCTAATCCATACGCACACACACCCACACATATATATCCTACCCTACTTCTTCCAATATGGATGTCCCTTTAAATATATAGCCCACAGGAATAGGTTGGTTAGCTTTCGTACACATCGTGGTTGAATCAGTGATAGCATTGGGATATACGTTGTAGTGGGAGATATTAGATAGCTATAATACAGATGTAGTGTCAGGAAGAACTAATTGGGATGTAAAGAAGGGGTCTGGGTTCAATGTTATTTTAATACCACGAATTTTATTGATATATTTGAAGATAAATATTGAATCTATATGCTCTAAAGATCATAAGAAATTTTGTTTTAACCCTCGGCAAAACCTAATAAAAAAGTATGGTACTAACATTTATTTTTCGTAACAAGGTTGTCAATACGGTACTTCCAGTTATCGACAGCTCTAAAGATCATATGAAAATGTGTTAAACCCTCGGAAAAACCTAATATAAAAGTATGCTACTAAAATTTAATTTTCGTGACAAGGTTGTCAATACGGTACTTTCCCGTTATCAATGTACAACCAACGCTGAACATTGCAGAGTAAACACCGTAGACTTCATCGACTTTTCTTTCACCTTCGTATAATCGACAGCCATTTTTTTTTTTTTTTAATTTACTAAGGGGTACTCAACCAGCAGGGGTGTGGGGGCGGCAGCCCCCACCCATAATACTAGGTTAGGTTAGGTAAGGTTGTTAGGTTAGGCTAATGTCTTTTCAAATCACTATCGGGGGCGTGTCTCAACATCGATCGATAGGCCTTATGGGGAAAATAGGTTTTCCCGAGATTTCTAATTAATTACAAACTCTATATATTGATGCAAATGAACAATTTTGTTTATAAAAAACACTGAAAATTCGTGGTATTAAAATAAAAAAAATCCGGGGTCTGCCCTATGTGGGCCAGTAACTTTGGGTAAAATTCTAGTTTCACGTACACAGCGACAAAAAGGAGGTGCCGTTGTAAAGGCATAGCTTCCCGACCAACTATGAAGATCAGGGAAATTGCTGAATTTGCTGGGTAAAAGACGTAATATAATGATAATAAACTACATTAACGACATAATCAGGGTGTCAAACGACGCTGTTTTTTTTAGTGATAACGCAAATGAACTTTTTGTATAATGATAACAGAAACTCCCCCAACCCTTTATTTTTTTAAGAAACAAAAAAGGTAAATGGACATAATTTTGGTCTCCATATTTTCCATCTTGATTGCTTTTAGATTGCAGGAAATACTGTTTTAGACACCTAAATTCTCAAAAAAATCACGGGGGAGCATGCCCCTAGAGCCCGCGCAGTATAACTAAATAAGTTGGTCACCAATTATTTTGCAATATTTGAACACACATATGGATTTTATATGCTCTAAACATAATATGAAAATGTGTTTTAAGCCTCGGCAAAACCTAATAAAAATATATGGTACTAAAATGGAATTTTGTCGAAACATGGTTGTCAATACCTTCCTATAGACGGCACTGATTCGTACACGCTATTTTCACCTGTCTCCCGAGGTCTGTCTACCAGCTTTTTAGTCCACTCCACCTGCCCATCTCTGTCGATAGGTTGGGTTGTTTGGTTAGGTTAATATACTAGGTTTCAGAAACACGATTCGTAGTTGCGGTAGTATTTACGGTATCTGGACACTTCGAGCGGAGCGGAGGCGCATTTAGGTTAGGTTAGGTTAGGTTAGGTTAAGTTAAGTTAAGTTAATTAGATTAGATTGAAGTTCCTCGCATTCGTATTTACAGATACGGCCGAATACCGGTAGGCTACTACATGGGCGCCGGCCCAACCGCCATGTTGTATCCCATATTCCCACGTAGGCCTACTAGGTACTACGGACACATTGTAGGTGTGGATTAGGTTTGTATCCAATGTACTAGGTCTATGTTACTGGATATTTATGATTTAAGCAAGTGCTACGTTTTTGATAAATCTGGTTATATGGCTTTGCAATTAGGGAAATCATGAGCCGATTTCCGACATGTAGTTAGTCTTTTTCGATTCTCAAAATACGATCAAAGTTTTGCCAAAAATTGGCTCGGGTTTTCCAAAATTATGCTTTTTGGGGTTTGCAATTTAGGGAAACATGAGCCAAAATTCTAGGTCAATATTTACGAGTCACACCACAGCTGGGATCTCATTTTTAACGGTAGTTTTGGGTTCCTATCATTCTATGCTTCATTGCTATATACTTTTTATCCACCGGAAAAAAAAAAAATCTTGGCTTTTTTTTTTTTTTTTAGCCTAGGGTAGCATTAACCTAACCAAAAAACCTAACCTAACCTAACCTAATAGCCCCCAAATACATTTAGGTTAGGTTAGGTTAGGTTTTTAGGTTAGGTTAATGCTAAAAAAAAAAAAAAAAAAAAAAAACATAATATTTTCCGGTGGATAAAAAGTATATAGTAATGAAACATAGAATGATAGGGACCCAAAACTACCATTAGAAATGAGATTCCAGCTGTGGTGTGACTCGTAAATATTGACCAAATTCTAAATTAGGTTACTGTAATTTGTTTACTCTTAAAATTCGCAAAATCCGAGCCAAGTTTTGCCAAAACTTGGCTCGGGTTTCCAAAGTTCGGGTTTTATGCCTTTGCAATTTCGGGAAACCTGAGCCAAATTTCTAAATGAGGTTACTGTCATTTTGTTGTCTACAAACTCTCAAAATCCGAGCCAGCTTTGGCCAAAACTTGGCTCGGGTTTTCGAAATATTGGGTTTTAGGCCTTAGAAATACCTTAAAACCCGAGCCAAGTTTTGCTAAAATTAGTTTTAATCGCCGTTTTACGCATTTAACCCCTCATTTTCCCTGTACTTCATAGCCTTCCCCACTATCGGGCGGCGTGTCTTAAGATCGTTGTATAATGGGGAAAACGGTTTCGCCGAGGGTTGCAATTATTTCCAAACACTATATATTGGTGAAAACTAACAGGGAAAAATAAAAAAATCCATGGGAAAATTGGTGACCATCTTATTTAGTTTTTCCGATATGGAGAGATTTTTTTTTTTTTTTTTACAATAGGTATAATTCCTTATAATGCATTTCCGCCGCTTTGGACATATATAGGAATTAAGTATGGTATATGACAACTCTAAAGTAGCCATAGAAATGTATAAGTATGCTGTGAAAGCGAAACTAGAATTAAACCTAATATAACAATATAGGTATAACAACATAGGTACAATATAGGCCTACCTCAGGTGCACTTGTTGATATATATATAGGCCTATACTGTATTAATATATGAGTTAGCCAGTAGAAATCAAAATGATACATTGGCGAATAGCAATCCTAATTATAGGTTAGGCTATTAGCCTAGGCCTAGGCGGCTAGGCCTATTACCAAAAAACAAAAAAAGTTTAGGCCCTATTCAGAAAATAATGGACACGGTACATCTACTGTAGGAATCGGTTGTATAGAATTGATGGAAACAAATTAACCGGTATATATTAAGCAATAATTGGTGGGTGGTTTCCTTAATATTTTCCAATTAACCTAGGCTAGGCCTATAGCCTAGGCCTATATATTCATTGCAGAAACAAGAACTTAGGCTATTAGATATTAGGCCTATGCATTTAAACAAAATGTGAAACTAGTTTACAAAACCTTCAGGTCCGATTTATCTCGATACATTCATATACTTTTGATAAACCTTAAGTACCGGCACTTGTAGGCTAGGCTATAGGCCTAGGCATAATTTAATAATGGGCATACAGCCAAATTGTAATTTATATTTTCTAGGCAACGAAAGAACATCAAAATGTATATAGCCTATAAGAAAATACGGAGGACTAGGCTAGGCTACCACGTGATTATTTTTTTTCTACCCAAGACTACCGGTTTGGTAGCTTGTGCCTAGAATGTATAATCTCCAACACCGGCTGGTCAGACATACAACTACTACAGATACACCTACCTTGGTATCCTCTGTTTGTTACTGAAGAACTCCAAACATCTTCGGGAATCCACGTTAAACCACTAGCAATTGTATGGTTCTTTTAACCTTATCCCTCCCCAAAAAAATAAAAATTAAAGGAAAAATAATGAAACTATAATAGCCAGCGTCTGGTATCACATGAATATATCACACACGATCCACGAAACACTCAATTCGTGCTCGTATATCCGCTTTTCAGCACTGTTAAGGGTTGAAAGGGGTAGCGACAAGGAGAGACGGAGCGAAGCGAGGAGCGTACACTCTCCCTCCTGGCATGCGAGTTACTGAGGCAAGCGGTCAATGTACTGGGTCTGGCAGCTCCCCCCTGAGTTGCAACTTCGCCTTTTCTCGCATCTGCCGTCTCACGCTGCCGGCTTTATATTAATCCCATTCATTACTCTTTATTTACGTGCACACGGAGTCCATACATCCCCATGTCCCTTATTCATGAAAGTAAGCCAGTATCATAGGGCGAATTAGTGTTTCCTAAGACCCCCAACTTCTCTAAAAACCTTACGACCAATCGTGCAACATTCCCGAGTTGCCGACTATCCGATTATTTTTTCTTCGCCTCTGACACGAGTCCAAGGGTAATATTTCAACACTCAGGGACTTTCGGATTTACTGCTCGTTCTATCTGCATTTGTGGCGAGCGAGTGGGTGGGTTAGTGACAGTGACTGGGAGGAATTTATAAGGACAGACTTGGCGCGGGACTGTCTATGCACAGACCGGCATATAATTATACAAACACACACACAGACAGACAGACGCACGGGGTAGGGAGATGACAAGAACAAACCCCCACTGCCAAATACCAAACATTATTCTCTCTCTCGGTATTGTTTCTATGGCTGGATATCGTAGTAGACAGAAGACAGGCACACAACCTCACTCGGAAATGGTATGCTACTGTCATATACTAACATAAGCACGTATATGTTTCCAAATTAAAGTTCTGTCTCTTATAGCAGGTCTTTCCAAACAAACACCCGTCACTTTTATCTGATGCACTACCTTCACATACACACTACTACTCAACTAGATTGTGGAGACAGAGACATGTTCCTAGTAAAATTCGAGTTGCCAGTTAGTATTTGTCTCTAGTTCACCATTGCAGACTGGAATTTATGGAAGGTACAAAAAAAAAAAAAAAAAAACAAACACCAGTCATAAATTATAAACACAAACGGACACTTTCTCGCTGCCAAATTTCAATTTGTGTATCATTGTCTATAGCTGATCATCGTAAACAGAGAAAGCATCACTTTACTGTAGGCTACTATGATGCACTAACATATACAATACATACAGACACTCACTAGCTGTTAAGCAAGTCTTACATAATTGTGTATACCGGTAGCTGACCATCGGGGACAGACACAAAGCATCACTTTATTATGATGCACTAAAGTCATACACACACACAGACAACCTCACTGGCTGCCAACTATCAACTCTTGTGGCTATAACTGACCATCGTAGCCAGACACAAAGCATCTCTTTCATCTAATACACCAATGCCATAATACACTAACAGAGAGGGTACATTGTAAACATTGATGGTCATAAAAAGAAATATACAATAATTTAGTAAACTGATAGTGCTTTGCCTTTCTATCCTTGTAATATAAGGATAAACCCATCTAATATTTAATGGGTTTATTAAGTATCGGTGTCTTTATAATGGTATGTTATTATGGGCACTTTAATATCCCTGCCCATACCTTCTATAACACCCTGGCTGCCAAATAATGTCTCTTTACTAGGTTCTCTTTCTTTAGCTGACCATCGTTGGCAGACACAAAGAAAGCATCACTCTCATCTAATGCACCACTGCCTTATACACACTAGCAGACAGGGTAGACAGACAGAAAGACACCATTACTACGAAATACTGTTTCAGTACTAGGTTGTTGTTTTATAGCTGCTCTTCGTTGACAGACAAAAACAAATCATCTGGTACACTTATATAATGTAAAACTTGCAAAATAAACAATCAAATACACTACACATTGACAGACATACACGCTGTTGCCAAATACCAAGTCTTATACTGTATAATTGTCTGTATACTGTATAATTACTCTTTAGCTGACCTTCGTACAGACATTATGCATGGCTTTCATGTAACACACCACCGGCATACAAACACTAAGAGACAGGGTAAACATACACTTACAGGCTGTCAAATTATGTCTCATTAAGTTTTGTTTCAATAGCTGACCATCGTAGACAGACACAAAACATCCCTTTCCTGTAATACACCACTGATATACAGTATATACACTGGGGGAGTAGACAGGCAGACACCTTGGCTGCCAAATGCTGTCCTAAATAGTTCTGTCTATACTGCTGACTATCATCACATAACATGATCACACAACACTTTCACCAGATAAATATTTGCCATACTACCCGGTACACACTTTACAGACGAGTATGGCAGAGACACTACAATTGACCTTCCTAGGACAGTTACAAATAATCACTTACATATGAGTACCTGTCAGAAATGTGATAGTCCACACTTTAACCTTTTCAATAGCATGGCCATGTTTATTTTTGTTTTCACTCTTGCTAACACTAGACGATTGTATACAGCTTAGGAAGGGCATAAACACTCAAAGGGGTAAAATCTAACTCATTTAACCCGACTACTCTTACAGTCCCTTTCTAAACTTCCTAAAATTATCAAATAATCGCCAGAAAAGGCCTATATGTGCTGACTACGTGATGATATACTGAAAGGGTTAGCAGATGGGTAAGACATAATTATAGTACGTGCAAACAAGCCTCATTCATAATGACACCGGACATAATTTTGGCCCTGTCATTATAGCTGATCATACCTGTTATGTGCAAACCCACCAGAATGTCATCTCTCACAATCGCGCCGAAGCAAAATAATGAAGTTCACCAGCAAAACGAGTTTTCTCTCACAACTCGCCAAGATCTCCCCCACCCGCCTAAAACCAATTCAGTCGGAGCTACCATAGTAATTTATTGGTTCCCTTTGCGGGATCCCTACTTAACGTATATAAATAAGAACAAGTCATCGCTATCCTTGTCATTTGCCTAATATATCTATATCTTGAATCACGCTCGACGATTCCGCCACCTTTGAAAAGATATATTTTGGTTTAGTAACGTAAATATCTCCACACCCCACGCCGCTCACACACATAGAAAATTAATGCTTTCCCTAACTCCCTCCCGAAACCTAGTCTATCTCTGGCAGGTTCTATCTATTTACCAAATATATATATATTGTACTCTGTAACTAAGTCTATTACATTCCCATTCATATTATTGTACTATTGTATTCTGTCAATTGTCCATGCTACTTCTTTATGTAAATAAACTTACATAAACTGTATTCGTGTATCTGTTCTACAATTAAGTCCCTCCAGTAGATGAACCTAAGTCATAGACGAAAAGTGAATGCTTATTATATTGAAGCATTATAATACCAGGCAGACAGACAGACAGACAGACACCAACACATTTATCTCACATCACTGGTATCACTCTCTGGGCTTCTGTCTTTATTATAATACCAGGCAGACAGACAGACAGACACCAACACATTTATCTCACATCACTGGTATCACTCTCTGGGCTTCTGTCTTTATTATAATACCAGGCAGACAGACAGACAGACACCAACACATTTATCTCACATCACTGGTATCACTCTCTGGGCTTCTGTCTTTATTATAATACCAGGCAGACAGACAGACAGACAGACACCAACACATTTATCTCACATCACTGGTATCACTCTCTGGGCTTCTGTCTTTATTATAATACCAGGCAGACAGACAGAAAGACACCAACACATTGATCTCACATCACTGGTATCACTCTCTGGGCTTCTGTCTTTATTATAATACCAGGCAGCAGACAGACAGACACCAACACATTTATCTCACATCACTGGTATCACTCCCTGGGCTTCTGTCTTTATTATAATACCAGGCAGACAGACAGACAGACAGACACCAACACATTTATCTCACATCACTGGTATCACTCTCTGGGCTTCTGTCTTTATTATAATACCAGGCAGACAGACAGACAGACAGACACCAACACATTTATCTCACATCACTGGTATCACGCTCTGGGCTTCTGTCTTTATTATAATACCAGGCAGACAGACAGAAAGACACCAACACATTTATCTCACATCACTGGTATCACTCTCTGGGCTTCTGTCTTTATTTATAACGGTATAAAAGAGATGGAGACATTTCCTTTTCATACTAGCTACCACCAGTCGATTGCAATAAGTTTGGAAAAGCATCTTGTAAACACGGGGCCCTTTGCTGCCTAAAGAATCACTACTACGGAATATAATCATCTGGAGGTAGCTGGAAGGGGTTTAAAGTATGGGAAAAGTGTCGGCTATCACATATTAAGGGGATAGGGGCTATTATTATTTTGGTCTATTCATTTATATATTAATTTTGTATTTAGATTCCTCGCTAGACCTTCATCACACTTTTAAAAATACCCCCTAGACCCCCCTTCAAGATAAAGTTGTACATTTTTGGGTAGAGAAGTCCCGGCCGAAGGCCGATTCCTTTCAAAATTACAGGCTCGCTATTGCTCGTCAGGAATAAATCAACACCTAAATGGCACAAAAGGTCTTAACATTTACAACGAAATGGGGTGAAAGGTATTAAAATCGTCAAACTAATTGGCCGAACGTCTTGCAATCTCAAAACAAATGGGGCTAAGCATGAGAAGGGGGACCAGAAAAACGGCCCATCTCCCCTTAGACAAAGAACACGGAGCCGAGAGTTGACTATGGTCTGTTCACTATAACTAGGCAATAACTCTTGACCCTAAGCCTCTTGCACCAGAGAGAGAGCAAAGGGGCTGTACTGTAGGCCTACATACTCACACCTGCTGTATTTCATGGTCGACTCTTCCCAAACGTAAGAAATGTCAACTCCATTGTCCAAGTAGTTATTTTTTTTTTTAGTTAAGAGACGTTAGGGGTCAATTTGTCCTAATTATATTGAACAAAGAATATGGTATATATAATTTTAATAATTTAGTCTACTGGCACTGACTGTGAATTTCACATTATTGATGTGTACATAAATTATGTAGAATATATACAGTACTTCTTATAGCTATGCGATATATTACCCAATAAACCTTAACAAAACTAAACCGTATTACACCCGGACAAGGTTTATGAACATGACTGTACAGATAGAGGACTTGCAGACAGAACCACTTCAGTACATTAGCCTACTGTCAATTATGCTCCGACGAGACTACTTACAACATTGCATAATAAAACCAATCACTGTCTATCAGTGACTGGAGTGCAAAGGTAAAACTAGCAAGATTTTTAATGTGCAACTTAACCATTTATCTCTATTGCCTGGCGTCACTGCAAAATGTATTCCATGTCATAGTGTCACTGGTTAGTTATATGATTAATTGTTACTAGTTAAATATTTTAGCAGCAGGTGAAATGACTTGTGACCACATTTCCTGAGCAACCATTCAGCTCATAATTTTTTTTTTAAATGTCTAATTTATGAAACAAATTGCTTAATAATGTTGTAGAGTACTGCACAGTCCAATTATAGTATTTAAATGTGAACTATATCAATATTTGCCGTATATCCCCGACGACCCCGACAGACTTTGTTTGTGCCCAAGAATTAAATATATATATTTTACACACATCTCTGGAGTTGAAGCTTTCAATTAGCTTTTTTGCAACAATCCTTATTTTTTATATAAATAACCTTCAACAAGCTGCACATAATGGATCACTATACTCTGTTATTTTTCCAGCTGATGGTAAATTGCTATCTCTAAATTCTAATTACTGCGCTATTGCTACGATTTTGTAGCGAAATATGTTGCTAATTATGAAAACGTGGCATAACATGACGGACAGACATAGCAGTATCACATGTTTACAGTAAGAATAAACAAATCAGATACTAAAGGATTCAATTTACCACCAGCTGGAAAACCAAATAGACTATATATGTATTCTGTTGTTTACTTTCCTTTGTCATGAGTCCCTATACTACTCTTGGGTAACTTGGCCACTCTGCCGTTCTGTTGTTTACTTTCCTTTGTCATGAGTCCCTATACTACTCTCGGGTAACTTGGCCACTCTGCCGTTCTGTTGTTTACTTTCCTTTGTTCGGGTAACTTGGCCACTCTGTCGTTCTGTTGTTTACTTTCCTTTGTCATGAGTCTCTATACTACTCTCGGGTAACTTGGCCACTCTGCCGTTCTGTTGTTTACTTTCCTTTGTCATGAGTCCCTATACTACTCTCGGGTAACTTGGCCACTCTGCCGTTCTGTTGTTTACTTTCCTTTGTCATGAGTCCCTATACTACTCTTGGGTAACTTGGCCACTCTGCCGTTCTGTTGTTTACTTTCCTTTGTCATGAGTCCCTATACTACTCTCGGGTAACTTGACCACTCTGCCGTTCTGTTGTTTACTTTCCTTTGTCATGAGTCTCTATACTACTCTCGGGTAACTTGGCCACTCTGCCGTTCTCCTCGCTTCGTACCCAACCCAGGCTATCACGGCGGCCATAACACCCATAGTGGTTATTTTCCCGGGTAATTATGGGTTAGGAAGGAAGGAGGAGGGTGGGGTGGTGGGGTACGGTCTGGGCAGCCTTGGGGACGGAAGGGACGTTAAGGGAGCCCACCTCGCTTTTTGTCTCTTTCTCTCCCTCTCTCTATGGCTTGTATCCATTCGGCCCCATTCAGCCTACTGTTTTAAGACGTTTACCCCCATCCAGGTGTCTATATTTTCTGCGAGCCAGCATATATGTATCTTTGTTTTGACAGCAAGCTAAATTTGTACATTTTTCGATAGAAAAATGTCTCCGGCGAAGCCGGATTTCTCCATACAATGCTGGCTCGCTATCGCTCGCCAGGAAAAAATCGACACCTGGATGGGGATAAACGTCTTAAAACAGTTGGTTGAATGGGGCCGAATGGATACAAGCCAGGGAAAGAGAGAAAGAAGAGAAAGATAAACAAAAACGGTGACCCCCCTTAATAAGATATATTCATGTGACGCCGTAGGCAGAATTGGCTATGATGGTAAATTGGATAATTGGATTGGATATCAAGAGGCCTGGGAACGGAAGAGACAAAGGGTGGTATTCTTACCTTCGCAGCGATGTTAATGGACGAAATGGCTTGAACAATGACGCTAGCTTCAGAAATGGGAGTGCTAATCTGTCTGATCTCTATAAACAACACTCTTACCCACAATATTCGTTCGGTATCAGGCGCTGTGAAGTGAAAATAATGTTTCAGAATACGAGTCAAAGCAGACAGATCAGTGTGACGGTATAGGTAGGATTCAAAGATTGGTTATGCAAGGAAACTGGCTGGATTGGGTACGGTCTGGAGAGGCGTGGGGACGGAAGGGACAAATAAAATAGATGGCTGTGATGTCAGAGGTAGAATTGGCTATGGATGGCAAGGTGGTTCATAGGATACGATCTCAAGAGGCTTGGGGACAAAAGGGACAACTTTCATACAAAGGGACACAAAGGAAATCAAGCAACAACAGATCTACTGATACTTTCAAGGTTGTTTGTTGTAGTTTTGTGTATGTAAGTGTGTGTGTGTGTGTGAAGGAGACACAAAGGCAGAGCTGCCTGTAACGAGTGTCTCCTCCAAAGCCAAAAGAGTGGCAGAGAGCCAAATTCAAGGAACGTTGGAGTCATAATGCCTGGACACACGAAGTTTAAAGCAGTCTAAGTAATAGGATGAAGGGGAGATTGGTTGAGGTAGAGAGTTCCAGAGCTTACTTGTTGAGTAGAAGAAAGACTGAGAAAATTATTAATTGTTGGGTTGGAAAGCTGGACAGAATAGAGGTGGGATTGTGTTGAAAGGAAATAAAATCGAAGGTGGTTCTGGCTCCTTTGTTCGTTCATGCTATCCATATTTATAACTAAAGGGCTATCGTAGAACCTAAATAACAACACCTAGCCAAATTTAGGATGAGATTGGTAATTTATCTGTTAGGCTTAATTAGGTTAGTTTTACGTTTTATTAGGGTTTGTAATGTGTTTAGTTCTAGGTAGTGAGGTGGTTAGGTACCGAGATATTTACCACCTACTCTATTTGATCTTTAGAGGTGTAAATAGATTGGTCTGATGGAATAGGTAGAATTATCCTTAGCCCCTACGACCTTTGAATGGTTATTGAGGTGATTTTTGTAAATATTATTCGGGGTTTTTATTTTTGCAATTATAAGTTACAAACATTATTATTAGTTTGCCCTGTAGACCCCCTTCAACCTAAAAACACAACACATAATGAACCCGCTTGCCCAGACCCCCTTTAAGATAGGAAAAAGCCTCAAAACCACCCTTTCGGCAAAACTGTTCATTGTTTTTTTGTTTTTTTCAGTAGAAAAATTACCTAGCCGAAGACCGGTTTCCCCTAATTACCAGGCTTGCTATCGCTCGCCTTGAACAAAAAATCGACACGTAAAATGGGGGTGAAGCGTCTTATAATCGTCAAACTATTGGGGTGAAATTATTTAAATCGCCAAGCTAATGGGGCGAATCAGGGGTGATAACAAATCCTGGCTAAGATACGGTTAAGTCATTGCACAAGTTGACTACAGTAAAAAATATAGATCTCCCTTTTCATGTAAACCTAAATTAATTATACCTTCCAATATTGCATAGATAACTTTAAAAGTTTAAATAAGCTCATCGACTGCATTTATACATACTGCACATTAATTAATACATCTTATTTCAAAATATATACCAAACTCTATTCATATAATATATTTTATATTAACATAATAAATAAACCTGAATATACATAAACTACACCAACGTATGCGTCACGTCCACGTGTGCTGCATTATTCATACAGTAAGTGTCGAATACATTATTCATACAGTAAGTGTCGAATACATTACCCGTAAAAATTCAATATCAAGGTTGGATAAAAAAAAATAAAAACAAATAATCCGATCCTCAAATCGCGGATGAAGCGTTATATTTATATGGTGCAATCAGATGACTAACCTTGGTCATCCTTCTTTTGGGATTTCGATGAGACCTTTCTGCTACAAATCCCATGTTTTTATACTAACATCCCTCGGTGCTTATCTCTCTATCTGTGTTTGTATCTTCAATTTCCCCTCTTACCGTTCCATACATTCGGTTGTGGACAGCCATCGCTCACTTCCTTAACTCCGGTGTTCCTCAGGGTTCTGTCGTATCTCCAGTTCTATTTCTAATATATATTAATGATCATCTCAACTGTACCTTCAGTCTTATCCACTCATATGCTGATGACTACCTTACACTATTCAACTAGCTTTCCACAACGACCCACCATGCAGAAACTTCAAAACTCCCGTGATGAAGCCATAGCATAGGTATCTTCTGATCTATCAACTATTTTCCATTGTAGCAAAGATGGCCTTGTTGATTTCAATCTTCCACATGGCTAACCCTCTCTCTTCAACTACACACAAATCTACCTTCGTGTTCCTTACTTCTCATCTTTCTTGGAAAGACCATATTACCATTCTTGCTAAAACAGGTTCCCAGAAATTAGGTGTGCTTAATTGTCTCCGTGGGTTCTTTACCCCCACACAGCTTTTTGCTCTGTACAGGGGCACTGTGCGCCCATGTATCGAGTACTGTTCGCATGTGTTGGGAGGTTCCACCCATACCACACTTCCTCTTACTAATTCTCTACAATCTCTCTACATGCTGCAGTGATGCATCTCTCTAACTCTTCTATCGCTATTATAATAATCAGTGTTCTTCAGAGCTTTCTCAGTGTATACCTCCTCCCTTACGAAGAATAGGTGGCACCCGGCTTTAACACATTCCCACCCCTATTCTGTTCAACTCTCTAACCTAAGAGTGAACCGATTGTCCCCGCCTTTCTTCTAATAAACAAGTAAACTCTGGAACTCTCTCCATCAATCTATATTTCCCTCATCCTATGATTTAAACTACTTCAAGCTCCTAGTGACCAGACATTTTGACTCTACCGTACCTTGACTTTGGCTCTATATCACTCTTTCATTTTATTGGGGGAGGGACACTTGTTATGGGTAGCTTTGATATTTGTCTCCTTCATACATATAGGTCTCTCTCTCTCTCCCTCTCTCTCTCTCTCTCTCTCTCTCTCTCTCTTTCTCTCTCTCAGCACCCACCACCATAACAGCCACCCTCATCAATATATTTATACACCTCCATTAATTTTGAAGGTGTTGTTTATACGGGCCTAGTGGATTGTGGGGGTGGGGAGGGGAGGGGGATGGTGTGTGTGGAAGAGTGTGTTCATGTGGAGGGAGGGATTGTGTGTGTGAAAGAGTGTGGTCGGGTGGGGGGGGGGGATTGTGTGTGTGGAAGAGTGTGGTCGTGTGGGGGAGGGGGTTTGATTGTGTGTGTGGAAGAGTGTGTTTGTTCGTGTGGGGGAGGAGGGTGTGTGTGGAAGAGTGTGTTCGTGTGGGGGGGGGGGGGTTTTGTGTGGGTGGAAGAGTGTGTCCGTGTGGGGGGGGGGGATTGTGTGTGTGGAAGAGTGTGTTCGGGTGTGGGGAGGGGGGGAATTGTGTGTGTGGAAGAGTGTGTTCGGGTGTTGGGGGAGGGAGGGGGGGGGGGGATTGTGAGTGTGGAAGAGTGTGTTCGGGTGTGTGTGGGAGGGGGTGGGATGGTGTGTGTGGAAGAGTGTGTTCGGGTGTGTGTGGGAGGGGGTGGTATTGTGTGTGTGGAAGAGTGTGTTCGGGTGTGTGTGGGAGGGGGTGGTATTGTGTGTGTGGAAGAGTGTGTTCGGGTGTGTGTGGGAGTGGGTGGGATTGTGTGTGGGGAAGGGTGTGTGGGGGGGGGGGGGGGGGAGGGGGGGGGGATGGTGTGTGTGGAAGAGTGTGTTCGGGTGTGTGTGTTAGGGGATGGGATTGTGTGTGTGGAAGACTGTGCTCGGGTGTGGGGGGGGAGGGAGGGGGGTGGGATTGTGTGTGTGGAAGAGTGTGTTCGTATGGGGGGGGGGGTATGTTTGTGTGTGTGTAGGGGGGATTGTATTTGTGTGTGTGGAAGGGTGTATTCGTGTGTAGGAGAAAGGGGGGGATTGTGTCTGTCTGTGTGTGTGTGTGTGGAAGAGTGTGTTCGTGTGTGTGGAGGGGGGAGGTGATTGTGTTTGTGTGTTTGCAAGAGTGTATTCGTGTTTGGGAGAGGGGATTGTGTTTGTGTGTATGTATGCAAGAGTGTATGTGTGTGAAAGAATGTGTTTGTAGGAGTGTGTGTGGTTTTTTATGTGAGTGCGTTAGTGTATGTGTGTGGAAGAGTGTGTATTGTGTGAGTATGACACTAATCAATAAAACTGAATAAGGTTAAAACATCACTATCCTCCAACCACGAAGACGTATAAAAAGCCTTAAGGGGGGGGGGGGTCACCTGCTTTTGTTTTTACCTTTCTCTCTTTCTATCTCTTTCTCTGACTTGTATCCATTTGGCCCCATTCAGCCAACTTTTTAAAGACGTTTATCCCCATCCAGGTGTCGATTTCTTCCTGGCGAGCAATAGCGAGCCAGCGTTGTATGGAGAAATCCGGCTTTGCCGGAGAAATGTTTCTATCGAAAAATTTACAAATTTAGCTTGCTGTAAAACAAAAATATATATATGCTGGCTCGCTACCGCTCGTCAGGAAAATATTGACACCTGGATGCGGGTAAACGTCTTAAAACAGTAGGCTGAATGGGGCCGAATGGATACAAGCCAAAGAGAGAGGGAGAGCTCACTGAATAGTTATAAATATTACATACTAAGGGAAAACACTGCCCAATATACACATAATAGCTCCTTACATAGTCTTATATATACAGTATAGTGGTGTTATATTGCTGTAGGCTACCTTGCCCTATTAGGCTATGTCATACAGAAGAAGACATTAACCCTACAGGTCTACCAGCAACACACTTCAATAAACAGGAAGAGTATTATATTCTGACCACCATACCCACATTAATGCTACATTGGGTCTGTCTCAACACTGACATATAATAAACAGGAAGAGTATTATATTCTGACCACCATACCCACATTAATGCTACATTGGGTCTGTCTCAACACTGACATATAATAAACAGGAAGAGTATTATATTCTGACCACCATACCCACATTAATGCTACATTGGGTCTGTCTCAACACTGACATATAATAAACAGGAAGAGTATTATATTCTGACCACCATACCCACATTAATGCTACATTGGGTCTGTCTCAACACTGACATATTCTGACCACCATACCCACATTAATGCTACATTGGGTCTGTCTCAACACTGACATATAATAAACAGGAAGAGTATTATATTCTGACCACCATACCCACATTAATGCTACATTGGGTCTGTCTCAACACTGACATATAATAAACAGGAAGAGTATTATATTCTGACCACCATACCCACATTAATGCTACATTGGGTCTGTCTCAACACTGACATATAATAAACAGGAAGAGTATTATATTCTGACCACCATACCCACATTAATGCTACATTGGGTCTGTCTCAACACTGACATATTCTGACCACCATACCCACATTAATGCTACATTGGGTCTGTCTCAACACTGACATATAATAAACAGGAAGAGTATTATATTCTGACCACCATACCCACATTAATGCTACATTGGGTCTGTCTCAACACTGACATATTCTGACCACCATACCCACATTAATGCTACATTGGGTCTGTCTCAACACTGACATATATACAGGACACATGGATTAAGGGGGGTCACAGGCTTTTGTTCTCTCCTTTTCTCTCTTTCTCTGGCTTGTATCTATTCGGCCCCATTCAGCCTACTGTTTTAAGACGTTTACTCCCATCCAGGTGTCGATTTTTTCCTGGCGAGCGGTAGCAAGCCAGCGTATTTTGCTAAAAGTTTTTGACAGCAGGCTAAATTTGTACATTTTTCGATAGAAAAATGTCTCCAAGCTGGATTTCTCCATACAATGCTGGTTTGCTATCGCTCACAAGGAAGAAATTGACACCTGGATGGGGATAAACGTTTTACAATAGTAGGCTGAATGGGGCCGAATGGATACAAGTCAGAGAAAGAGAGAAAAAGAGATAACAAAACAAAAACTGTCACCCCCCTTAAGGTGGATGGCAACACACACACACACACATACACCCACACTAACACACACAGAAACATACACACACACAGTAACATACACACACACTAACACACACACACACACAGTAACATACACACACACACACACACACGCGACCGGTTTAATACAGTAGACGGAAATGCCTATAAAATTCCTCCGTAGCCATTGGTCGTATTCACAATCTACAGATATCTGTAGATTGTGGTCGTATCATTGCTACGGTATCAATACGATTGTGTTCGTGTTGCTATAATTTCGGTGAATACCAAAACTTTAGTCGACTCCGACATTGTATTTTTTGTATTCAGATAGGCAGACGAATATATATATATCTATATATATATATATATATATATATATATATATATATATATATTTATATCTATATATATATATATATATATATAGAGAGAGAGAGAGAGAGAGAGAGATAGAGAGAGAGAGAGAGAGAACAACAGCGATTATAAGAGACCCAGTGCAGCATTAATGTGGATAGACTCCTCAGAATATATTAATGTTTCCCGGTTATTGAACTGTGTTGTTATGGACCTGCTGTTTACAAGCCTTCTCTTCAATATAATATTGCATAACACAACATAACATAACAACAACACACAGGATAGTAACAGAGCACGTTCATCGGTCAGAAGTTAAGGGGAGGCAGACCGTTTGTTTGGTCTATTAGTTAATTTATTCATCTATTTTTTTAGTTTCCTCCCTAGACCTCCATCAAGCTTAGAAAAAAAACCCCTAGACCCCCTTTAAGATAAATTTGCAAATTTTTCGGTAGAAAAATGTCCCGGCCTAAGGCCGGTTCCTCTTAAAATTGCAGGTTCGCTAACGCTCGCCTAGGAAATAATCGACACCAAAATGACACGAAAGGTCTTAAAATTGACAACAAAATGGGGCGAAAGGTGTTAAAATCGCCAAACTAATGGGCTGAACGTCTAATAATCTCAAAACTAGTGGGGCTAAACATTAGGGAGAAGGGGGGTCAAGAAAAACGGTCTGCCTCCCCTTAACCTGTCCTATTCCTTCCCGGCAAAATTTCTGATTTCATCCTTCTATCTGGTTCTCTGTCTACTTTTGTCTAGCTCTGTCTCCAGATTCCCTGCAGTCTGTCTGTCGCTCTGGTTATTCATCTATTATCGTCTCTTCCTTCCTTCCTTCTCTCCTTCCTTCATTCCTTTTTTCTCTCCTTCATTTTTGTGGTTTTTCCTCCTTTTCTTCCTTCTTGCTTTCTTTCTTCCTTCCTTCCTTCTCTCCTTCCTTCATTCCTTTTTTCTCCTTCATTTTTTTGGTTTTTCCTCCTTTTCTTCCTTCTTGCTTTCTTCCTTCATTCCTTTTTTCTCTCCTTCATTTGTGTGTTTCTTCCTTCCTTTCTTTCTTCCTTCTTGCTTTCTTTTGTTCCTTCCTTCCTTCTCTCCTTCCTTCATTCCTTTTTTCTCTCCTTCATTTTTGTGTTTCTTCCTCCCTTTCTTCCTTCTTTCTTTCTTCCTTCATTCCTTCCTTCTCCCAAAACCATTGATAGAGGAACCAGAATGTCTTTTACTTTTGTCTGTTTTCTTACATAAGAGGCTTTCTTCTTATGCCTCCAAATTAAGGTAAACACAATCCTCTCCATTCCTATTTAGCACTTGTTAGTTGACTTTCTAAAGTCTCTCTTGTTCTCCAGGTGTCTGATTCGTAAATAGCTTTGGAAAGACACATTGGTCGTACAGTTTAAATAATATCCGTGAACTTAACAGTGGAAGATTGTAAGTTACCGCCATCGACAACCTTATTCAACATTACGTTTTCTTCCCTGTAGTTTGCGGCATTAAGACCATATATAGCTAGTATTATCGACGGTTTATTAAGTAAGTGAACATTACAATTATGGTGTTATGTTGGCAAGTGTGCTGCCTATCCCGTGACCGTAAACAAAAATATATAATAAAACAATATAACTAAATAAAATATATAAATACACTGTACAGTATATTAAATATACAATAACCTAAATATCTCCTCCAGTATTTCCAGGTTCACCTATGGACCGATCTGTTGTGCTTAAGATTTTTGTTTTTCTATACTAAAAAATAAAAAAATAAATAAAAATAAATAAAAACTAATAATGATAATAATAATAATAATAATAGGTCCCACCTCTTTCCCTTTCTTAAGTAATCCATCTTAGATTAACAGAAGAGCGACCATTACTTGCATTACTGTATATCCACAAACATTTAATAATGTAAGCACGTTTCCTTCTATTGTTTGTTTTTTTCCTTTTCCTAGTTTTTTGTTTACAAATTTTGTTATTATTAAAGTGACATATACAAAGTGGTGACCTATATAGCTTATTTTAGTCCCTTTATAGTTTATGTTATTCTACCTTTCTAAATTCAAGCTAGTTGCTCCTCAATTCGGCCTTCTGCCACGGCCATTTCAAAATCCAGTTCTCTCACCCTTGTCCTCTGTAGCGGGGAGGACCTTGTACCCTTGAGACAAAGGAGTGCAGACCTGATAAGAGAGAAAGAGAGCCGGCATCTCATCCATCTTATGACTTGGCTTCTATGCTGGCGCTTTTTTTCCGATATTTGTTCAGCTAATCTGGCATATAAGACACTTGCTGAAGGTTCCATTCCTCCCGACGATGAGAAGACAAGAGGAGAAAAGCTCCCTTGATCCCTGTTCAAAATTCTTTCTTCATAAGCGCGTTTCTTCTCACTTTCGTTTCTCAAGTGTGCCGCCTTGAGTCCTCGCTCACGATATGTTTGTGCTCTTGGGTTGAAGATTCTGATGTAAAAAAAAGTACGCTGTCCTCTCGTCCAAAATCCTCGAGCACTTACGTCCACTCTTGCTTCATTTGAAGTATTTGCAGTATTGTGGGCCAAGCACTGTCCGTCCATAGGCAGAAGGTCCGATTCGATTCTGACATCATGGCACACCTCGTCCAGCATGTGTGCAGTGATATCTCGTACTGCATCATGTCGGATACAGATGAATCCTCCTCTCTTACAGCTCATACAGTGGTCCGAGTTGTTTATTTACCACATTCACAATTCAGCTGCAGGTTCGAAACTGGCCACCCATACCTCAAGGCTATGGAATAATTGAATTCTTGTTTGTTCAAGCTGGAGCCTTTGTCCTTGATTGGTAAATAAGTGAGCCAATTTGAAGCCCCTCTGTCTTGTGCCATCTCAACTCTTATTTTTAGTTCTTCAATACATTCAGTCTTAATTTGCTCTAGGCTATGTTTCTGTCTCTCTTCTCTGATCTTCGTAATTTGATGTTTTGCATTTCGTTGTTCATCTTCGTCTACCTCATCATTTTCATTTTGCTCCTGTATTTGTTCTGTCAGTGACGAAGTAAGTTTAAGGTAATTTTGAAGCTCGTATGGCGCCGCCTTCAATGGGTTTATGATCTCCATACCTCCGAACCTTGGCAGAAGAGCTAATAGATCTCTTAGCATTTGCGTGCCACCTTGCCTCTCTGTTAAAACAGGTATGAATGCTTCTCTGATTACTTCTTCCAGTCAGATGGTTTATTCACGTTATTTGGCTCGTTACAGTTCTGTTTATTACTTGCATTTTTGGATGCAAATTAAACATTGTTCAGTTCTTTAACCCCTTCTGTACCGGCGACGTCTCTATCATTTTATTCTAGCTACATTTAGACGATTTTTTAAGCTTAGGAACGATACATGATAGCTAAAAGGATTAATTGAGATCGTCTGTAGCCTTTTAATTGGTAGACATCCTTCCTAAGCTGAATACAACCGTATAATAGTTGCCAGGATAAACTGTAATGGATGTCACAGGTACAGTAAGGGATAGTGATGCATAATGGATGTCACAGGTACAGTAAGGGATAGTGATGTATAATGGATGTCACAGGTACAGTAAGGGATAGTGATGTATAATGGATGTCACAGGTACAGTAAGGGATAGTGATGTATAATGGATGTCACAGGTACAGTAAGGGATAGTGATGTATAATGGATGTCACAGGTACAGTAAGGGATAGTGATGCATAATGGATGTCACAGGTACAGTAAGGGATAGTGATGTATAATGGATGTCACAGGTACAGTAAGGGATAGTGATGCATAATGGATGTCACAGGTACAGTAAGGGATAGTGATGTATAATGGATGTCACAGGTACAGTAAGGGATAGTGATGCATAATGGATGTCACAGGTACAGTAAGGGATAGTGATGTATAATGGATGTCACAGGTACAGTAAGGGATAGTGATGTATAATGGATGTCACAGGTACAGTAAGGGATAGTGATGTATAATGGATGTCACAGGTACAGTAAGGGATAGTGATGTATAATGGATGTCACAGGTACAGTAAGGGATAGTGATGTATAATGGATGTCACAGGTACAGTAAGGGATAGTGATATATAATGGATGTCACAGGTACAGTAAGGGCTAGTGATGCATAATGGATGTCACAGGTACAGTAAGGGATAGTGATGTATAATGGATGTCACAGGTACAGTAAGGGATAGTGATGTATAATGGATATCACAGGTACAGTAAGGGATAGTGATATATAATGGATGTCACAGGTACAGTAAGGGATAGTGATGCATAATGGATGTCACAGGTACAGTAAGGGATAGTGATGTATAATGGATGTCACAGGTACAGTAAGGGATAGTGATATATAATGGATGTCACAGGTACAGTAAGGGATAGTGATGTATAATGGATGTCACAGGTACAGTAAGGGATAGTGATGTATAATGGATGTCACAGGTACAGTAAGGGATAGTGATGTATAATGGATGTCACAGGTACAGTAAGGGATAGTGATGTATAATGGATGTCACAGGTACAGTAAGGGATAGTGATGTATAATGGATGTCACAGGTACAGTAAGGGATATTGATGTATAATGGATGTCACAGGTACAGTAAGGGATAGTGATATATAATGGATGTCACAGGTACAGTAAGGGATAGTGATATATAATGGATGTCACAGGTACAGTAAGGGATAGTGATGTATAATGGATGTCACAGGTACAGTAAGGGATAGTGATGCATAATGGATGTCACAGGTACAGTAAGGGATAGTGATGTATAATGGATGTCACAGGTACAGTAAGGGATAGTGATGTATAATGGATGTCACAGGTACAGTAAGGGATAGTGATGTATAATGGATGTCACAGGTACAGTAAGGGATAGTGATGTATAATGGATGTCACAGGTACAGTAAGGGATAGTGATGTATAATGGATGTCACAGGTACAGTAAGGGATAGTGATGTATAATGGATGTCACAGGTACAGTAAGGGATAGTGATGTATAATGGATGTCACAGGTACAGTAAGGGATAGTGATGTATAATGGATGTCACAGGTACAGTAAGGGATAGTGATGTATAATGGATGTCACAGGTACAGTAAGGGATAGTGATGTATAATGGATGTCACAGGTACAGTAAGGGATAGTGATGCATAATGGATGTCACAGGTACAGTAAGGGATAGTGATGTATAATGGATGTCACAGGTACAGTAAGGGATAGTGATGTATAATGGATGTCACAGGTACAGTAAGGGATAGTGATGCATAATGGATGTCACAGGTACAGTAAGGGATAGTGATGTATAATGGATGTCACAGGTACAGTAAGGGATAGTGATGTATAATGGATGTCACAGGTACAGTAAGGGATAGTGATGTATAATGGATGTCACAGGTACAGTAAGGGATAGTGATGTATAATGGATGTCACAGGTACAGTAAGGGATAGTGATGCATAATGGATGTCACAGGTACAGTAAGGGATAGTGATGTATAATGGATGTCACAGGTACAGTAAGGGATAGTGATGTATAATGGATGTCACAGGTACAGTAAGGGATAGTGATGCATAATGGATGTCACAGGTACAGTAAGGGATAGTGATGTATAATGGATGTCACAGGTACAGTAAGGGATAGTGATGTATAATGGATGTCACAGGTACAGTAAGGGATAGTGATGTATAATGGATGTCACAGGTACAGTAAGGGATAGTGATGTATAATGGATGTCACAGGTACAGTAAGGGATAGTGATGTATAATGGATGTCACAGGTACAGTAAGGGATAGTGATGTATAATGGATGTCACAGGTACAGTAAGGGATAGTGATGTATAATGGATGTCACAGGTACAGTAAGGGATAGTGATGTATAATGGATGTCACAGGTACAGTAAGGGATAGTGATGTATAATGGATGTCACAGGTACAGTAAGGGATAGTGATGTATAATGGATGTCACAGGTACAGTAAGGGATAGTGATGCATAATGGATGTCACAGGTACAGTAAGGGATAGTGATGTATAATGGATGTCACAGGTACAGTAAGGGATAGTGATGTATAATGGATGTCACAGGTACAGTAAGGGATAGTGATGCATAATGGATGTCACAGGTACAGTAAGGGATAGTGATGTATAATGGATGTCACAGGTACAGTAAGGGATAGTGATGTATAATGGATGTCACAGGTACAGTAAGGGATAGTGATATATAATGGATGTCACAGGTACAGTAAGGGATAGTGATGTATAATGGATGTCACAGGTACAGTAAGGGATAGTGATGCATAATGGATGTCACAGGTACAGTAAGGGATAGTGATGTATAATGGATGTCACAGGTACAGTAAGGGATAGTGATGTATAATGGATGTCACAGGTACAGTAAGGGATAGTGATATAATGGATGTCACAGGTACAGTAAGGGATAGTGATGTATAATGGATGTCACAGGTACAGTAAGGGATAGTGATGCATAATGGATGTCACAGGTACAGTAAGGGATAGTGATGTATAATGGATGTCACAGGTACAGTAAGGGATAGTGATGTATAATGGATGTCACAGGTACAGTAAGGGATAGTGATCATAATGGATGTCACAGGTACAGTAAGGGATAGTGATGTATAATGGATGTCACAGGTACAGTAAGGGATAGTGATGTATAATGGATGTCACAGGTACAGTAAGGGATAGTGATGTATAATGGATGTCACAGGTACAGTAAGGGATAGTGATGCATAATGGATGTCACAGGTACAGTAAGGGATAGTGATGTATAATGGATGTCACAGGTACAGTAAGGGATAGTGATGTATAATGGATGTCACAGGTACAGTAAGGGATAGTGATATATAATGGATGTCACAGGTACAGTAAGGGATAGTGATGTATAATGGATGTCACAGGTACAGTAAGGGATAGTGATGTATAATGGATGTCACAGGTACAGTAAGGGATAGTGATGTATAATGGATGTCACAGGTACAGTAAGGGATAGTGATGTATAATGGATGTCACAGGTACAGTAAGGGATAGTGATGTATAATGGATGTCACAGGTACAGTAAGGGATAGTGATATATAATGGATGTCACAGGTAAAGTAAGGGATAGTGATGTATAATGGATGTCACAGGTACAGTAAGGGATAGTGATGTATAATGGATGTCACAGGTACAGTAAGGGATAGTGATGTATAATGGATGTCACAGGTACAGTAAGGGATAGTGATGTATAATGGATGTCACAGGTACAGTAAGGGATAGTGATGTATAATGTCACAGGTACAGTAAGGGATAGTGATGCATAATGGATGTCACAGGTACAGTAAGGGATAGTGATGTATAATGGACGTCACAGGTACAGTAAGGGATAGTGATGTATAATGGATGTCACAGGTACAGTAAGGGATAGTGATATAATGGATGTCACAGGTACAGTAAGGGATAGTGATGTATAATGGATGTCACAGGTACAGTAAGGGATAGTGATGCATAATGGATGTCACAGGTACAGTAAGGGATAGTGATGTATAATGGATGTCACAGGTACAGTAAGGGATAGTGATGTATAATGGATGTCACAGGTACAGTAAGGGATAGTGATGTATAATGGATGTCACAGGTACAGTAAGGGATAGTGATGTATAATGGATGTCACAGGTACAGTAAGGGATAGTGATGTATAATGGATGTCACAGGTACAGTAAGGGATAGTGATGTATAATGGATGTCACAGGTACAGTAAGGGATAGTGATGTATAATGGATGTCACAGGTACAGTAAGGGATAGTGATGTATAATGGATGTCACAGGTACAGTAAGGGATAGTGATGTATAATGGATGTCACAGGTACAGTAAGGGATAGTGATGTATAATGGATGTCACAGGTACAGTAAGGGATAGTGATGTATAATGGATGTCACAGGTACAGTAAGGGATAGTGATGTATAATGGATGTCACAGGTACAGTAAGGGATATTGATGTATAATGGATGTCACAGGTACAGTAAGGGATAGTGATGTATAATGGATGTCACAGGTACAGTAAGGGATAGTGATATATAATGGATGTCACAGGTACAGTAAGGGATAGTGATGTATAATGGATGTCACAGGTACAGTAAGGGATAGTGATGTATAATGACCTAGCGACACCGACACATAAAACATCTCTCTTAAACAATCTCTCTCCATCCCGATCCAACCTAACCTAACTTTACCCAAGCCAAACTAACTGTCCCCAAATTGCATGTGAAAATCGATGGATGATGTGTGTGAGGAGAAGAGCATATAAAAAGGTGTTGGCCTGAATACTAATGTAGCAATCACCAATCAACAAGCTGTAATCGTGTGTACAAACAATACATGATTCAATCTCGCAGGTGTTCTACAATCTTTTGGTGGACAATGGTCCTACAATTTCGCATCTTGTCAAAGTATTCATGCATGAAAGAAGAGAGAGATTTTTTTTTTCTTCATAATTCTGAGGTTTGGGATACCAAGTATACACACACTCTGTCTGTCTCCCCTCTCTCTCTCTCTCTCTTTCTCTCTCACACACACACACACATACACACACACACACACACACATACAAAGAGTTGAAACCGTGATGGTGAAAAACTTGGTGGTGACACTTTGATATGACGCAGCTCTGTCTATTGTCAGATGTTAGGATACTGCCATCAGCTTGGGAACAACAGGTAGCTGGGGTGTCAAGGTAATGCTCTACATACATACATACACAGGCACACAGACATATACACACACTAGGACACGCACACTACACCACACACCACTCATAAACACTCACACACATATTTCACACAAACACAAATTATCAAATACAACCACATACATGACACTCATACATACACACACACATAAACACACAGATATACACACACACACACACACACACACACACACACTCACTCACTCATACAGTATACCGATACACATACGAACAAAATTACTTTCACAAACATACATAAATGCCTTCTCTTTTGGGCACACACATACACAAACACTCCCTCTCTCTCACACACACACACACACACACACACACACATACATACACCTGGATATAACCAAAAGTGTTCAGTAGAGCACGTATCTCCGCCAGGCTTGCAAATTTGGATTATACGAAAGTTGGAGCCATAAACATCGACATCAAGTAGAGATGAAGAAATTATGTTAGTTTGAGAAGAATATAAAGTTTACTAATTTAAGGCGAGGCTGGCCGTTTGTTTGGTCTATTAATTCATGTATTTATTTATGTTTTTAGTTTCCTCCCTAGACCTCCATCAAGCTTAGAAAAACACCCCCTAGACCCCCCTTCAAGATAAATTTTTACATTTTTCGGTATAAAAATGTCCCGGCCGAAGGCCTGTTCCTCTTAAAATATCAGGCTCGCTATTGCTCGCCAGGATATAATCGACACCTAAATGGCACGAAAGGTCTTAAAATTGACAACGAAATGGGGCGAAAGGTGTTAAAATCGCCAAACTAATAGGCCCAACGTCTTATAATCTCAAAACTAGTAGGGCTAAATACTAGAGAGAAGGGGTTCCAGAAAAACGGTCTGCCTCCCCTTAATATATGCATTACAACCATATTTTAGCTGGCAATTCAGATAAATATTCCTGTATATGTCGACAGCTCCAACTTTCTTATTGCACGAAACTTACAAGTGGTTAACCCTCTCAAGCTCCAATACGCGTTTCTGTTCTGTTTCTGGCTACTATTAAACGATTTTATTCAGATTAGCAACGGTATATGGAAGTCAAAGGGTTGATTGAGATAGTATTTACCCTTTCAATACCCACAGATACTTCCTAAGCTGCATAAAATCGTCTAATGATAGCCAAAATAAACTGCTAAAACGAGTCAGAGCTTCAGTGGTTTGTTATGATCCAAGTATACAAGTCACAGTCAATTGGGTCAAATGGTTGAGCTGGGCTGAACTGTTGAATTGAGCTGAATGCCTGATTAGATTGAATTGCATCTCTTTCACTCTTCTATCGCTATTACAACAACCAGTGTTCTTCAGAGCTCTCTCAGTGTATACCACCTCCCTTGCGGCACCTGCCTTTCAACACAATCCCACTCCTATTCTGCCCAGCTCTCCAACCCAAGAATTGATAAATTTTCTTCAGTCTTTCTTCTACTCAACAAATGAACTCTGGAACTCTCTCCCTCAATCAATCTTTCCTTTATCCTATGACTTAGACTGCTTTAAACTTCGTGTGTCCAGGCATTTTGATTCCAACGTCCCTTGAATTTGGCTCTGTCACTCTTTTGACTTTGGGGGAGACACTCGTTACAGGCAACCTGACTTTTGTCTCCTCCATACACATAGAACAAATAAATGGTGGTACAGTTAATTTCGGCCGAGGAGTCAAATGGGCCAAGTAGTCGAAATGGGCTGAACATTCTGGTTGAATAGTGCCATGCAGGTGAATTGGTTTGAGACAGTTAAATTGGATCCAGGCTGCTGAGATGGTCGAATTAGTCTGATGTGGTCGAATTGGGCCAAGGTGATTAAATTAGGCCGAGATGGTAGAATTGTGTCGACACAGTTGAGTTGGGCCAAGGCGGCCGAATTGGGTTGAGGCGATATGATACTCGCTCTGGGGTAATTTTATTGGGCAATTCAACTGAGAGATATTGAAAGTTGTTCAAAAGTTAATAGTTTCTATTCTGGTACCAAATGAAAGTACAAAGGATGTCAATCAACAACAGGTCTAGCCACCCCTCGAAGTTGCATGCCTTCTAAATCACAGTTGTTCAAAGTGTCAAACAGTGGCTTAGAGTGGGTATGGGACAATTGGAAAGGGAAGTACTACACTAGGGCTATTGTCTGTGGCAGGGTTAGGAAATGACAGTAGGGGAAAATTTGAGTTATTTGTAACAAACACAGCTATAAGTGATCCTTCATGTATCTGAGGAAAAGTGAGTAACATCTTAGTTATTTATTTATACATGTAGTGATCCTCGATGTAGCTAAGTACAAAGGAGAATATAAAGTTATTAATTTCCAAATGCAGTCAGTTGCGGGTTTAAGGCAAGGTGTTTGTCTAGGCGATGTTTAAAGGAATCAAAGGTGCTGCAGTCTATAACATCTCGAGGAAGCCCATTCTACAAGTTCACAACTCGATTGAAGAAGACATTATTAGACTCATGTGAGTTAAACAAAATTACCAATGATTTTGCAACCATATTACCTTGTATATTTTGATTGGTCGATTGTAAAGTACATATTACAGTTCATATACATTGTTGATGGGTTTTAGGTTACTTGATAATGTTCTCCCAAATCTGTTTCTCTGTCTACACTCTTAAGCTGAGTGCCATTCATTGAATAGTTTGCTTTCTCATTAAAGGTCCCGATATAGAGTACTTTACATTTATCTGTATTAAAACTCATTCGGCAAATTTGAGCCCAACATGACAGCTTATCTAGCCGGTTATTTTGCATATCTTCTACATGTTCATTTGTGAATACGGAATTTGCAATTTTTGTATCGTCTGCAAACTTTGAGATTGTACAGGTGAGGCCCTCATACGTGTCGTTTATGTAACTAGGAAGAGAACTGGCCTTAGAACCGATCCCTGGGGTACCCTGCTAGTTACATTGGTCCATTTCGACTCTTTACCATTTATGACCACCCTTTGCTGAGATCGATAGAAGTGTTTGAATCCGTCCGTTAGATTTTGTCATTTTGAGAAACTCTGCTGACTAATCGAAAGACGGACACACAAGCAGACAAACTTACAGCAACAATCCACACGTTGTGATGTGCAAGAATGGGACAGCAGGTCGGCTTACACAGATCAACAATGGATAGCCAAATAATAGGAAAGAACAAAGGTAAGATATGAGGAAAAGATTAAAAAAAAAAGGCAGTATGTAAATTGTGGCGTGGGGCAAGAATGGTGACAGAGAGATGACAGATAGCAGGGTAGAGGACAGGGAGGGAGAGAGAGAGAGAGAGAGAGAGAGAGAGAGAGAGAGAGAGAGAGAGAGAGAGAGAGAGAGAGAGAGAGAGAGAGAGAGTGAGAGTGAGAGAAAAAGAGAGAGAGAGGAGAGTCCAGCATCGCAATCCATTTCGAAGTCAATCTCCAATCTCAAATTTGGTTTAGTCAACAATAATTTCACCAAATAAGTCGAACAATTTTTTCCTATTGACGATCTTATTAATTTTTCAGTTAATCCAGAGAAAATGAATTGTTGAAAAAAAAATGAAGAAGTACGTCTCTATTACAAAATTGTAGAGCAATTGTATGTTTGGGTTCGTCTTAATAGTCAGTATACCTCCATGGTCAGGGCGTTCCAGGGTTAATTAACAAAAAACAAAAACATCTTCAAACAAATAAAAAATAAATAAATAAATAAATAAATAAATAAAACATAAACAAAAAAAATCATCCATCTTACTAGTTATCCCGTGATTCTCGGTATGTAATCCCCGTAGAGTTTATCGCGATAGTGGTGACTATTCTAGGGATATATTTTTTTTATAGGGATATGGCTGGGATCAGGGAATAACTTTGAACAAGAGAAAAGGTCCTACGAAAGCCCTACACATTTTACTATTCTACTTAGCTCTTTCTTTCCTCCTTTCCTTCTTTCATTCTTGGAGACCTCTCACCTCCCCAACCTGGCTATCCCCCTCAACTTTAACTTTACTTAACTTTGGGATCGGGATATGGTAAGGACTGCACTTTAATCTGCACAGCATGTGGTTACCTCAGCTAGTGTATAATAGATGTGTATCATCAGCTGCTAATTAAATTAAATAGCAAAGCATAACACAATTATAAATAGCCATAGGTCCTCATCGAAGCCATCCACAAGTCTTAGATTACATTTGATTTAACGCCTTTAGGACGATAATGCTATTTTTATTTTATTTTGGCTATCCTTAAGGGATTTTATTAAGCTCAAGAAGGAACTCTATAACAATCAAAGTTACATGAATGATCGTAATTAATCCTCTGAAGTCCACAGTGTCTTCCAAACACCGTGTAATGCTATCCTGAACATAGTGACACAGTCGCCATCATAATATAAAGGGTTAATAATGTAATTTGTTAAAGACCTGCCTACCATAAGTTGGAGTTGAAATAGCTTACCTGAAATCGTCTAATAACGATGGACGAAAACATAAAATCAGTTGAAGATTAACTGTCTTTTGGGATCAAGGAATCTAGCAAAGTAATGATAGATACATTTAGTGTATAACAGCATATTAATAGCCAATTTGATCTCTTGGCCCAGTTCGACAGGTCAGCTCAATTTGACCGCTCAACCTAATTTAGCTCCCCATCTCGCAAACAGTAACCATAGACTGGCAAGATGTGATTGTAGACTCTATTGTATTTTGTAATGAGAGAGAGAGATGGAAAGCTCAAATCAGCCATGGACATAAGCGGCCACAGACCAAAATGGCCGCATACCAAAAAGGCAATGAACAAAAACCATCCCAGAATAAACTGTCAATCATGTTCGACCATTTAGCCAATATCAGCCGCATACCAAAATCGCAATGGACCGAAATGGCCACTTGACCAATACCAATCACACTAATCGCCTGCATATCCCAAAGTGGTCATGGACCCTAACAATAATGGACCACAATAGCTCATCATAATCGACCGCTTGGCCCACATCAGCAGCGGACTAAAAATTGCCACAAACTAATAAGGCTACAGGTTCGAACGTATTTGAAGACATTTGCTCTGGCTTGCACGGTTGTCACAGAGATTGTATGTGTTTTACTGAACAACCTTGCAGTCTTCTTTAATTATATTATGGGATGCTATGCCGACAGCAACAGATTATACACAATTTCTTGAACAATTCTGACACGTTGATGAAATATTTAGAAACATACGACACATGCCTGTTTTTCCTCATTCAATCCAAGTTTATCATATAAGAGTATATCAGTTACTTGTGCTGCACAGTGCTGGCGATTGTATACAGTCATTGTAGTTTTGAGTGTAACTGTAGATGTTGTTGGTATGAGTGTGGGTGTGTTGTGTTGCAAGTCATGAAGCAGCAGAGATGGCTGCTCCCTCCTCCCTGGCTAGGTAAACACTCCATAACTGGCGGCAGTGTCAACAAACACCAGACCCGCTCACTCACTACACGCAGCACTTTCTGCACCGGGATTTACGCAAATATACACCGATTTGTAGGGGTTGATGACCAGGGGAGGGAGACCTTTAGTGTCTATTTCTATAATTCAACCCTCCAGGCATATAAACTTTATATTATGTATTCGATGCCCGGTCCACAAAGAAACCAAGAAGGCTGGGAACCTGCCCATCACCATCATAGGTAGCTTTAGCTAGATGGGCGCAATTCCACATTCGATGACAGATTACTTGCATTCACACTACATACCAAAAGTCTTACACTCTCTGATGCCAATAGTATCTCCTGAGTTTATTAGTGGGATTGTTCACATATTACAGTATATTGCCAACAGCAAGCATATAGGCCTATATATAGCATGACGGTGTGCTGATGATGACGTACTGAAAATAAGTACAGGACGAATCAACACCTATTAAATTCTCGTCTGTCGTGAATTGATTCCGGTTAGAAGGACTGTAGGTTCAGTGCTATGACCTTCAGTTACACCATCTCTAAGTGTAGTTGCTACACCTTTAAACAACTTCATTTATATCAACAATCAGCCTTTACCTTCTTAGTTTCTCAAGGTACCGTTGATAATAACCATCAAATGCAATTAAAGTCCTCTTTGCTACATTCCCGAACACAAAGGTCCGTCTGGATCCTTCATATCTCTACTATTTGTAATTATGATCCATGGTACTGACGATGATAAAGGAGGGGTGTCAAGGTGAAGCTCCTAGCAAGTTTTCCAACATGTAAACATTGGAAGCCAGGCACAGCCGATCTACTGTAATTTATCCACTACGTAATCATGAATTCACCCATACAATGGTGTTCCCAATCGGTTGGGGTGTGTGACTGAGAATACAGCACAAACAAGAGAGGTTAACGCAGGAAGACAGCAGAAGGAAAACAACCTTGTGTAGTGTTAAGAAGAGAGACTGTTTGTGAGAGCTAGCTGGATTACTCTCTGTGTAGGTGAGGTACAAAGCAAATCGGTAAGAGAGGCCAAGCAAATGAAACAGGATTCCAGCGACTCCTTATCAGATGCCTATAGCCTCTCCTGGGTATAGCTCTGTTCGATTGGTGCCTACAATCTCCCCCACCACTGCACCAGCTGAGTGAGCAAGGACACACTGTTCTTGCCTCTAAAGCCCAGTTCAGACTACCAATTTTCCGGTCCCCCAAAAAGGGCCCTGTGATGTCACATTTAAAATACGGTAGACGAAAAACTGTATTAAAACAAAACCATAGTTCGCCGACCTAGAACCGAGTGGGATACTGCGACTGACACTACTAGACGCACGATCAGTGGAACACGTATT
Organism: Paralithodes platypus; assembly: GCA_032716605.1. Classification (NCBI taxonomy): domain Eukaryota; kingdom Metazoa; phylum Arthropoda; class Malacostraca; order Decapoda; family Lithodidae; genus Paralithodes; species Paralithodes platypus. The sequence continues at coordinate 18,741,307 of CM064504.1, forward strand.
TATTGCAGCATTTTTTTTTTTCATTTAAAATATGCACTTAAAGCATAATTTATCTTATAAGCGAAATCACCATAATTCAATGCAAATGCACATACAAATACTATAGTCATAAAACTTCAGTAACAGCCTTCTGAACGAGTGAAGAGGCCCACAAAAAGTTAATACTGATATATCTTCTTCCAGGCGGCAGTTTTTGGTTAGTTATTGAGGTATGACATCAATTTGATGTCCCACAACACACAAATAATCTCATTTATTAATTTCACTTCCAAAACCAAACACCTCCCAATAAAATTAATGAAAGCATGTGATCCTCCCGGGATTCGAACCTGGGTTACCACATACAGATCTTGAACACTCTAAGCATTACACCATCAAGACAGCTTGAAAATTCCTACTGAGAACCAGCCTTAAAACTGTCTCAGCGGCTGACTTGACCAGTCTGCGTCATGTGACTAGCACATGCACAGAGTAGAATAAGCAAGGGATTGGCTCGCTCAGTTCACCTCTGAATGACCTCAGACCAAGCGAGCAAGATCTCATTTCCCTCTGCTCACCTCTAAACAGGTGGCAGTCGATACGAGCACATTGATCACCTCCTAATGGCCTTACAGACCAATAGGACCTGGCCTATGTCATGCAGTGGGCTGAGTGAGCAAGGGTGCGGTTCACTACGATCACTTTTTAACAACCTATAGCCTATATCACTCCCCAGCCCTCAGACAGGAGAAAGATGGCCAGTTTCCCCATACTTAATTCCTTTATGCACCTACCTGTAAATAGGAATCTGATGTAAGTGAAACTTTGTGAAGTTTCTTCCATGGTGATCAAACGTACACAAGTCCGCAGACAAATTAAATTATTTAGTTGCCCTCTCTGTATTCACACAAAGTGACTTAAGTGCGGCGGGTGAAGTACGACTACCCAGAAGCACAGTTTTATTTGGCCATCCTATCCAGCCTTCATTCGAAATATCCCTATCCCTTAATACAAACCAAAGCCAACCCAAACCCTAAGAAGACAATTAAGAACATAACATTAGGCAACGGGTATAAAATATCCTTCTTTCACAGCGGTACGCCACGATGTTCTCTAGTGGAAGTAAATATAATTTTATGTTCCCTTTTAGCAATAATATTCTTTAACCCTCTCCGACATATGACGCGATTATGAGCCTATTGGGGATACTTTAAAGCCTTTGTTACCATCAGGGGTATTTAGAAACCTTTAGTTTAGTTACTTCAACCTCTGCAATTGTCTTTGAGTTAGCTGTGGGCAGAAAACTAATTTTGGATAGGTAATTATAAGAGTGAGAGAACTCTATTTCTTATTGCTAATCTGGCTACCTCTGCGTCATAAATGCGTGAAAGGGTTAACACTCCACGAGCGGCTAGGTCGGTAACTTCTACTACCTGCCAAGCGGGTAGTTTTAACCTAAACGAGCTTATTTCCATGCTCTTTTTCATGCATAAACAAGAGCCAGAGCGTAATACAATTATGTATCCCTGAAAGGGCGATAATTGAGATTTCCAATGATACCAGAACCATCCTTCTATGACCACGCGTTCTCTTGCAACGATCGTGCAACACGAAGGAAAAATCCCTAAAATACGGTAATTTCCTTACATAATTCCCTGTGTAGCGAGGTAGCGAGTGTGGATGTGTGTGGAGGGGAGAGCAGTTGTCGCGCGGGAGCCGTGCCGAACGGTCGGAGCCGACCTACGCTCCTCCCACCGCTCGTCTCTCTCTCGGAGCCAATTATTGCTCAAAATTCCACACCGCCTCAAGTCGGTCCCCGCCACATAGTCCTTGGTTTTATAGACCGACTTAAGGCGGGCCCCGCTAATTAAGGGTTAACCCCTTCAGCACCATGACGCCTCTTTATCTTTGATTCTGGCTAAAATGAGACACGTTTATGCAGTTTAAAAAGGACCTATATTACTAAGAGGATTTATTGAGATCGTATTTACCCATTTGAGTCGCATAGGTAGATTACAAAGGAAATCGTCCAATGGTAACCAGAAGATGATTAAATTTACTTAATGGTAGTGAAGGGGTTAATACTTAAGGGGAGATGGGTCGTTTTTCTGGCACCCCCTTCTCCCTCATGTTTAGACCCAATTGTTTGAGATTATAAATTATAGTTTGACGATTTTAACACCATTCGCCCCATTTCGTTGTCAATGTTAAGACCTTTTGTGCCATTTAGGTGTCGATTTTTTTTCCTGGCGAGCGATAGCGAGCCTGTAATTTTAAGAGGAAGCGGCCTTCGGCCGGGACATTTTTCTACCGAAACATTTACAAATTTATCTTGAAGGGGGTCTAGGGTGTGTATTTTTAAGTTTGATGGAGGTCTAGCGAGGAAAACATATAATACATGAGGATATAAATTAATAGACCAAAAAAATAACCCATCTCGCCTTAAAAGTGATTCTGTGCAAGGTCGGGTGCTCTCCAGCGTCTCCCTAAACACCGGGTTTTATGAATACCCGCACAGATTGTAAGGACACCCCCGGGGGAGATTAAAGGCAGGCAGCTCCCACTAAACACACTCATTACGGAACATGCTCACTCTGTTTTTTTTGCAACTTGCCTAAGTGGGAGTTCGTACATGTCGCATGAAAAGAAAAGTATTTTTAGTAAGTCATCTAATTGACCTCCCACACACACACACTCTCTCACAGTGCCGCTCCGAATTTCATGTGTTTATTGATGTATTACATTTAAGTATCTGTGGAATAGGTCACACGTGTACAATAGACTAGGTTAGTTTAGGCTGAGCTAGTCAAGGTTGACGAATCAGTGTTGCCAGATACACAAATGTGACAAATTGCCATAGCTTCGCAAGACGACCAATCGCTGTGCATCAAAGTGGCGCCATCAGAGTGCATTGGGTGTAAAGGAATTTCGTTATAGGCTACACATAACTCAACTTCCACTACATATAACTCATCTTCCACTACACATAACTCACCTTCCACTACACATAACTCACCTTCCACTACATATAACTCACGTTCCACTACACATAACTCACCTTCCACTACATATAACTCACCTTCCACTACACATAACTCACCTTCCACTACACATAACTCACCTTCCACTACACATAACTCACCTTCCACTACACATAACTCACCTTCCACTACACATAACTCACCTTCCACTACACATAACTCACCTTCCACTACACATAACTCACCTTCCACTACACATAACTCACCTTCCACTACACATAACTCACCTTCCACTAAACATAACTCACCTTCCACTACACATAACTCACCTTCCACTACACATAACTCACCTTCCACTACACATAACTCACCTTCCACTACACATAACTCACCTTCCACTACACATAACTCACCTTCCACTACATATAACTCACCTTCCACTACACATAACTCACCTTCCACTACACATAACTCACCTTCCACTACACATAACTCACCTTCCACTACACATAACTCACCTTCCACTACATATAACTCACCTTCCACTACACATAACTCACCTTCCACTACACATAACTCACCTTCCACTACACATAACTCACCTTCCACTACACATAACTCACCTTCCACTACACATAACTCACCTTCCACTACATATAACTCACCTTCCACTACATATAACTCACCTTCCACTACATATAACTCACCTTCCACTACACATAACTCACCTTCCACTACATATAACTCACCTTCCACTACATATAACTCACCTGCCACTACATATAACTCACCTTCCACTACACATAACTCACCTTCCACTACATATAACTCACCTTCCACTACATATAACTCACCTTCCACTACACATAACTCACCTTCCACTACATATAACTCACCTTCCACTACATATAACTCACCTTCCACTACACATAACTCACCTTCCACTACATATAACTCACCTTCCACTACACATAACTCACCTTCCACTACATATAACTCACCTTCCACTACATATAACTCACCTTCCACTACATATAACTCACCTTCCACTACATATAACTCACCTTCCACTACATATAACTCACTTTCCACTACACATAACTCACCTTCCACTACATATAACTCACCTTCCACTACACATAACTCACCTTCCACTACATATAACTCACCTTCCACTACATATAACTCACCTTCCACTACACATAACTCACCTTCCACTACATATAACTCACCTTCCACTAAACATAACTCACCTTCCACTACACATAACTCACCTTCCACTACACATAACTCACCTTCCACTACATATAACTCACCTTCCACTACACATAACTCACCTTCCACTACACATAACTCACCTTTCACTACATATAACTCACCTTCCACTACATATAACTCACCTTCCACTACATATAACTCACCTTCCACTACACATAACTCACCTTCCACTACACATAACTCACCTTCCACTACATATAACTCACCTTCCACTACACATAACTCACCTTCCACTACACATAACTCACCTTCCACTACATATAACTCACCTTCCACTACACATAACTCACCTTCCACTACATATAACTCACCTTCCACTACATATAACTCACCTTCCACTACATATAACTCACCTTCCACTACATATAACTCACCTTCCAGTACACATAACTCACCTTCCACTACATATAACTCACCTTCCACTACACATAACTCACCTTCCACTACATATAACTCACCTTCCACTACACATAACTCACCTTCCACTACATATAACTCACCTTCCACTACACATAACTCCCCTTCCACTACATATAACTCACCTTCCACTACATATAACTCCCCTTCCACTACATATAACTCACCTTCCACAACATATAACTCACCTTCCACTACATATAACTCACCTTCCACTACACATAACTCACCTTCCACTACATATAACTCACCTTCCACTACATATAACTCACCTTCCGCTACACATAACTCACCTTCCACTACATATAACTCACCTTCCACTACACATAACTCACCTTCCACTACACATAACTCACCTTCCACTACACATAACTCACCTTCCACTACATATAACTCACCTACCACTACATATAACTCACCTTCCACTACATATAACTCACCTTCCACTACATATAACTCACCTTCCACTACATATAACTCACCTGCCACTACATATAACTCACCTTCCACTACACATAACTCACCTGCCACTACATATAACTCACCTGCCACTACATATAACTCACCTTCCACTACACATAACTCACCTGCCACTACATATAACTCACCTTCCACTACATATAACTCACCTTCCACTACATATAACTCACCTTCCACTACATATAACTCACCTTCCACTACATATAACTCACCTTCCACTACATATAACTCACCTTCCACTACACATAACTCACTTTCCACTACACATAACTCACCTTCCACTACACATAACTCACCTTCCACTACATATAACTCACCTTCCACTACATATAACTCACCTTCCACTACATATAACTCACCTTCCACTACATATAACTCACCTTCCACTACATATAACTCACCTTCCACTACACATAACTCACCTTCCACTACATATAACTCACCTTCCACTACATATAACTCACCTTCCACTACACATAACTCACCTTCCACTACATATAACTCACCTTCCACTACATATAACTCACCTTCCACTACATGTAACTCACCTTCCACTACATATAACTCACCTTCCACTACATATAACTCACCTTCCACTACATATAACTCACCTTCCACTACATATAACTCACCTTCCACTACATATAACTCACCTTCCACTACATATAACCTCTACAACTGACGATATTATGTGTGGTTGTCATGAACATAAACACTACAGTATTTGCAATCTACACAACCCTTCTAATCAAGAATCATTATCAGACAAAGACTATACATACCCGCATACATTTTGGGTATTGTCCTTATTATAACAACTACAGTATTAACCCGTACAGCCCCAGCGACGCGTCTGACGCGTCGGCGATGTATGTAACGCACAGCCCCAGAGACGCGCCTGGCGCGTCACCCTAATTGCGCCGACCGTAACCTCAGGTGTAGCCACTCAAGAGGGCTCAGATTTGTATGGGAACTGTGTACGTATCCCACGCAACCGTGCCGATGGTTGAAAATTCTCAAAGTCCACTTGCGTAAATAACCTGGTTTTTTGGGGTAATTGCCTTCAATTTTTTACTCTTGTAAAATACGTTTTCGGGGGCTCTGTAGGATCATTCTTTAAGCTTTTTGAGCGGTTTTTCGTGGTTTTTCCTTCATTCCTAACCCATTCGCTATTGTTTCTGGAATAAAACAATTTTTTGAAAACCGGCCGGGTTATGGTGAACAAACATTACAAAACTAGCCGGGGCTCCACGGGTTAAGGGGGTGACATGCTTTTTTCACTCTGGGTTGTATTCATTCGGCCCCATTCAGCCTACTGTTTTAAGACGTGTATCCCCATCCAGGTGTCTATATATACCTGGCGAGCGATAGCGAGCCACCATATTTTGGATAATGAGTTAGACAGCTGGCTAAATTTGTACATTTTTCGATAGAAACATGTATCCGGCGAAGCTGGATTTCTCCATTAAATGCTGGCTCGCTATCGCTCGCCAGGAAGAAATCGACACCTGAATGGGGATAAACGTCTTAAAACAGTTGGCTGAGTTGGGCCGAATGGATACAAGCCATTGTCCTTTACTACATGCCTTTCCACCTTTCGTTCCTATATGGGTGTCCCTATGGGTTATTAAATATGTTATAAGTTAAATTTTATCGTCTGTCTATACAAATTACAAGCTGTTCTCGAGTATTCAAGCTTTATCCCAAAATATACTGGAGACCGCTTTGTTTTGGCAGACTTGTCCCACTTAGAGAATTAAATGTGGAAAAAACAATCTGTTATATGTTTATTTACGTGATTAAATTGACACATTGTGGTGGGAGGGCTTGTGGCTTTGGCTCCGCTGCATGTCTGCCTGCCGAGATCGGACCCTCTCCGGGTGGTCAGGGGCCGGGGGAGTGCTGGAGCGACCTTGGTAACCCTGGTCTCTGGGTCTTCTCCTGGGTGACCTGGATGTGTGTGAGTTTGTGTTTTTTTATCTGTGTTTATTTTTTGTTTTATGTTGTTTTTGTGTTTTCCCTGTTCTTGCTCTGTCTTGAGTCGGCTACCCCCAAAATGGGGATTGGGCCTGAGCATATAGATAGATAGATAAAAATTGACACTCATGGGTTGAATATTACTTTTAACGGTTGGTTTTAATTTTATGAGATACTTTTCTCCCAGTATTGTTGGCTTAAAAAGTAATACAAGCATTAAGAGACTTCCTCCACATTTTAATCCTGAATCTAGTGAGCGAAATACTACGAGTTTCACATTCTTTCGTTCGGGTTAGTCTCAACTTTCGTATTATTTGGTTTGCTCTCACATAATGAGATAAATATATTGTAACAATACTTATATATCGTGTTTTTGGTATAGTTTCCTTCAATACAGTTCTCCCCGGTGTGTAATATATGAATATAGTAGAGCCTCAATAGTTGCCAGATAGCACTTTCTGAACAAAAGGTACTGGGAATCGAGTCATGACTTCTTAGCGCGATTGTACATTCGGATACCATAGCCCACTCATAATTGTTCCTGGACGTCACCTATTTCTAATTATGGAAGTATATCTCGGAAAACGAATTTATGAATATCATTTTCTATACATGAACTACAAAACTATATACAGTATAATATTTATTAAAAAGCAAGTTCTATCCAAAAATCCATGCAGCTAATTATAATTGCATAAAGAAAAACATAAGGGGTCCTCGTATTCTAATGAGTGGGCTAGAGACTATGGTATCCGAGTGTACGGTACATTGGCTTAGTTATTCTAATGAGTGGGCTAGAGACTATGGTATCCGAGTGTACGGTACATTGGCTTAGTTATTCTAATGAGTGGGCTAGAGACTATGGTATCCGAGTGTACGGTACATTGGCTTAGTTATTGATTGAATTTGAACATGAGAAAATGAAACCAGAGAATAAATGAAGAAATTAACACATGCTGGCACTCCGAAATTAATAGCGTAAATACAAAAATAAATATTATCTCTTCCACTCTATAGCTCAGAATTTTGTGGGGCATCTTTTTTTTTTACAATATATGTGAAGATTTCAATGGTAACTGCAGATTTACGATACACCAAATAGTTACGAAGAAAAACGAAGATAAGTAAAAGTATTGAAAAGTACATAAATTTGAGATTTTTTACTATTATTCAGTTTTATAGCCTAATTGTATGATGTATCATTTAGTAGCCAATAACTTAAGGGGTGACCTGCTTTTTGTTATTTCTGTCCTTTTCTCTCTTTCTCTGGCTTGTATCCATTCGGCCCCATTCAGCCAACTATTTTAAGACGTTTATCCTCATCTAGGTGTCGATTTCTTCCTGGCGAGCGATAGCGAGCCAGCATTATATGAAGAAATCCGGCTTCGCCGGAGATGTTTTTCTATCGAAAAATGTAAAAATTTAGCCTGCTGTCTAACAAAAATTAAAAATATGCTGGCTCGCTACCGCTCAACAGTAAGAAATTGACACCTGGGTGGGGATAAACGTCTTAAAACAGTAGGCTGAATGGGGCCAAATGGATACAAGCCAGAGAAAGATAGAAAAGGACAGAACAAAAAGAGGTCACACCCCTTAAGGAAGATAATGTAACTTTCAACAATACGATAGGCTTTGTCACATAATGAATTTGAGAAATTACATTTGTTTGTATTGGATAGCTAAAACCCTAAGGAAAAAATTGTTAGCTTCAAAATTAAAATTAAATTACACAAACTAATATATAATAGTAATACATAACATTTAAGAAAGGACTGGCAGGGGTACCCGGCGTTGCCCGGGTTTAAATTCTACTACCATAATCACCATCATCAATCACTACTACCACAATCATCACAATACTACTACTACCATAATCACCGGCCTCGACCTCCCTGTGCCTCATTTAACGGCGACCTCGATTTCGGCCGCTAAATGACCTCCGATTTTGGATCTGACCTCATCCGTACCCCTATTTTGGGGGGCTGCGAACAACTTTCGTTCCATACACCTTTTCGATCGGAGGCCTCCTTCTGTCCCAAACGGCAATTTTTTTCATGTTTGTTTTCAATTTCGGCCTCGAAATGACCTCCGATCGTGGCCTCGCCCCCTCTATGACCTGACCCAGGTCAATTGACACCCACATGCAAAGTTTCAGCTCCTCAGGTCCAAAACTGCGGCCGCCTCTTTAGAACACACAAACAGACACACGAACTGATTTAATAATATAGATATAACTAGCAGGGGTACCCGGCGTTGCCCGGGTAATCACCATAATCACCATCACTACTACCACCACTACTACTACCATAATCACCATCATCAATACTACCATAATCACCGGCCTCGACCTCCCTGTGCCTCATTAAACGGCGACCTCGATTTCGGCCGCTAAATGACCTCCGATTTTGGATCTGACTTCATTCGTACCCCCATTTTGGGGGGCTGCGAACAACTTTCGTTCCATACAACTTTTCGATCGGAGGCCTCCTTCTGCCCCAAACGGCCATTTTTTCATTTTTTTTCATTTTTTTTTCAATTTCGGCTTCGAAACGACCTCCGATCGTGGCCTCGCCCCCTCTATGACCTGACCCAGGTCAATTGACACCCACATGCAACGTTTGAGCTCCCCAGGTCCAAAACTGCGGCTGCCTATAAAGAACACACAGACAGACAGACAGACAGACAGACAATCGAAAATATTATATAGAAAGAAGATATAAAGGAAACATACAAATAAAACTCACCAAGCCTTAAGTGATGTTGCGGTAGGTTGGGTATTCTCTCTCCTACTCCTCCCCTTCTCAACCACCACCTCCATCTTTCCTCTCTTCCAACATCTTTTATCACCATCTCTCCTCTTTTCCTCCACCATCATCACCACCTCTCCTCCCTTCATCCACCACCATCGTAGGCTTCTGCCACTGTACGTTGAAAAATTGGCAATCATTATGGCTGAATTTAATTTTTTAAACTTTGAAATGGCTAAAATGATACAATACACATATAGGTTTGTTCAGTGGGGTTCATAAATAAAACAACAGCAGACTAGAAGGGCCACTCCCGACGAGACATGAACTCCGTCACACTGTAATCATCAGCAGCAGTACATTGCAAAAAATGCCCAAACATAGCAGTGCATTGCAAGAAGTATGCAAGTGTAGCAGTGCATCACACGAAACACGCAAGCGTAGTGTATCGCAAGTAGTGTGCAGTTGTAGCAATACATCGCAAGAATCACAAAAATGTAGCAGTGCATCTCAAAAAGTGCATAACCAAAGCAGTGGGTCGCAAGAAATGTGAAAACATAGCAGTGGGTGACTCACAGGAAGTGCCAATATCGTCACCCTGGATCAGTCTCCAGCCTTGCCATGATCAAAGAAGAAAAATGACTAAACTACGATACTGAGGCACTGCTAGACGAAACTCTAAGTGCCAGACCATTTACGCTCTTGTCTACGAGCATATATGACCCAGGATCTACACTACCACCCTTGCCAGAGCTGCCCCAGAGTCTCAAACCATTGTCTCCTCTACAGCGAAGACTCAAGAGTATTGTGGGAGCAGTATTTGGGGACTTGTGGGAAGAATACTCACCCAATATATACAGGACCTACTCTGTCCTATGTTTACAATAACTAACTGATCAGTGTATTGTTGAACCTGTGCATGATTACTATTCCACAAAGTTCTACATTATGTGGAGGAGTGGTTGTTAGGGGGAGACTGACCGTTTGGTCTATTAATTCATTTATTCATATGTTTTTTTAGTTTCCTCCCTAGACCTCCATCAAGCTTAGAAAAACACCCCCTAGACAAGATAGATTTGTAAATTTTTCGGTAGAAAAATTTCCCGGCCAAAGGCCGGTTCCTCTTAAAATTGCAGGCTCGTTATCGCTCGCCAGGAAAAAATCGACACCTAAATGGCACGAAAGGTCTTAAAATTGACAACGAAATGGGGCGAAAGGTGTTAAAATCGCCAAACTAATGGGCCGAACGTCTTAAAATCTCAAAACTAGTGGGGCTAAACATTAGGGAGAAGGGGGTCCAGAAAAACGGTCTGCCTCCCCTTAAATTAAGTCACGAACATTTGACAGATTCCCTAGCGTCCTGAAAACAGATATCAAGAGGTGAAACAAGTGAAGCATGTTAACTGCGTATTTACCACAATAATTATCTATAAAACAATGACTCGAATGCCATATATCTTCGTATTTGCACAGGGGGAGGTTCATTGTTAGAATCTTAGAAGTCAGAAATAGTAAAAGGAAGCTATTATATGGATAATCATCAGGTCATCATTAACATTATATCAACTATTAGATTGAGCTGCGTAATTTTCAAACAAAGCAGTGATACTATATTTTTGATTATGTAGAACTTCGATCCAAAGACCCAACTATTTTTCGTGTATCAGTATTGCCGAATGTGTGTAATGAGTATGAGCGTATAATGAGAGAAGAGAGAGGCTAATGACACCAATTTGCCACAATATGGTTGAGGTTGGCCAATCCCTCTTATTATATACTGTATACTGTATATAAAATAATATACAAAATAATTGGGTATATTGATAATGATTTATCTTTCTATCCTTATATTAGCTGAATATATTACCAGGTCAGGTGAAGGTATTAAGGGATAAGCCTTTGCAACGGCACCTCGTATCTACTTTCCAAAGAGTGTTGAGGGGAGAGAAGGGGTGCTGGAGAGAGAAAGCTGTTGGAGTGGCTTTGTTGTGTGAGTTATTAGTTTGTATACGTCGTCGGGGTGTCCCCCGACTGGGTGCGAGCAAGTGAAACACACTAGGACATACATACAACCACACCCACTAAATATGTCCGCCTTGGCTGGGATCGAACCCAGGTCAAGCAGATTCACACGTGAAAACTCATAGGATGAAATTTGCAAACATACTTACAGAGCAGAGAGAGAGAGAGAGAGCATCTTAAATTAGTAGATATAAGTGCGGTATGTATACTATATATGAACGGTATGTATTTTGTGCACTAATGTCCGCTTCTGATAACTCGAATACAGTATTTGTAATTTGGACACCCCCCTTACACACTGTCTGAGTGCGCCCCAACACCCAACCCAGTATGCATCCAAATGCATGCAATATTAAAGTTTCCAATGTATTTGAACTTATTACAGCACTCGGAAAACTATTTCACGTTCCTATCAAAACATCTAGGCTAGGAGGTTGAAGGAGTTTGTGGATGAGCAGACGGATAAATGGAAGGACATCCAGCCACCACTCCAGCATAGGCAACCCGATACTAAAACTCTGATTCATAGGATTACCACACACACACACACACAAAGGTCATAAACAATACCCAGCTTTCTCCGACCATCGGGCATCAGATCTCCCTGATATATGCCTTCAGTGTTTTGTCTGGCTACCCTTGCAATATAGTCTAGTGTTGTGCGTCACTCCGGTAGCGCGACAGTGGCCAGCCCGACAGCACAATGAGGCTTTGTTGCAGTGGCCTACCCTCACTCAACACAGCCATACCATCACATCCGAGACAGGATAGAGCCTTCATCATATGGAATCATCTTAGATGGTTACTCGTGCACGTCACACACACGTTTATGTTATATGTGTTGGGAGCCTTTGTTGTGTATCACATTGTATCCTGAACTTGACCAAGACAGTTGTGACATCCCTAGAGACCTAGACAGTCTGGAGTCATGCACCCTGATGTCACGTACGTGGGGTCACAGAGTTTACAGTATTGTAATATGTTTCACGGTATGTAGCCTATGTATTAATCCAACACATCACCATTCAGAGGATCAGGGTGACCAGCAGAACTCTAGGATATAATTCGAACGGTTACATTTACATTTCAATGATTTTTGACAGGTGGCTAGCATATATTTCCAGAATGTAAAATTAATCTATGGATAAACGTATTCTTCTGTACAATACTGTACATGAGTGTCCTGCGGATAATACCATATTTTCATGGAAGGCTACCAGTAAACCCTAGACAAAATGAGGATCTCCACTGCGATAAGAGGAGCAGCTGAGGACCTGAGATAAGGAGGGAAGATCAGTGAAAAGGGGACAAAACTAGCTGCTTGGCCTCTTGCAACGGAGATCGATTTGTGACAATAAAGATCGAGCGGCAAATGGCTATCATCTGAGGGATGATAGTTGCAGTCTGGACTCAAGCAGAAATTTCAACATCCTCTATAACGAACAGAACGAGATCATCAAATTGTAAAATCAACCAAGATAAGTGCTATCGCCGCAGCCACTTGTTACGAACGTTGTCGGCACTAATGTAAAGTCATAATTAAGCCACAATAAATATACATGTATGACGCTTTGAACCTTTAAAGGCAAATTCTGAAGCATGCATTTAGATTATGATTGGCATCGTATTATCCTGTATGGGTTTGATATAGAATCCTATGCCTGTATAAATAATATATAGTGTACTAGCAAGACCGGTAGCTGAGCAGTCCAATTAGAATAAGAATGTCATACAGACACACACACGTGATCTGATACCTTGTAGTAGACACCAAAATACGGCACACACATACACACAAGTGATATTATACCTTGTAGTAGACACCAAACTACGGCACACACATACACACAAGTTATATTATACCTTGTAGTAGACACCAAACTACGGCACACACATACACACAAGTGATATTATACCTTGTAGTAGACACCAAACTACGGCACACACATACACACAAGTTATATTATACCTTGTAGTAGACACCAAACTACGGCACACACATACACACAAGTTATATTATACCTTGTAGTAGACACCAAACTACGGCACACACATACACACAAGTTATATTATACCTTGTAGTAGACACCAAACTACGGCACACACACACACACACAAGTGATCTTATACCTTGTAGTAGACACCAAACTACGGTACACAAATACACATAAGTGATCTTATACCTTGTAGTAGACACACACACACACACACGTGGTCTTATACCTTGTAGTAGACACCAAACTACGCCACACACACACTCACAAGTTACCTGATACCTTGTAGTAGACACCAAACTACGGCACATACACACTCACAAGTTACCTGATACCTTGTAGTAGACACCAAACTACGCCACATACACACTCACAAGTTACCTGATACCTTGTAGTAGACACCAAACTACGGCACAAACCCGCCGCTAACTCGGGTCTACAGGGGTATTACACCAGAGCCTTTATCGGCAATTGTCGATCGTCAGCATAATACCGGCAACATTTCTGGCATCTTTCGCACTGGTATCGTAAATATATTGAAGAGAGATTACCGAGCTGTGATTTAGGTGAAAGCATTATCTGTAAAGCGTACCTCAAAAGCTGCCAGACCAGTGATGACGACAAAAGTTGAGGGCAAAAGTGCTTGTGTGATACCAATTTAACAATCCTTATGTTTCGAAGTTATAGTCATCTTTAGATTTATTGTTAAAGTTCTTATTATGGTTTCCTATCAAAGTAATTATTAGAGTCATTACTTCCCGAAGTTTAAGCCACCAATGGAAATAATTTCAGAATTATTGTTTAAACAAACGTTTAACAACTAGGGTCATTGTAAAAGTTATTATTAAGGATATTGTTAAAGTATTTGCTAGAGTTATAATATCACAAAGTAAGTTTTAATTAAAATAATTATATCCCGAAGATAAACTTGTTAAAGCCATAATTCTTTAGAAATAATTATATATTTATTGTTAAAGCAGAAATTAGAGTTACTGTTAATGTCATTACTAGCTACAATATCCTGAAGTTAAAGTCCTTATTAATCATTATATTCCGAAGTTTAAGTCATTATTAGAGTGTTATTCAAGTCATTATAATTATTAAAATAATGACTTAAGTAATTATTTGGGCCATTGTTAAAGTCATTCTTAGGCTTTGTTAAAGTCATTATTAGAGTCATAGTTAATTAAGTCTTCCTTAGAGTCATGGTTAAGGTCACTATTAGAGTCCTTGTTTAGTCATACCTACTGTAGTGTGATGTAGGTATGTCATTGATCATTAATATCTTTTGCAAAAACTTATTATACTATGGAATTTATTGAAAATTAAAATGGTAAAATTTAGGATCTTTGCATAATTTTGCATTGCAAGTGCTACTGAATCTGCTAATGTGGACAACTGGGGTTTAGGAAAATATAATACTACTACAACTCACTTGCTGCCGCTTCAACAACCCTCAGGATTCAGGAGTAAGTGAAAGATGGAGTGTCAACCCCATAGACTTCCACATTAAAGAACCATTTAACCCTTTCAAATATTCCGTCCATTTTTGTCTGCCAAAATCCATGTATCATCATAAAGATGGGGCAGCATGCTTCATAGAGAGGAGGAGGCTCTACACACCAGCCGAACAGGGCGGTACCCCCGAGGTGGTGACTAAGGACAACTGGAACTCCTGTTTCCCCACCTGGACTCTTTTGCTGATCCTTTCCATGCCTCACTAAAATAGAGGGCAACCCCAGTTTGCCCTCCAAAACACGTACTTCTCTCTCTTTTCAACACACGATACTACAAACACCGTATCGTACCTACCTTTTCAAAAATTCCTATAGCAAAATAAAATTACTGATCAATAACCTGCCTCGCAGTCCTCATTGGGTAGGGACCAGAAATATTCCCAGTGGTTTGGCCCCTGTTGCCGACCCGTCAAAATGCTCTGAACCGCTATCTTCCACTCTTACTATCAATTTTTCCAACATTTGTGTTACTAACCCAATTGTCGCATGAGGGAGCCTAATAATTATTCCCACACCACACCAGCTGACCAACCCTAGCCTCTATTGACCTTACCAAACCCTAGTACTGTACATGGGTTCAGCCTACAGTACAGGGTTTGGGCCATACCTATTGCCAGATGCCTTACTCCCCTTAATGAGGGTGGCCATACACAGAATGCCCCCAAGCGGACTTATTCCCTGTAAGAGGGACAACCCGAGCCAGTTTACTGAAGGACTTACATGATTGACCACTCAATTTAGGTCCGTCCGACTCCGAGGCCCTCTGTGTATCATGTTAGCACTATTTTTCTACAGTGGTGTTCGGCTAGTCCATCCACTAACCTGCCTTACCCTATCGTTTACTCCCCTAGACAGGTTGCCGACCAATGCTGACGAGTCCCATCCACCCAGATTTTTATAAAGTTGTCTCCCCTAAATGGGTTGCCGCCCAACGAGTCCCATCCACCCGGAAAATACCTAACTAAAGGGGTTATATCTGAAGCCCCTCATTACTCATGCTTAGCCCCATTAGTTTGGTGATTTTAAAACTTGTCCCCCCCGCCCTTTCTTGGTTTATTTTAAGACCTTTCATAACTTTTAGGCGTCAAATTATTCCTGGCGAGAGATAGCGAGCCTACAGTTTAGGAGAAACCGGCTATTACTACCGAAAAATGCACACATTTATCGCGAAGGGGGGTGTTGGGGGTATGTATTAAAGCTTGATGGAGGTCTATATGGAGGAAAAAACAAAAAACAAAATAATAATAAAATATAAACCAATAAATAATAATCTCCTGACCTGACCAGACTTGACCCGCCCTACCCCCAACTGACCTGACATGGTAGGGTGAGGCAAGGTTGAGCTCTCAGTCAAATGTATCTGTCCTAATCTGTGAGGGGCTGTCTGAGGGTCATGTTGAGGTCCGTTGGCAGGTGGTGGTCAACTCCTTCTGTGTCCTGTAAGGGAGAGGTGGGTACAGATTAGGCCTCCACTTTAACACGTTTTGCCCCATTTGTTATACGAATATAAGAAGCGTTTCTCCATTCCGGTGTCAATTTGTTCCTGGTGAGCGATAGGGAGCCTGTAATGTTCATATGTTTATCTTTTTGTATTTTTATATTTCTTAGCTCGATAGGGGTCTAGGGAAAAAAAAGAAAGTAAGTATATGTGTGAGAATTACAAAACCTGCTAGGAAAAAATCGACACTTATACAACCACGAAAGGTCTTAATATTGACAAAGAAATTGGACGAAAGGTTTTAATATCGACAAACTGAACGTCTTAAAATCTAAAAAAAATATTGGGGCTAAACTTGAGGAAGAAGGGGGTCCAGAAAAAGCAACTACCTTCCCCTTTAAGTATACACGCGTAATCCTCTTCTGAAGATCTTCTGCGGGAATCAGTTACGGATCCACACATACTAATCTGTAGGCCATCTGCATCTATAATATTTCTGCATCCTTCCTAATCTGAACAAATTCGTCTACTGATAGCCAGAATAAACTGTTAGAATGCGTCATAATCCTCAAGGGGGAATTTAGACATATAGAGTTTCCAAATTATTATATTGTGGGCTTCATTGATTTTAACATTTATATCGATCAAAAGTAACTTATTGCTTAACGTAACTTAATTGGTCTATTTTAACTTACCAACTGAAACTAGAGCCTTTGTTTTAACTTAATTTTGTTTACTATTATTGTTTTTGTATTATTATACATTCTTTTAAATTGATCCCTAGATCTCAATCAAGATTAAAAAAGACCCCCCCTCCCCCCCAAGACCCCTCTTCGAGATTAAATTTGTACATTGGGCAGAATAATTTCGCGGCTGAAGGATGGTTACAGCTAAATTGCAGGCTCGCTTATGTTTAACAGGAAAAAATCGACACCTAAATGGCACAAAAAGGTCTTAAAATTGACAAGGAAATGGGGCGAAAGATCTTATAACCGACACAATGATGGGACGAATGTCTTGAAATCTATAATTTAATGGGGCTAATCATGGGGGAGAAGGGGATCCAGAAACCCTCACTCCCGTCTTATTTCTATGTTCTAGGTTTATTCTTTAATTAATCACCTTTCAAAACTAGCCACAACGCTCTGGGGTAGGCCTACGTTGATGTTAAAGGTATGTAGGCTATATTTGTGAGTATGTTAGTATAGTTGTATGTTTGTGTAAATATATAAATATGTACAGAAACATAGCCTACATATTCGAAGCTTACATCGGGCTGCATTGAATCTCCTTACCAATTCTCTACTTTATATTTGCATTTTTGAGGTTCGTTTTAGTCAGTTTGAGGAATGTATCAGAATTAATGACAGTGACTGTAGCCTACCTGTTTATATAATGGCAGACGCCTTGATCCCATACGGGGAAGCCAAGAATCGACGATGAGCGTTATGTTGTTTGCTTTATTCACTCTTTTACCCTTCAATACAAATCCCATCACTCTGGGGCTTGATGTAGCTAAAGGTGTGTGTAGGCTATTTGAGTGTAAGTGTGCGTAGGCTATATGTGTGAGCATAATATAATTGTACTGACACGCATTATGAATATTATGTGTATGTGAGTGTTAGTCAATTATGCAGTTGAGTTACCCTTTAATCAATAATTTTCTTTCAATAACATTAGAAACCCAATATTAAAGGTATAACTATATTATTAAAAACAAAAATCTCGTTACGTACGGTTAAGTATTATATATTGGCAAAGACATGGGGCGAAAGGTTTTTAAATCGCAAAACTAATGGGCCGAACGTCTTAAAATTTCAAAACTAATGGGGGTAAACATGAGGGAGGCCAGAAAAAGTCCTTCCCCCCCTAAAGTCTATAACATCCACCAACACGTCAATGTCACTGCATAATGAACTGTGAAGCAAAACAACATATAAACCCATTGGAAATCATGACGCATTTTGACAGTTTATAATAGCTATCATTGGAACGATTTTTAGTTTAGGAAGGATTTGCAGGAATTAAAATTGTCAAGACTCAATAAACCCTCCGACTTCCATATATCCTTCCTAATCTAAATACAATTGTCTGATAATAGCCAGAAAACAGAAAAGATATGCATAATGAGATCTTGAAAAGGTTAACCCTTAGAATTAGATCCGATCTGCATTTCTTTTTTGTTTTCTGGCTAAAATACGAGAACAATTATAATGTAAAACTTGCAAAATAAACAAACCAAAACTGGGACGACACAAGATAAATGCAAAAGAACTAATCAAAATCGCTACGTGGAAACGCTTAATCAAATAAATTTTTGAAATAAAAGAACACAATCCACCACATACAGTATATGGGTGTACATCGATAACTACATGAGAAAGCCAATCTGGTTCCCAAGCAAACTTATCGCACATATAACAATGCACCATCGTAATGTTCAAATACGAGAGAAAACACAAGACTCGGGAGATAACAACGACCAGAGCAAGAGTGAAAGAAAACGGAATGACGCTGCAGTAGGAAAGAAGGAAGGAGAGAAAGACAGAAAATAGGAGATCCACAAGGTCGGGAAGCAAACACCAGAACCTCGAAAAATTAGAACCAACGCCATCAGGGAAGTCACCTCACCACCCAAGGAAAGGCAACACAAACATCAGAACTCCACAAAGCATCACAAAACAACCATGAGACGCCGCAGCTCATAAGAGACAAAGCGAGCAAAACGCTACACCGGCCCGGACGCCTGCCAAATTAAAAGGAGAGCGTTCGGACCCTTCCCACTCTCAGCGCAGCCACCCAGACTGTGCCCGCGCTGTGGGGGTCGACCTGAGCCCTTTATCCTCTCCGCTGCGCAGGTGGGGTAGTGGCCACCCCTCCCGGTGCGGAGGTATTTAGACCGTTTCCTTCACTCAAATCGTCATCGTACCATAAATATCATTAACACCTTAAGAGCGGGTGGTGGAGTATATTTGACCACGCCCAGCGGGTTTTTTTTTAATCATAAATGGGGTTGTTTCCATGCTCTTTTTCATGCATAAACAAGAGCCAGAGCATAATACAAGTATGTATCCCTGAAAGGGCATAAATTGAGCTTTCCAATGACACCCAAACCATCCTTCTACGATCACTGGTTGTCTTGCAACGATCGTGCAACCGAAGGGCAAAATCACTAAAATACGGTAATTTTGTTACATAATTACGTGTGTAGCGAGTGAGAGAGGGTGGAGTAGAGTAGAGTAAATGACAGTGGGCCCACGACGGACGTGGCGAGCGGTCATGAGGTAACCTATGCTCCTCCCACCGCTCGGCTCTCTCTCAGATCCAATATTGCGCCAAAATTGCACACAGACTTAAGTCGGGCCCCGCCACATTGTCCAGCTTTTTAGATACGGACTTAAGTCGGGCCCCGATAGACAAGGGTTAATACTTATCCATATACTGTACGCCTATTTTACGTTGATTATGAAGATATTAACCTGTTACAACAATAAAACAAGTGGAAACAGCATTTGGCTGGTCAAAATTGGCAAATGAGATCGGGAGTTATAGTCATCGAGTGCGAGCCAGCCTGCCAACATCCACCCCTCACGATGTCTGGAGCGACACTGTCGTGTAGTTCCCTCTCTCTCTTTCATTCGCTGTGTAGCACATACAAGCACAGCTTGCTTATGAATCTCTATTGATAGCACGAAAATATACCGACGAAATAAGGGAATAAGAGAGAACAGGTGATAATTGAAGGGGGGGGGGGGAAAGGAGGGGATGTGGAGGAGTGATATTTGGCATGGCCAAGGGGCAATAAAAAAAAAATTGATACTGGGCTGGTTTGGTTTAACCCCCCCCCCCCCTCCCGGGGCCCCGTCCTAAGGACAGTGTCAGGTACCCGGGCGATTTGGCCGAAAAACGTCTAGGCCTAGGCTACCGTATCTTTGTTATTTTAACTGCTAGAAATTTCCCACGCAACTCTAAACGTAGTGCGGTTTTCAATCTGTAGACTGGCGTTGAGTAGAGCTCTGCAAGTCAACTTGTTCAGTTGTGATGACGATTTCCGTGGAGCGAATTTTTCCGCGATGTTGACAATATCGGAGCTTTTCAGACACTAATTTCGTCATACCATACAACATTGATCCGACGTCTCCTTCTTGTTTTCGGAGGTGCGGTGACGCAATGACCGGCTTTGTTTACATGCGTTGGACGCACGGCGTTCAGACCAAGCTGAATAGGCTTTCAAGCATACTGCCTGTTATAAGGACACCCGGGGTCCTGCCCATCTGCCGCGGTGTCCTTATAAAAGGACAGCCGGGCTGGAAGGGTTAAACATTTTTTTTTAAAGCCTTGGATTATATAAGGAGTTCCGCAGCGCAGTGGTAAAACTCTTATTAGTGTTTCTGCACTTGCCGGGTTAAAATGGACACCTTTACCCCATGCCCCTCTTACTCGCAGATACCTCGCTTTGGACTACGTTGCTGAATGTATGATGTGCTAGGTGAAACCAGCAGAGGGCAGACAGGGTGGAGTCAGAGTAGCTGCCGATTTCTAGGTGCAACGTGATCTGCCCGTACACTGGTCAGTACAGCCAGACATCCTCTAGCCCTATCCAATTGCCCATACACCGGCCAGTGCAAGAAGATACGTAGACATGGAGCTTCCTCAACTGTCCTACTTGCCTAAAGAGAAGTTAAGGAGGAATTGCACAATAACGACAAGTTGTCAAGTATACTGGTCCGTACGACTCTAGTTATTGTGCATATCCTGGGTAACGACTTACTGCCAGTACACTGGTCCGAGTAGTCTGTCAAGCCCGGTTCTTGAGCTTTAGCTTGCTCTCAGTACACTGGTCCGTGTAGCCCGCTATGACTCAGTCCCGGGTATTGACCCAAACCCTACCGAGAAATTGTTAGGTGGACAGTACACTGGTCTGAGCCGCCTAATAGATTCTCTGGACCTCCCTAACTAGGGTATTGGTAGTTGTCCAGACCATTTCTGGTACTGCCAATGTTCTTCTCCTACTCGACGAGACAGAGAAAAGAGCGAGGGAAAGCGAAAGTGGTCCCGGACCCCAAGAATTGGAACTTTAAATGTTTCTGTTCAGGCTCTGTCTCGAGTCAGCCACCCCCAGCAATGAGGTATGTGCCTATGTATATACATACAATAGCAATGTTTGAGGAATGTCATAGCAGGCAAATAACACTTTCCGCCTCGCCATCTGTTGCAGTAGGGGGCCAGCTCACGCCCAGTTGCTATGATTTACGAAGCAGACCTGCATTTGACTTGCTGGTCATTTTGCATTGATTTTTACCTTTATTCTAATGTAAAGAAACAAATAATTCATTAAACTAGTGTGAGAGTCCTAAAGCATATAATAGCCTAGAATAATACAATTCATTCTTTTGATCCTCTGATAATTTAAAAGCACCTTACTAATCTTTCATGATATAACTTGTTGCTATTGCCGGCTGTAGGCTCGAGTTTTATGGTGGGGCGACAAGTTGACTATACTCTGTGGAGTTGAGGCATAGTACAGTAAACCCCCGATATTTCGGACTCTTTTTACTCGGAAACCCGTACTTCTCGGAATGGCATCGGCCTCTCGGAGATGTCCCTGTATATCTCGGCAATTTCCGAGTTGGACGGGATTTGTGTCCGGTTTATAGTGTTCTCTCACTCGGTTTTAAGTGGTTTTAGGATGAATTGAAGCCTGTGCCTTTTAACCTAAGAAGTGCGCATGGGGGGTATTAGACACCTCTGCCTGTGCGGACGTATTTGAGCTGTTTCCATCACTAAAATATTCATTTTACCATAAATAGCATTAATACTTCTCCATATGCGCCTATTATAGGTTGATTATAAAGGTATTAACCTGTTACAACAATAAAACAAGTGGAAACAGCGTTTGGATGGTCAAAATCGGCGATACAGGCCGGGAGTTACATAATGTATGGCTGAGGCAACCTCCTTTCCCGCCAATTTTCCCCAAGGCTGGAGAGACACTGTCGATCGATACTCTCTCTCTCTCTCTCTTGCACTCGCTTGCTAACAGTGATGACAATGACCTGCTTGCAACTCGCTAATGTTAGCACGAAAATATACCACAGAATAAGGGAATAACAGGGAAAATAGGTGATAACTGAAGGAGGGGAGGAAAGTGGGGAAGGAGGGGAGGTAGAGGAGTGATATTTTGCATGGCCCATTGGGCAAAAAAATAAAAAATAAAAAAATAAAAATAAAAAAATAAAAATAAAAATCGGTTTACAATTGATTTTTTTTTCCCTGACTCTTAACCCTCTCACCACGGAAGGCCTCTTGAACGCCCATAAAAAAGCATATAACAGGTACCCGGAAGGCCTCTTGAACGCCCAGTGGTTGAAAGCCTGTGAGCTTCGTGTGCGAGGCGTCGGTCCGACGCATGTAAACAACAGCCGGCTGGACCGACGCCCCGCATCTCCGGCCACAAGAAGGAGAGCGTCGCTTGTTCGTGTGTGCCTGTATGTTGTTGTTAACCTCTGAAGTGCGCATGGGGGTAATTGGAAACGTCCCCCTGTGCTGACGTATTTGAGGTGTTTCCGTCACTAAAATATTCATTGTGCCATTAATAGCATTAATATTTATCCATATGCGCCTATTATGGGTTGATTATAAAGGTATTAACCTGAAACAACAATAAAACGAGTGAAAACAGCGTTTGGATGGTCAAAATCGGAGATATAGCCCGCGAGTTGTATAATGTATGGGTGAGGCAATCTGCTTTCCCGCCAATTTCCCCCAAGGCCACTGAGACACAGTCGATCGATACTCTCTCTCTCTCTCTTGCACTCGCTTGCTATCAGTGATGACCACACCCTCCAATCGGATTTCTAATGTTAGCACGAAAATATACCTCAGAATAAGGGAATAACAGGGAAAATAGGTGATAACTGAAGGAGAGGAGGAAAGTGGGGAAGGAGGGGAGGTAGAGGACTGAGATTTTGCATGGCCCAGGGGCCAAAAAAAAATAAAAAAATAAAAAAAAAAAATATAAAAAAATTTTTTTTTTTCGATGTCAAAAGTTGATTTTTATTTTCTCTGACTCTTAAGAGTCTTCCCGCAGTGCGCCGGGGGAACTCTTAAGAGTCTCCCCGCAGCTCCCGGGTTAAGTATCGAAAAGTGGTGTAAAGTGGCTGTTTTGGCCATAAAGTTATCTCCAATGAAATCATCATCACAGCTCAACCAGTTGACTTAGAGAGCTCTACTTAATGCCATTCTACAGGTAAATAACACAGCTACGCTTGGGGATGCACGGGAATGCGGGAAGCAGTCTGATTAACGAATATACGGTAGCCTAGCCTAGACGTTTTTCGGCCAAAACACCCGGGTTTCGAGGAATATATATATAATACATAGCCGGGGCTGGAGGGTTAAGAGTCTTCCCGCAGTCCGCCGGGGGAACTCTTAAGAGTCTTCCCGCAGTTCCCGGGTTAATTATTGTGTTAGTATTAATTACTATGTACTGTACTGTCCCTGAAAACATAATAATGTTTGTATTTGTCAGTAATATGATGAATTTCACATGCAATGATGAAATATAAAGTATAGCAGTGGTAGGGTGATCTCAATTTTCTATGGTGGCGCGGACTCCCCCTACTCGGACATTTTCCCTCTTTGTATTCGGACATAAGCCGGAATTTGGACATCTTGGAAAATCGGACATTTCGGAAGTGAGCATCCCCCAATTAGTCCGAGATAACGAGGGTTTACTGTATAACATTTTGTAAGCATCTATAAATAACCCTGGGAGGAGATATTGGACGGACAGACAGAACGACAGACAAGCTGGCTGGTGGTGAACGGTAATTCTGCTTTGCAGAATTGAATACACAAGGTAAAATTAAATTTTCAAGATAACTTCAACTTTTCATTCATCTCCCTAAATACATAAGATGGTATGACAACAGCTAACAACTCTTAATATTATTATGTTCCTTCCAACAACCAACTATACTCCTAAAATCGATTAATGAAATTTACAAACACATGTGGCAGTCCGTGGATTCGAATCCAGGATGCTCACACCGAAAATCAACACCTTATGCATCGCACCACGTAGACAGTTAAAGAATGGTGGACACTGCCTACGATTTATTATGCAACTTCGAATCCTGCATATCAATCTAAGCATGTACACACATCCCAACTGCAACTCACGTAGGCTATGCATATGTGAATGGAAAGAGCAATTAATGGGGCCTTAACCACTAGGGAAGTCCTCTCGATAAATTACCCCTGAACCAATATCAATTATTATGTTCCTTCCAACAACCAACTATACTCCTAAAATCGATTAATGAAATTTACAAACACATGTGGCAGTCCGTGGATTCGAATCCAGGATGCTCACACCGAAAATCAACACCTTATGCATCGCACCACGTAGACAGTTAAAGAATGGTGGACACTGCCTACGATTTATTATGCAACTTCGAATCCTGCATATCAATCTAAGCATGTACACACATCCCAACTGCAACTCACGTAGGCTATGCATATGTGAATGGAAAGAGCAATTAATGGGGCCTTAACCACTAGGGAAGTCCTCTCGATAAATTACCCCTGGACCAATATCAATTATTATGTTCCTTCCAACAACCAACTATACTCCTAAAATCGATTAATGAAATTTACAAACACTTGTGGCAGTCCGTGGATTCGAATCCAGGATGCTCACACCGAAAATCAACACCTTATGCATCGCACCACGTAGACAGTTAAAGAATGGTGGACACTGCCTACGATTTATTATGCAACTTCGAATCCTGCATATCAATCTAAGCATGTACACACATCCCAACTGCAACTCACGTAGGCTATGCATATGTGAATGGAAAGAGCAATTAATGGGGCCTTAACCACTAGGGAAGTCCTCTCGATAAATTACCCCTGAACCAATATCAATTATTAGGAAATGAATAGAAATAAGGAAGCTAGGCCTAACGATGTAAATAGCCAATGGAACTTTCTTAAGCATAGCCTTATCGCTGCCACTGACAAAGTCTGTGGGAAAACAAAGGGTCACCCCAGGAATAAGACCTCTTGGTGGTGGAACGATGAGGTAGAACATGCTGTGAAAGAGAAAAGGAGATGCTTCAAAGCATGGAAGAAAGGAGGCAGCAGGGAGGAATACCAGGCAGCTAAACGAACTGCCAAAAGAGTTATTTACAATGCTAAAAATCGCATTAAGGACCTGGTCCTCGAACAAGTGTGTAACACTGACAATCCCAATGGGATCTTCAACCTAGCTAGGCGAGTTAAAAATGACAGTAGGGATATTATAGGTGAACAGTGTGTTAGAGATGATAATGGGAAGATTGTGTATGCAGAAAATGAAATCAGAGAAGCATGGAAGGTACACTATGAACGATTGCTAAATGTAGAGTTTGAATGGGATAAGGAACAGCTTAGTATCGAAAAACCAATATCTGGGCCCCCTCCTTTGATAGCACCAGCTGTAGTGAGCGACGCAATCAATAAAATGAAGGACGGTAAAGCTCCAGGTTGCTCCGACATTGTCGCTGAGATGATAAAAGCCTCAGGGGAGATTGGTGTAAACTTAGTCACTGAGTTGATAAACACCATTATTAAAGATGAGAAAATCCCAGAGGATTGGCTCAAAAGTGTAATAGTAAATATATACAAAGGAAAAGGGGATGCGCTAGATAGAGGAAATTATAGGGGCCTGAAAATGCTTGACCAAATCATGAAGGTCTGTGAGAGAGTCCTTGAGGGTTTGATCAGGCAAAGCATCTCTATTGATGATATGCAGTTTGGTTTTATGCCAGGACGTGGTACAACCGATGCTATCTTCATAGTCAGGCAGATGCAGGAAAGATACCTACTAAAAGGCAGGGATCTTTACTTTGTGTTTGTGGACCTGGAGAAGGCCTTTGATAGGGTACCTAGAGATGTTGTACAGTGGGCTATGAGGAAACTTGGTGTGGAAGAGTGGCTGGTGCGTGTGATAATGAAGATGTATGAGGATTCGCGAAGTTCGGTGAGGGTGAAAGGTGTACTGAGTGATGAATTCGCAGTCCGTGTTGGAGTCCATCAGGGTTCAGTGTTAAGCCCCCTCCTCTTTATTATGGTCTTGGAGGCGCTGTCTAGAGTTTTTAGAGGCGGACTCCCGTTGGAACTGTTTTATGCAGACGATTTAGTCCTAATAGCTGACAGTATGCAGGATGCTGAGGCCAAATTCAGAAAGTGGAGAGAGGGCATGGCGAGCAAGGGTTTAAGAGTCAATATTAACAAAACCAAGGTTATGCATTGTAGTTTGAGACGAGGCAATGTGGAAAAGAGCGGTGCATACCCATGTGCAGTGTGTGGAAAGGGAGTGGGCGTTAACTCAATTCAATGTAGCATCTGTCGATGTTGGGTACACCATGGGAGTAAGCGCTGTAGTAGAATAAAGGGGCCCCTGCCGAAGGATAAGTCAGAAATAGAGAAATTTGAGTGCGTAGTGTGCAAAGGCGAGCTTGTGTTAAGTGATGATCCTGTGGCTGTGAATTTTGGAAATGAGTCTTTGGAGCTGGTGAACAAGTTTTGTTACCTAGGAGATACCATCTCTGCCGGTGGTGGGGCCGAGGCTGCCACTGTTGCTAGAATTAGGTGTGGCTGGGGGAAGTTCAGAGAATTGATGCCAATCCTGACCATGAAAAGAATGCCTCTCCCCCTGAAGGGAAAGGTGTATGCCTCATGTGT
This sequence comes from Paralithodes platypus, assembly GCA_032716605.1. Lineage (NCBI taxonomy): Eukaryota > Metazoa > Arthropoda > Malacostraca > Decapoda > Lithodidae > Paralithodes > Paralithodes platypus. The sequence continues at coordinate 18,768,868 of CM064504.1, forward strand.
TAGAAGTGCAATGACGTATGCCTCAGAAACATGGGCCGTTAAAGTAGAGGATGTCAACAGAATGGAGCGTAATGAGATGAGAATGGTGAGATGGATGTGTGGGGCCAGGCTACAGGATAGAATAACAAATGTTGAGCTGAGGAGACGTTTAGGTATAAAGAGTATTAGCGAGGTGATGCGTACAAGTAGACTGGGATGGTATGGACATGTGGAGAGAATGGATGAACAAAATTGGGTGACAAAATGCAGGTCTGTGATTGTGGAGGGAGCTGCACCAAGGGGTGGACCGAGGAAGACCTGGGATCGGACTATACGCGCCGATCTCAAATCCAAGAACTTGACAAGTGAAGCAGCCCTTAACAGGGTTGCCTGGAACGCCGCCATTAGGACAAGAGACTGAAACTGCACTTATGTGTGGAACACTCAGTCTTAAAATGTTATGTATGTATGTACAGTATGTATTATGTTCCTTCCAACAACCAACTATACTCCTAAAATCGATTAATGAAATTTACAAACACATGTGGCAGTCCGTGGATTCGAATCCAGGATGCTCACACCGAAAATCAACACCTTATGCATCGCACCACGTAGACAGTTAAAGAATGGTGGACACTGCCTACGATTTATTATGCAACTTCGAATCCTGCATATCAATCTAAGCATGTACACACATCCCAACTGCAACTCACGTAGGCTATGCATATGTGAATGGAAAGAGCAATTAATGGGGCCTTAACCACTAGGGAAGTCCTCTCGATATGTTAGAAAGATGGGGAAGGTAAGTTAGTGCTCTAATTACCTACCTATAACATAAGAATAAAGATGGGGAAGGTAAGTTAGTGTTCTAATTACCTGCCTATAACATAAGAATATAAGAAAGTGAGGATTTGACTTGTGGTATTGTTTATTGATGAAGATGAAATACTGGTAGGCTGATAGGTGTACTAGTAAGTGAACCAGCCATAAACAGTTATTCAAGACAGTCAGAAGAGTGCCTTCTTCAGCCTGAGGAGAAAGATCAAGCTTTGACCGTTCTAGTACAATGACATATTTTTCTCCAATACAGTACTAGCAATAACTCTTTCTATATGATGTTATCTTTTTTTCTTATTCAAGTTTCATACGGATTAACTTATTTTACTTTTATCACATACGTCTCACACCTCCTACTGCATGTCGTATAAGGAGACTTTGAACCCACAGCCATTATTATACAATATAGCCTGCTATTGGTACTGCCGAGGCTGGAGGGGCACGGATAGATGCCCCAGAGACTTACCTGGGCACATTTTGGTGCCACACCAGAGACCGCCACATTATTTGCATGGTGGGAAAGTGTTATGGCAGGACTTGGTTGTTCTATAGGCCAAGTTGCCTAACGTACAGTAGTCTTGTTGTAGCACTGTTAAGCCGAGTGTAGGTGCAGATAGTGCAGGTGCTGCAAGGGGAGTTTGTTGTGTCTAGCTGAGGCATGGTTAGCACCATGCCAACATCAGCCACAGTGATGATATTTTGAGGCAAAGTCATGGCAGGACTTTGTTGTAGAATGTAGAATATTCAAACTGCTGAACCCCATCAGAGCCATTACAACATATGTACAGTAATAGAAAAAGATGCTACTGTATGTATGTACACTCGACCAAAAAACAAACTTTACAGTAACGCTCTAAATATTCTGGAAGTGATTCAAAATCTTTTGATAATATGTATGTTTCACCCGATTTATTCCGTTCACACAAGTTTCTATTGCTCACCAGTGTAAAGATTGTTTTTTTGGTCGAGTGTTCAGTACAGTCTGAGGAAAGACAAGCATGATGTTATCTGGACAATGGACTCTTTTTACCTATTCTGACTAATACTAGATGAATTTATTTAGTTCAGGAAAGGCCTAATAACCTGCATTACCTCGCTATTTATTATCTCAGCAGTGTAGTAGTAGTAGTCGTTCCCTAGGCTGCCTAGCCGAACAGCCCCATCTCAGCAGTGTTTTTAGCCCCTGTAGACTTGGACCACCTGGGTGACGGTAGCAGGAGAGCGAAGGTTCCCACATGACGGCAGCAGTTTACACCAGGATATCTCGGGCACCAGCGTCTTTTTCTCCTATTCTAGCTTCATACTGGAAACTTGTTTGACTATTTGCACAGCCTGAGAAAATAGGGGAAACAAACATTGATCCCTATTTGTTCAATGGCATGTTTTTCTCCTATTCGGGTTAACCACTAGATGACTTAATTAAGCTCATGAAAAACCTAATACAATACACCAACTACGTGGGATCAACTGGCGCCCTACTACCCCCTACAGAACGTTGGAATTCCTTGTAGGCCTTGATCTCCTGTGTGGTGGTGGCAGGGGAAGGGAGGGTACCACTGGAGGGTAGCAGGTCACACCACCCTACCTGAGGAACCAGAGTCTTCGGGTCGTACTGCTTCTTCTGGATGGATTTTTTCACAGCCTGAGGAAAGTGTGAACAGGAGAGGTTAGGCATTAATATCAAAATGCTTCTTATATCTAAATATATAACTACTATGGGTTTCAGAGGCCGTGTGGCATCGTTTTTCGGGAATAACTTAACACTCTCACGTCCTTGATGCAATTTTGAGCCTATTAGGGATACTTTAAAGCCTTTGTTACCATCAGGGGTATTTATAAACCTTTAGTTTAGTTACTTCAACCTCTGCAGTAGTCTTTGAGTTAGCTGTGGGCAGAAAACTAATTTTGGAGAGGTAATTATGAGAGTGAGAGAACTCTATTTATTATTGCTAATCTGGCAACCTCTGCGTCATATGGTAGTGAGAGGGTTAACAAACAGTTGGATCAGTATGATATTTTGACACAGCTTTTTTCACACCGTCCCCTAATTTTTGTCAATACAGTATAGTGAATTACCAAAAGTGTAGAAATAAGCCACTTGTCCCTGTGTCATGAGGTTAAAGTCACACATTAATGACTAAGAAACGGACAAGGCTACCGTGGCTTACCTGTGAGAACCACCAAACCATTACTGCTCCTCCATCAAACACGGTAGTTATTAGCCACCACCCAACCCTATTATCGCCTTTAAATTCAAGTTATCTGTCAATATCAAGTATAAATATACAAACAGTATGTACTTTTGTATATTTATACTTGATATTGACAATTACTTGTATTAAACAGTATATATATACAGTATATACTGTAGATACAGTACAGTATACTGTATACAGTATATATATTTTTTTTCCCACCTGGGAAGCTTATCTCGGTGACTTTGCTCACATGCCCCTTTTGCCTGCCTCCTTCTATTATGTGGAAGCTTTTCTTCAACTGATATGTTTGTTTATTCTTTTCTTCCTCCCACATCTGCTGGTCTTTCACTACCATCTGTCCTTCTCACTTTACTTACATGCATCTTCCATGACATTCTATTCGTCTCTATTCTACATGATGCTACCACCATAAAGTTCCGGTACATCTCCATTCAACCAATCCACAACCTCATGTGCTTCACATGTTCTTTTTAATCAGGAGTTTATGTTGTATCCAGAAGAGAAAAGAACAAAACAGAGAGTGAGTGAGTGAGTGGGTGGGTGGGTGTGTGTGTGTGTGTGTGGGTGTGTGTGTGTGTGTGTGTGTGTGTGTTTGTTTTACCTTCATAACCAAACTCTCCAACTCCGCACCAGTGAAACCTTTCGTCTTGTCAGCCAGTTGCTCCAAAACCTTGGTTGATTCCAGTTCTAGCCGACTCGTCTTTACCTGCCAAATAAAAAACGTATAAATATAAAAATCAACTGTTGACTTTATATTGTCCTTGTCCCAATTTTGGTTTGTTTAGTTTGCAAGTTTTACATTTTAATTTTAAAATATAAGCTCGGAAAAATACATTGTACAGTACTGTATAAATAAGCTCCGAAATATTCACTGTATACACAAAGGTCAGAAAAATCCACAGTATACTGTAAATAGGTCAGAAAAATCCACAGTATAAATAGAAGCTCAGAAAAATCCACAGTATAAATATAAGCTCGGAAAAATCCACAGTATAAATATAAGCTCAGAAGAATGCACAGTATAAACATAAGCTCAGAAGAATGCACAGTATAAATATAAGCTCAGAAGAATGCACAGTATAAATATAAGCTCAGAAGAATGCACAGTATAATTATAAGCTCAGAAAAATGCACAGTATAAATATAAGCTCAGAAGAATGCACAGTATAAATACAAGCTCAGAAGAATGCAAAGTATAAATATAAGCTCAGAAGAATGCACAGTACTGTATAAATATAAGCTCAGAAGAATGCACAGTATAAATACAAGCTCAGAAAATCCACGGTATAAATATAAGCTCAGAAGAATACACAATATAAATCTACCTATCTATCTATCTATATGCTCAGGCCCAATCCCCATTTTGGGGGTAGCCGACTCAAGACAGAGCAAGAACAGGGAAAACACAAAAACAACATAAAACAACAAATAAACACAGATAAAAAGCACAAACTCACACACATCCAGGTCACCCAGGAGAAGACCCAGAGACCAGGGTCACCAAGGTCGCTCCAGCACTCCCCCGGCCCCCGACCACCCGGAGAGGTTCCGATCTCGGCAGGCAGACATGCAGCGGAGCCAAAGCCACAAGCCCTCCCACCACACTTCCAGGCGCACCCTTCATATTAATCGTCTCCCCGGGCCAGGCGCCTGATGGACTATTCTCTAGTCCAACTTGCGCCCGACCCCTTACTCCAAATAAATTACAGTATAAATACAAGCTCAAAAGAATGCACAGTATAAATATAAGCTCAGAAGAATGCACAGTACTGTATAAATATAAGCTCAGAAGAATGCACAGTATAAATACAAGCTCAGAAGAATGCACAGTATAAATATAAGCTCAGAAGAATGCACAGTACTGTATAAATATAAGCTCAGAAGAATGCACAGTATAATTATAAGCTCAGAAGAATGCACAGTATAAATATAAGCTCAGAAGAATGCACAGTATAAATACAAGCTCAGAAGAATGCACAGTATAAATACAAACTCAGAAGAATGCACAGTATAAATACAAGCTCAGAAGAATGCACAGTATAAATACAAGCTCAGAAGAATGCACAGTATAAATACAAGCTCAGAAGAATGCACAGTATAAATATAAGCGCAGAAGAATGCACAGTATAATTATAAGCTCAGAAAAATCCACAGTATAAATATAAGCTCAGAAAATTCCACAGTATAAATATAAGCTCAGAAAAATCAACTGTATAAATTTAAGCTCGGGAAAATCCACTGTATGAATATAAGCTCAGAAAAATTAACAGTACAGGTTTTTGTGGGGTTTTTTCTATATGGATGAGGGAGAAAAAAGGCAGAACTGCCTGTGACAAGTGCCTCCCCCAAAGTTGAAAGAGTGACAGGGCCAAAATCAAGGAATGTTCCATGCCTGGACACACAGAGTTTAGGATGAGGGAAAATCATAGGATGAGGGAAAGATTGGTTCAGGGAGAGAGTTCCAGAGCTCAGCTGTTGAATAGAAGAAAGACTGGGAATATCGGTTCACTCTTGAGGGGGTGAGATGCACAGAGTAGGGGTGGGATTGTGTTGCAAGATGGGTTCTACGTGCTCTACGTAGAGGGGGTGGTATACACAGAGAGCTCTGAGGAACACTGATTATTGTAAAAGCGGTAACATAGTGAGAGATGCAACATTGCGGCAAAAAGAGAGAGAGAGAGACTGCAGAGAACCGGTGAGTGGATGTGAGTTAATGATGCGAAAGGCTTTCTTTTCTACTTTGTCTAAATGTGCTATGTGAGAGGAGCCTCCCCACATGTGTGAACAATACTCAATACATGGATGCACTGTGCCCCTGTACAGAGCAAGAAGCTGTGCAGTGGTAAAGAACCCCCGGAGGCGGTTGAACACACCTAGCTTCTGGGAAGCTGTTTTCGCAAGAGTAGTATCATGATCTTTCCAAGAGATACCAGAAGAAAAAGAGACACTGAGAATATTAAGAGAAGATGAAAGGTTAATTTGTATGTCGTTGAAGAGTAACGGATAGTCTTGTGGAAGGTTATGACGAGTAGACAAATGGAGAAATTGAGATTTGGAGGCATTGAAAGTAACAAGGTTTTCTCTGCCCCAATCAGATAGTAGAAAGATTAGAAGATAGGTGAGCTATGGCCTCCTAACATGAGTTTTGAAGTAATTGCTGTATTTGTGTTTAATATATTAATTATAATGTAAAACTTGCAAAATAAACAAACAAAAACAGGGACAACACAATATAAAGGCAAAAGAACTTATCAAAATCGCTATGTGGAAATAACGCTTAGGCAAAATATAATTTTGAAATACAAGAACACAAAACCACCACATAGGGTGTACAACACTACACGAGCTCAGAAAAATTCATTGTATATATTTAAACTCAGGAAAATCAACTGTATAAATATAAACTGGCTTCAGCTTATAAACACTCATGTACCGTAATTACTGAGTACTGTATTGATTATTCAATCTATCTATTTATTGTCAAACACCATGATCCTTGAAGGCGTGGCAAAGACTAAATCGCCCCCATGCACCTGTCCCCTGCCAGCCGACGCCCTTGCTCCCAACCAAAACTGCTTTCACTCATATACACGGTAGTCAAGCCAGCTGGTAGTGAGTCAATTAAAATGTAAAACTTGCAAACTAAACAAACCAAAATTGGGACAAGGACAATATAAAGTCAAATTAAATTATCAAAATCGCCATGTGGAAACAACGCTTACTAAAATGAAAATTATTAAATAAAAGAACACAATCCTTGTAGAGTGGCAGAGTCTTGACACCTCCTTTTTGTATACACAAGACTCCTCCCTCACAATGATACTAATATCTATGCAGTACAACACTCACATCGAAATTCCGCGCACTTATGCATTACTAGGTTTTCCTCTCCTCCCTTTGGGTTGTCAAACCCGTAGTCCTTACCTTAAGAATGTCAAGTCGTGCCTGGTGGTCTGGGAGAGGAATGTACACAAGACGATCAAGTCTGCCGGGCCTAAGCAGCGCCGGGTCCAAACGCCGGGGGTGGTTGGTCGCCGCGCACACCAACACACCGTCCTGAAATAAGCAACACAGAGCTGTCTATGGTGCTGTCGAAAGTAGAGTTACCAGTCTTACATATCCTTAACTATGAGTGAAAGAGAGAGAGAGAGAGAGAGAATTATGTCCAATTTAACCCTTTCACACACGTGTGGATGCGATCGCATCCTTAAGGGATACTTTAAACCTTTGTGACCATCAGGGCTGTTTAAACCTTTAGTTTAATTACTTCAACCTCTGCGAGTTGTGGGCAGAAAACTAATTTTGGAGAGGTAATTATAAGAGTAAGATAATTCTATTTTGAATACTAAACGGCAACCCCGGAACGGACCTGAAAGGGTTAACATAACTGATTCAAGATGCAAGAAGAACAATGCCAAGAACAAACCTGGCATGTTAAAGCATTGGACTAAGGTATGAACAGACCTTCTGGGAAAATATAAAACTTGACCAAAATGTACAGATTTTGAACTGCGACAAACCTGACATGTTGAAGCATTGGACTGTGAGAGTAGTGAGGCCCCTTGGAGACTGGCCGCCCCCTGATCAGCTCCGTCCATGGCCTGAAGTAGCTCGGTCAGGAGACTCACACTGGTATTACTAGCGCCACCATCACGACGACCAAATATACCGTCTGAAACATCAAAACTAAAGTGTGAGGATAACTGAAGTAAAAAGTTAACAATGGTGAGTGAGTGGTATGTCATGTGATCCATCATGTATCTTCAAATATTAAACAAGATATACATGGTAACTATAAAAAAAGGTAGAAATAATATGAATATCCTTATAAAAGTTCCTACCATCAATATCCTCAATGAAGAGTACTGTACTATGTGGCATTATCTATTATAATGTAAAACTTGCAAAATAAACAAACCAAAACAGGGACGACACAAGATAAATGCAAAAGAACTAATCCAAATCGCTATGTGGAAAAAACGCTTAATAAAATAACATTTTGAAATAAAAGAACAAAATCCACCACATAGGGTGTACATCACTACATGAGTAAGTCAATCTGGTTCCCAAGCAAACTGATCGCACAAATAACAATGCACCATCGTCGTGTTCAAGGAATTAGTCAAAATGGGAAGTCTGGGACGTTCTGGTAAATTTGACTAAATTCTGTATGAATAAAGAAATAATAGAAATAATAATAGAACACTGCAGAGTAAACTACAGCATTACACAGTATTTGCAAGGGAGAAAGGTAATTGGAGAACTTGATTGTTCTCTGAAAGGAAGAATGGTTAGTCAAGAAGTGAAAAAGTCACTGAGGAACACGCTGTTCCTCAGTGACACTCTCATATGGAAAAGAGACATGGACAGCAAGTGACAAGGACTTTGAACAGTACTACACTCAATGACACTACTAGGTAGTCCATTCCTTAATGGAATGGAGATGCGTACAAGCAGGCTTGGATGGTTTGGGTATGAAGAGAGGATGAATGAACTAAACTGGGTAAAACAATGCAAGTTTGTAAACTTGCAGGGAGCTGCACCAAGGGGTAGACATAGAAAGACATGGAATCAGACTATAAACACTGATTTCAAACTTAAAAATCTGAAAAGTGAGGCAGTTCTTAACAGGGCTGCCTCGAATGCCACCATTAGGATGTGAGACTGAAACCACACATTTTTTAAATTCATATACTGTACTGTATGTATGCATGTAAGCATTGAACAGGATAGTTTGAGTATATGTATGAGTGCATTGACCGTTAGCCCATACCTAAGTGGCCAGAACAAAACGGCAAACCATTTGCACACACTTCCTTAAACTGGTCTGTATAATATTCAGCTTAACAGGTCAAACCAAATGTGTGACAGCTAATACACAACACAGTATAATATTCATATTCAAGTCCAACCTACCAATCTCATCAATAAAGAGTATGGTGGGTTGAGCGAGTCGAGCAGCGTGAAAGAGTGCCGCTACCCGTTTCTCCGACTCCCCTACATAGGGTGAGAGGAGGTGTGAGGCTGTGGCTGAGAGGAAAGTACAGCCACGGTTCTTAGCCAATGATGCCACTAGTCGGGTCTTGCCGCAACCCCTCGGACCATACAGCAACACACCTGAAACACAAATTATAAACTTAATGCTAATTACTCTTCTACTATCTTACATAACCTTTAACCCCTAAAGGTCAAGTAAAGTCTAGAGACTTTCCTACAGCACCAAGGTAATGTCCTTAGCCGTTTCACATTCGGGTCTGCTCGGCTTCCCGCCCTTCCTCCCAGTTTGTGCCTGAATATTCTTGGCGATTACAAGGATCTCTCCCACTGCTATGTAACCATGATGCCTCCCCCTGTGACCTTATTGTACAGTATTTCTATGATGTGTGATGTGTACTGTACTTTACTGTATTTCTATGATGTGTGATGTGTACTTTATATGTCAAAAAGAGGACTTTGGCTGGGATGAAATGAGTCAAAAAGGGGACTTTAGGATTTTGATTGGGACGAAATGGCTATTTCCCATAGGGTCTATTGTTTGGGTAACACATTTCGGTAACATGTCATTGGGAAATGACGAAATAACCGTGTTACTGTGAGCATGATTGTATGAATAAAACAAAGGGGTTGGATGATATCAGCCCGGACCACAAGACGGTATGAATCTATGGTCATAAAGAGATGCCACGATACATAAATCATGAAGATTCGGGCACAGACTCTTAGCCCAGGACATCACCAGTTGGATTTTGTCACAATCCCTCAGACTGAAGTGCAGTATAATTTTGGGATGCAAACCGGTAACAAAGAAGAGAATCGGTGGATAAGCTTTGGTGTATGAGGGAGTAATAGGGTTTGTTATTGCAATGGACTATTATTAGGAAGTGTAAGGTTACCTCACAAACTCATCAGGATTTGAACCTATGCTAGGACCTCTCACCAATTGAACCAAGCGAATGAGTTCAAACATGTGAGGTGCACTGACACTATAATCCAAGGGACACAATTTACTACAAATATGTAAAAAATATATAAACAAAATAGCATACCTCTGGGTCTTCGCAGTTTAAGAATCTTATAGGCGTGTGCATATCGGGTGTGTTGCTCAAAGATCTGTTCCAATTCCCTCTTCACCCCTTGCAGCCCACCCACCTCCCCCCCTACACCCTGGGGTCGTGCAGTGATGAATTCGAGGGTCTTGTGGATACTGGGGGTCAGGTTAGCAGCATTGGAGAGCAGGAGGCGCACTACACTATCAGGATCTTCAGCTGCCTGTGGAGAGAAAAAGTGTGCGTCTGTCGGATTCATTTACATTTTCTATATCCTTAATTCTAAAATTCTTGAAATGTTACCTTCTTATCAGAATATTACCCCCCTCCCCCCCTTGAGTAATCCTTTGGGCCAGTCTTAGAAGTTTTATTCTACAATTCAGTGCTCTGGTTAAACTATTGTATAACAAAAATAATCTGGTAGGGACAAAATACACAATACAAAGAGAACTCTCTATCTAATAACAGAGATATTACAAGCCACAAATAATGTTCTCACTTTCCCCTCCTTCTTTTTGGCAGCCATATCAGCACGGGTGGCCTGGACCAGTGCATGGATATCAGCCCCCACCAGACCCGGCGAGCATCGGGCCACGTCTTCCAATCCTGGGTGGCTCGCAGGCAGTAGATCTGATGTGTGGACCCGCAGGATGTTGGCCCGGTCCGTTGCAGAGGGCACGTTTAGCAAGATCTGAAGAAAATTATGGAAATATACAGTATATTTTTTGTTTCTAGCTGATAGAAAATTGTCACATCCCCTACTTGATTACGTGGCAATTACAAATATTTAGTAGTGATACAGTACAGTACTGTATGTTGTTAATTTTTAAAACATGTCACATTAATATGTTGCATAGATTTAGTACTGTAGTTCCATATGTGTCCAAAATGGCAAAATACCAAATATGTGTCCATTAAGTATCGAGAAATAAGCAGCTAAGGGATTAAATATACTTATGTTTAGAATTTAAATTTATGAAAAACTTAGTTGACAGTAGCAAGAAAAATAACATCCCTGAAAAATTAGCAATTGCTAAATTGTTTGTTAACCCGGGAACTGCGGGAAGACTCTTAGAAGTTCCCCCGGCGGACTGCGGGAAGACTCTTAAGAGTCAGAGAGAAAAAAAATCAACTTTACACATCGAAAAAAAAAAAACAAAAAAAAAAAAACAAAAAAAAATTGCCCCTGGGCCATGCAAAATATCACTCCTCTACCTCCCCTCCTTCAGTTATCACCTATTTTCCCTGTTATTCCCTTATTCTGAGGTATATTTTTGTGCTAACATTAGCGAGTTGCAAGCAGGGCATTGTCATCACTGTTAGCAAGCGAGTGCAAGAGAGAGAGAGAGAGTATCGATCGACTGTGTCTCAGTGGCCTTGGGGGAAATTGGCGGGAAAGCAGGTTGTCTCACCCATACATTATATAACTCGCGGCCTGTATCTCCGATTTTGACCATCCAAACGCTGTTTTCACTCGTTTTATTGTTGTTTCAGGTTAATACCTTTATAATCAACCCATAATAGGCGCGTATGGATAAGTATTAATGCTATTTATGGTAAAATTAATATTTTAGTGATGGAAACAGCTCAAATACGTCAGCACAGGCAGACGTTTCTAATTACCCCCATGCGCACTTCTTAGGTTAAGTAATAAGAGTAGATATATTGATGATATTCTTGTTTGTAGTATGTTAAATTTTAATCAAGTCGCTAAACAAATTTATCCAAATTCCATCCCTCTCACACGTTGTAACGTAAATGATGATGTTGAAAATGTTCTTGATATAAATATACATATTGTTAATGAACACTGCACACTTAAAATATACCACAAAGTTGATGATTTTAATTTTAACGTAATAAACTTTCCTTTCCCTAATAGTAGTATTGATAGCAAAATAACTTATAATTGTTTTTATTCCCAGCTAATAAGATTTTGTAAAATTTGTACCAGAGTAGAAGACTTTTGGGATAGAGCTAGGTTACTATACAGACTCTTAGTAGACAGAGGTTTTGTTGCAAGTAAATTGTTGCATAAATTTAATCTTTTTAAGGTAAATTATTGTGACTGTATTTTAAAATTTGATATCAATAATTTTAATCAAGCATTATCAAACTTGAAGTTTCACTTAAAGCCTCTGCTTACTTTTTGTCTGTATATATTAATTGTTTATAATTTTCTATTGTTATTATTATTATTTTTTATAATTGATTGTAATTGTTAAAAGAGTACTCTTTTGTTTAAATCTATTGTGCCTTCTTCAAATTTTAAAATATATATATTTATTATATTATATATAATCATTGTCGATAGGATTAATTGATTGCTTTTGCGATTTCCTTAGTTTATTTGTACAATAAATGTAGGTTATTTGTAGGGTAGTAATTGTTAGGGGTCACTTGAAGCATGCTATGCTTACAGGTACCTACCCGATAGCACTATCGTTAGTGAGTTATATTTGTATTTTGTACTATTGTTATTATCTTGTCAAGTTGCAAATTTGATTTTAATATAACATTTGACACTTAATGTAGTTTCTTTATTCATGCAGAGTTTAGTAAAAATTTACCAGAACGTCCCTGACTTCCCAAATTGACTAACTCCTTGAACGTGACTACAGTGCGTTGTTATGTGTGCGATTAGTTTGCTTGGGAACCAGATTAACTTGCTCATGTAGTGATGTACACCCTATGTGGTGGATTGTGTTCTTTTATTGTTCTTGTCCCAATTTTGGTTTGTTTAGTTTGCAAGTTATACATTTTAATTTATAAATAATTATTTTACTTAAGCGTTGTTTCCACATAGCGGTTTTGATTCGTTGTTTTGTCTTTTTACTGTGTTCGTACATGTTTTGGTTTGTTTATTTTGCAAGTTTTATATTATAATTCACCAAGATGGAAAACAAATAAAATAAAAAATAAACATGAAATGACCCAATGGTTAGAAGACACCATACCATGTGAGGGTGGGGTTATATTATTTCAACATTTAGCCTAACAGTTTCTTCAGGTAATTTGACCAGTGGAAGCTGTATAGGGATAAAGGCTCATCTTAACACTGTGATTCTCTTCTCAGAATTATATGAGTTTGTCATAGTATAAATTAAAATGTAAAACTTGCAAACCAAACAAACCAAAACTGGGACAAGGACAATATAAAGTCAAATTAAATTATCAAAATCGCTATGTGGAAACATTTACTAAAATGAAAATTATTAAATAAAAGAACACAATCCACCACATAGGGTGTACATTACTACATGAGCAATTTAATCTGTTTCCCAAGCAAACTAATCGCACATATAACAACGCACTATCATCACGTTAAAGGAATTAGTCAAGTTTGGGAAGTCCGGGACGTTCTGGTAAATTTTTACTAAACTCTGCATGAATAAAGAAACTACATGTTAAATGTCAAAATATTATTTAAAATCAAATTTGCAACATGACAAGACACTAACAATAGTACAAAATACAAATATTGATAAGATATCTATACTATTACAAAATAATGAGTATTGATATTACATTATAATGTATATATGCATACATACCGGTACATACACTTATACAAAAGTTTTATAGACCATTTAGTCCAGAGAGAATGTGGTTACAGTCTCACGTTCTAAATGGCGGATTTCCAGGCAGCCCTGTTAAGGGCTGCTGCCTCTGTTGTCAAGTTCTTTATTTTGAGATCGGACCGGAGTACCTGATCCCACGTCTTTCTAGGTCTACCCCTACACGCAGCTCCGCCAAGTTCACAGTTCGGCATTTCTTTACCCAGTTCTGATAATCCATTCTCTCCATGTGTCCAAACCAACCTGTCTGTTTATCCTTCTCAATTGCACAAGGAGGCTTTAATAATTGAGAAGCAACTCCTCTCTTTCTAATAACAAAACAATGTATTTTATATCAGGGTTAGGGCAAAAACTTAATAAAACTATACAAAGGACCATTTCACACTCTCAAAGTTCAAATGCAACAAAACTTGTGTTTGTTTCAAAGGTGTACCAGTAGGCATACATACAGGTTTAAAGATCGCAACCGTCCACAGTGAATGTGGCTTCCATGGTACATCACAGTACTGCACACAGTGCACAGCAATCATAACACAGTGGATACAGTCTTTACTGCAGCACAGTACAACAAAGTCTTGCCACAACAACGCCCCATCATGTTATCACTGTGGCTGATGTTGGTATAGCGCTAACAGCGTCTCAGCAATACTCAATAAAATCCGCCTGAAGCACTTGCACCTGGCGAAATCGCACCACACCAGCCTTAACCGTGCTACAATAAGGTAGAAACAAGAAATCACCGTAACTGCCACAGAGGTGTGTGGCATGTACTCGTTGTACTGTATGTGTATGAAAAGTGTCTTGCCTAGCACCCCTCTCTCTCTCTCTTTCTGTTGTAATTTTTCAACCATGCCAAGGCTACTATTACTGTTATTATTTAGTAGTGTAACAAATAATTGATTGATGACAAAAGGTAATAATATGATTATTAGATATGTTTATATTTAAAAATTTTAATTATTTAATTGTTACCAATTTTCTTCTCACTTAGGGTACGAGTACCAATGGAGACGCATTGCCCAAAGGAGACGCACTTGAAACAAAAAAACTTGCACAGGCATAGGATGAGTAGATAGATGCATGAATGGTGGGCCAAAATATTCTTTAACTATCACCTAATATGCTCACATAGTACCAGCTTATTATTTTCATATGTTATTGTGTGAGATGAGATGAACTTAAAAAATGTCATGTTTTTGCAAATTCCTTACGAAAACCTAAGGATTTTTTTTTTTAAAAGCTAAATTTCTTACAGTTCCCTAATTTGAATCTCGTTTCTATTACTGCAGGTTAATAGTGCATGAGTTGAAGTATAACACTGCATGATCAAAAGGCTTTTACTTGCACGGCTGAAGGGGGGTGAGGGTGCGTCCCCATATGACCAGCAAAAAACCCAAAGTCCAATGGAGACGCATTTTTTCAAATTGATGCCAGGTCGTACACCACACTGGTAACATAGCATACTCTCCTCTATGTCTGGTATAAATAAGGTTGAGTTTCCTTCACCATTGACAAAGCTGCCTTAAGTAGAACTCAGTGCCCTATAGAGACGCACGCGTCTGCTTAGGGCAGCCGCGTTGCGTCTCCTTAGGTCCTTGTAAATGTGTGTTTATTTTGTTAACATTATTAAACATAATAACCTTTTATTTTATCCTGGTGAAGGAAACTCGACCCTAATTACACCATACATATTGGGGAGAATGGCTTTCTACCAGTGAGGTATGGCAACAGTTTGAAAAATGCGTCTCTATAGGACCTCCAGAATTTTTTGCTGGCCCTAAGGAGACGTACCCCTTTTACCCCCTCAGCAATTCAAAATCACATTAAGCATGTTCTTGCCACACAGTTAAATGTTTGTGTGGGCCCTGTCAGCCTAGTGATGAAAAAATAGACTATATTTCCAGGCCCTCCACCCATTTCCTATCCCTATTTTCCCCAAATATGCCCTGGTTGGCGACTGGTGCTTGATTTAAACCTTGTATTAGCATGCATGTTACATATATACCTTCCCTGCATCCTCTAAACTGTTTTGTTATTGGCCTACAATGAGCAATTAGTATGTTTAGTAATATTTTATGTCTCTCTAATAATATATATTATAAGGCCCATGTCAGTCCGTTTTACTGCTTTAGCATTGTCAACTTACGACCAAAAGTACCATGCTTTGTTTCTGGTACCCATGAGGTAAGTACTTATATCATTTTATGTGTGTTTTTGTGTTTTAAACATACCTGCGTCTCCTTAGGACCAGGGGCGTCCCCTTAGGATTTTGCTGCCCTAAGGGGACGCATCTCTTATTTATCTTCTCTCTCCTACACAATATGATATAAAGTAAAAATGTTAGTGCCTGGTGAAAATATAAACTTTTTGCTATTTATCCCCCTTACCCTCAATTTCCTATCTCTTATAGGCAAGCAGAAGCAACTCGTAAACAAAAAAAAAAGTATGTAAAAATGCGTCTGCATTGGTACTCGTACCCTATATACCGTACTCTGTATTCACTATTAATTCATATATTGTGAACCTGCAACTCGGTCAGTAGGACTTTTTTGGCTCAGTAATGGGTCGGGACCCATACTTTGAAGAACCCTGACCTATGGTACCATCTCACCTCCACTTCCAGGCGACCCGACCTCCTGACCCCCAGATCGAGGTCATATGGTCGGTTGGTGGCAGCCATGAGTGTCAGATTGGGGCACTGACGACACTTGTCCATCTCCAGCAGGATTTGTGTGGTTAGTGTAATGGCCGACAGTGGTGTGTTCGTGGTCCGAGCGGGGCAGAGGGAGTCGATCTCGTCAATGAAGAATATGCAGGGGCCTTCCTCGCTCAGTCCTCGTGCTCTTTCAGCTACCTTTACAGAATATCAATGAGATTATAAAATGGTAAGTGTTATGAAATACTGTATAAGAAAACAAAATTAACAGATTTAATGTATTCTTTCCACTAGCTTTGGAGGATGTCAAATACAGGTTATCAAATGGTGACAGTCAGATGAAACGATAACATAATTATTTTCCGAGTTCCCGTATTCTTTCAGCTACCTACAGTATGTTGGAGGATATCAAGTGGTAAGTGTCAAGCATAATAATTACCTGGAAAAATGAAAATTCTATGGGCAGGAAAGAGGGAATCATCCTTGTCTATGAAGAAGAAGATGCAGGGATCTTCCTCACTTAGTTCTCGCATATTATATCTGCTAGACACTTGGAGGGTATCAAATAGTGAATACTGTATCATACATAAAAATATCTTTGAACATATAAAACTAATCTGTATCTGTGGTTAATCTTTATTGCGATCAATGGACAGACTGATGAAGTTGATAAGTATATTATCAATAATACAAAGAATTCAAAAGTAAATTTTATAAAAACATGAATCTTAAACTTAATCCTGTTCACTCTTTTGTTTCTCCAATTAATTACTGGTCACCCAATATTCACTTACTAGCTACTATGACATAATCCAAGCAGCTTTTATAACTGCTAAGTGAAGGGATTACAGTGGGGCAGACTAGCTAATTTGTACATGGTGGTTCTGTTAGTACAGTATGTAAAATTAATACAGTAGATATGCTTTCCACAAAAAGCTTATTACTGTAGTTAGATCAATAAATTTAGTATGGTATACAAATTTCAAATACATTTTGACACTAAATTTAATAATCTAATTCTATTATGAGATGAGATGAGCTGCTTGAGGAGTATGTGTGGAGTAACGCGTAGAGACAGATTGAGGAATGAATAGGTATGTAGGAGTGAGACAACAGGAATCCTTATCAGCCCGAGTGGACAGAAGGGTCCTATGCTGGTATAGACATGTTAAACGAATGGGAGATGAAAGGCTTACAAAGAGAATATATGAGTCAGAAACAAGGGGAAATAGAGGGAGAGGAAGACCTCGGATGAGATGGTGTAACACAAGCGTTAGAAGGTAGAGATGACTGAAGAACAGGCAAAACAAGTGGTAATGAATAGGAATGAATGGAAAATGCTTGTCAATAGATGAGTGATAATGCAGTCGTTGGGAGATAGGGTCGGGTGCCAGCTGGACTAGATAATAGTCCGTCAGGCGCCTGGCCCGGGAAACCAGTCTATGTTGTGAAGGGCCATGCCTGGAAGTAAGGTGGGTGGTCATTGTGGTGGTGAGCTTCGCTGTGTGTCTGCCTGCTGAGACCGGAACCTCTCCGGGAGGTCTGGGACCAGGGGAGTGCTGGAGGCCCCTAGTGATCCTTGGTCTCTGGGTCTTCTTCTGGGCGACATAGATGTGTGTGAGTTTCTTTTTAGGTTTTTTATTTACTTATTTATTTATATATTTTTAGGTTATGTTATGTTGTTTCTGAACAGGCTCTGTCTCAAGTTGGCCACCACAAGGTATGGGGTACGTTCCTAAGTATATGCATAGCCTACATAGGCCTACCGGTACATACTGTACAATTCTATTATTTTTTTGTGGGTATCAGTATTGTATTTTTTTTACTAATATCGCTACTAATGGGCTTGTGTGTACAAAATTGTCTAGTCACCACAAATACCTTGGCAAAGCTGCGTTCCGAGTGTCCCGGGTAAGGGCTGGCAATCTCAGCAGCTGCTGTTGCTACAAGACTGGCTCCTGTTTCGGCACACACCTCTCGCACCACTGACGTCTTGCCACACCCAGGCGGTCCAACCATTAATACACCTGAAATGGTAAATTAAGGCATAATCAGCAAAACTGTAGCAGAAAGTGATAGCCAGAATCGGCAACAGGCTTCAATACATACTGATATAAATGTCTGTGATGCCACATGATATTGACCAGCCTCCAGCAAGCTGAGCACTGAGATACCTCTGGAACTGTCAATGAATGTCTGCACACATGGGGATACTGTGTTTGAGTCATGCGATAAGTGGCTTGAAATAAAGCACATAATATGTGCTTCATTTCAAGCCACAAGCATATTATGCTTGTTGACCCAATTAAATATCTTATCTGTATATGTGCCTAGCTATATTGTTAGGATACTTATTTTCTGGTATGCTAATCAAAAAATGTGTGTAAGATGGGGCAACATCCTGTCAGGCTCTTTTGCCGTAACCAATGGTGTTAGGCAGGGGGGGATATTGTCTCCGTATCTTTTCAACGTCTACATGGATGATCTTAGTCTGGAGCTGAACAAGACTCGCACTGGGTGCTGTATTGGCAGCACCATTGTAAATCATCTCATGTATGCTGATGACCTAGCCTTAATCGCGCCCTCTGGAGCAGGACTGGATAAATTATTAAGAGTATGTGAAAAATTTGGAATCGAACATTCAGTCAAATTTAATCCTATAAAGAGCAATATCATAATATTTAAATCTAACCTTCTATTGAAATCAAAGCTACCTAAATTCCATTTGTATGAAGAAATTATAGAAGAAGTAAGTAAAGTAAAGTATCTAGGACACTATATTTCAAGTGATCGCTCAGATGATGAGGATATTGGGTCGTCAGCGAAGGCAACTTTACATGCAGGGAAATTCAATATTAAGAAAATTTCATATGTGCACATGGGATACAAAAATAACATTGTTCAACTCCTACTGCTCACCAATGTATACAGCACAACTATGGTGGAACTATAAGAACATGACAGTGAATAGACTAAGTACAGTATCTCATATCACAATATCATGAAAATGTTTCTGGGGCTCTCAAAATATGAGAGTACAAGTACGGTATGTGCCTATATGAACTTACAGTGTTACCAATCACTCATTAGAAAGCTAACATATAAATTCATTCAGCGCCTTAACACTTCTGAGAACAGTATCATTAAAATGCTACAAACTCCAAGCATAGTGTACACCTCTAGGATCCAGGCACACTGGAGGAAGTTGCTCTATATTTAACCTTAACCCGTGGAGCCCCGGCTAGTTTTGTAATGTTTGCGCACCAGAACCCGGCCGGTTTTCAAAAAATGGTTTTATTCCAGAAACAATAGCGAATGGGTTAGGAATGAAGGAAAAACCACGAAAAACCGCTCAAAAAGCTTAAAAAATGGTCCTACAGAGCCCCGAAAACGGATTTATAAGAGTAAAAAATTGAAGGCAATTATCCCAAAAAAACAGGTTTTTGCGCGCTCGCGCGCACGCACGTGGACTTTGAGAGTTTTCAACCATCGGCACGGTTGCGTGGGATACGTACACAGTTCCCATACAAATCTGAGCCCTCTTGAGTGGCTACACCTCAGGTTACGGTCGGCGCAATTAGGGTGACGCGCCAGGCGCGTCTCTGGGGCTGTGCGTTACATACATCGCCGACGCGTCAGGCGCGTCGCTGGGGCTGTACGGGTTAAGTAATGATTTTAGGTCTGCTACTCTACAGAATTAGCATACCGGTACTGAACCTCATAGTGCAGTACAGTACCGATATTCCTATACTGTACTGTAGCAACATACTGTACCGGAAGCTAAATGATGTGAGGCATGGTACTGTACACAATTAGGACAGTGGTTTTGGTAACACAGTAGTTTGATGACCACTGTTTTTGGTTGAGGCAGTGCTGTGAACTACATGATAGCAAGCTGGGTATTATTTAATTTCTTTTTATTTTATATAGCCTATGTACAGTAGCTTATATATATTTATGTTACTGTAAGGTATATATGGACCCCAGTATGGTCCCCTCTGTACTGTGTGAGTCTGAAATAAAGTATTATTATTATTATTATTATTACTGAATATGCTTAGGCACATACCCCACAGGACACAGGTGGGGATGGCATTCAAAATCTTAAATTTTCTTAATGATGGGGGTAAAAAATACACATCATAATCATGGGCCCTGCCAAGAATTTTGGACTGTCCACAATAACCTACGGTACATCTTGCCATCAAGTAAATTAATTGAAAGTATTTTGTCAGACATGTGGCTGGTGTGAAGGTATCGTAACTATTGGTTATGCCCGGTTTCTTGGAAAATGCAGAATATCTATAAAAGCTTCCTTGAAAGGGTGTCAAACTGGGACAATTTGGATTTATGATTAGAATGAATGTGATAAAGAATACATGAAAATTAACATAAAATGTAATTTGGCCTATGAGCGGGTGCCCAACCCCGAGGGGGTTGAAATAGGGGAGCTATCCCCCCGCCAAAGGCGGCTTTCTAGAGCCTTTCCTAGCTGATGCTGAGAGGATTGGGTTCTAGTTATGTGGTGATGGGCTGGTCTATCAGAGTGAGAACTGAGCGTTCTCTGCCATACCCATAGCTTACTCTGACTGTTCCTTTTACTTATATAGTTACTAGATCTCAAGTGACGGCGTCTCTTTCGTGGATTGACCTCCCAATCTACCAAGATTGGAAGTCAAAGCGTCACATTTTTCCTTTGCCCCTCAACTTTCTCTTCATAAGTGCTGAGGGGCACAGGGACGTGGGTGGGGCTTTGGTTTCCCGGGCGTTTCCGCACCCTCCTCAGCTCCCCGCCATGGAGTGACTTCGGTCACCCAGGCTTTATTGTGGTCGGCAGGGAGGGTTCTGTGGGGGCGCTCGGTTATGGCCTTGGCCTTGCTCGGGGCCTTGGGGCTGTTCAGCCAGGCAGCTTGGGGAACAACAACAACAAATAATTTAACTTTGTATATTTAATAATAATGACTAAAACAAAGGGAAATGGTTTTAGGACTGATGTTGAATAGGCTATTCTCTTATTTGTCAGCCTGTCCATTGGGGCTAAAAATTATAATATAACATTGATGGTGACTTTATTACACATATTATATTGATTTAATTAACCCTCTCCGACATATGACGCAATTTTGAGCCTATTAGGGATACTTTAAAGCCTTTGTTACCATCAGGGGTATTTAGAAACCTTTAGTTTAGTTACTTCAACCTCTGCAGTTGTCTTTGAGTTAGCTGTGGGCAGAAAACTAATTTTGGAGAGGTAATTATAAGAGAGAGAACTTTAATTCTTATTGCTAATCTGGCAACCTCTGCGTCATATGTGCGTGAAAGGGTTAATTGAGTTTAGAAGTGAAATTGGTTGGTGAAAAAATATACACTCGACCCTCGAATCTGCGGACCTCCATACAACGGATTTTGGATTTAAAGGATTTTGGATTCAACGGACTCCGTCCGTAGGCGGACAATCCATGCTTGATAGATTTGTCCGTACTGTATTGTAAACTCCATACAGTACAGTACTGCACTGTACTGTATTGTAAAATATATACAGTATCATTAAAATTATATTTAAAATAGCTAAAAAAAGGTTCCAAGGTAAGTGAAACTACCATAGCATTTCTTATTTTTATTGTGATTTTTGTGATTTTATGTGCTACGTATGAAAATTAATGATGTCCGGCCCCCTTATATGAATACTATACCCAGCAACGTACTTGTAACGGTCCCATAAATTCCGTTGAATCGAGGTTAGATTTTTTTTTTTTTTTTTTTTATATACAATTAGTTTAACCAGACCACCGAGTTTTCGGATAGAACTCCCATAGGGCTGGCCCGAAGGATTAGATCATGATGTGCGAGCAATCAAAGCAGAAATGGAAAAATCAGGAAGGTATTAAATGAAGCTAAGGAGAGAGGTACAGTTCTGATGAGTGATAATGAATGGGAGTTGCAGGGTCTGGTAAATGAGTTTGGAACAGTGTGCGAAAAACGGAATTTGAAGGTAAATACGGGGAAGAGCAAGGTTATGGTCTTCGAAAGGGGTGAAGTCACAGAGTGTGAGGTGAAGCTGAACGGTCAGGCTATGGAGATCGTCAACTCTTTTAAGTATCTGGGCAGTGTGTTGAGTAAAGATGGGACTATGGATGAAGAGGTGCGGGAGAGGGTACAATAGGGGAAGAGGGTTGTAGGAACGCTAAAAGCAGTAACAAGAAATAGGGTGGTCAGTATGGAAGTGAAGAAGTCCTTGCATGACAGTGTGGTAATCCCGACACTGACTTACGGAAGCGAAGCATGGACGTTGGTTGAGAGACTCGGACCAAGAGTGAGAGCAGTGGAAATTAATTACAGTACTTAAGGAGTGCGTGCGGAGTTACATGGAGGGATAGACAGACTAATGAGGAAGTAAGAAGGAGGTGTGGTGTGGAGGTAGATGTGCTGGAAAGTGTGAAAAGGAACAACTTGAGATGGTTCGGCCATATGGAACGTATGGAAAGCGAGAGAATGACTAAGAGGGTGTACGAGAGCGAGGTGGAGGGACAGAGGGGGAGAGGTAGACCGAATATGAGGTGGAAGGATGGAGTGAGGAACTACATGAACGAAGGCGGTGCTGGTTGGGGGAGGGGCGTCGACTGACTGGGGACAGAGGTGCATGGGGGCGGTCACGGCGTCAGGCAATAGATAGATAGATAGAAGGAGAGAGAGGAGTCTTTTAGGAAACGGAAAATTCGGTAGGGGGAGAAGGACGGAGATTCTGCTAGTATGGCACAAAGATCGTAATTGCCAAAATAAAGAAAGCGTAGGCGGGCATACTTTCGACAGTCTGTAAAAATGTGGCGAATCGTCAGAGACGTGCCGCACGCGGTACACTGAGGCTGAAGACCGTGCGGGGACGACATCAAGTAGCCATGGGTTAAACGCGTGTGACCAATCCAGAGACGGGTCAGAAGAACTTCGCAATGTCGGGTGGAATGAAACGACGATTGCCAAGGGCCGACTTTAGGTTTCACAAGGCGAAGGAGTTTTGTGGCAGGGGATTGAGAGGACCAACATATTTGCCATCGCTGAGTAATAACTTGTCGTAATTCCGCAATCCAGTCGTTGACGGGTAAAGCATCATGGGTGACCGGTAAGTCTACGGACTCCATTGCAATCCGATCGGTAACTTCGTTCCCCCGGATGCCGACATGGGCAGGCACCCAGCAAACTTGAATGGTGAATCCACGGGCATACAGGGAATGGGAGGACCGTTGGAGATGTTGTACAACCTTATTTCGCGGATCGAACATTTGGAGGGCAGCTAGTGCACTCTGTGAGTCACTATATATAACATACCTCGATGGTGGAGAGGCGTTCATTATATCAAGTGCAGCACGTATGGCATACAACTCAGCTGTAAACAGTAGCCTGGGGTGGGAGCGAGAACTGTATTCGCTTAGCGGGGGACACAGCAGCACAACCGACACCCGAGGAAACTTTGGAACCGTCAGTGTAAATCGCTATATGGGGAGACTTGCGGTTCGAGTGTAATACGTAACAGTTACTGTATATTGCACAAAACTAATATAAAATCAACTACTGTATACAAATACTGATACAGTACTACAGTACATTATTAATGCAACCAAACCTAAATACTGTAGCTGCATACGGTATCGGTACACAGCTTCATTTCCAGTTGTATGACGCCTCCCTCTCCTGGTCACACACTGGAGTGAATCCTTGAAACTGTACACTGACAATACCTTATATTGTACTTACAAATTGAACACTGCCATCAAAATGCATAATGATAATATAAGGAATAAATGTGATTAATCAAACAAATACATAATTGATGGAAGATTGCTGATGCAGTTTTTATCACCGTGAACTCCCTGCTCAAGAGCGGGGCAATGGTGGGTGCCTTGATGTTTCAGGGACTTCAGTGGACAGTTGCCACAGATTGCTAGACCTCATCGTTCACCAACAACACCTTCGTGTGCCAATAAAGCACACTGGCTGGCCCAAGCCTCGAACCATCGACCTCTAGGTTTGCAGGTGAGTGCTCTACCAACCACACTATGTCCTGTGGCCATACAGTAGTGGCTTTGGAAGAAGAAAAAAAACAAAAAACAGCTACTACAGTACAGTATAGGCCTTACCAGAAGGATAGCTAGCTCCAGCTTCTTCAAACTCCAACCGCCTGTCCCAGGGCTCTCTGATGATTCTGCGAAGGTACGTCAAAACCGCATCCAGACCCCCTAGGTTGACTCTGTTTCGCACCATCAGTCGTTTGCGATCCTGGCTCTCCACATTGTTCACAATGATCTCCGTGCCCGCGGTGATCACGCATACTTCTTGCAACTGAGAGGGGCAATTCTCCACAATGATCTGTGACACTCCTAATAGTCTTGCTAATGGGTTGCTGTGACAGTTTATGGTGCTCTTTTCGACGATCCCGTAAAGCCCGATCAGGTCCTTGAGGGATTTTTCATAGCACCCCCTGTTTTGCCTGTACTTCAGCACGTCCTCGACTGAATTCACAACAACGGTTATTTTGATCTCCGCAGGGTTCACAATTTTCAATGGTGCAACCTCTGCCGGAGTCACCCTATAGTCTCCCTTCGGGCCCTTTGTGTGACTTTCTTTACCCCCCACAGAGACACAGTTACAAGCCACCACCTGGTATCCTTCATCACAGTAAGAGTTGGCCACGGGTAGGATGTTACATATGAGGCTTGCTGAAGTATCTAGGTTGACTCGGACGTACCCAGTGACGGCACAAGGGACGGCCTGCATGAGAGGAACTGGTAGATATGCCCCCTGGAGATCAGTGGCACCAGAACTATCCACGCAGGACAGGAAGACATCCCGTTCCTTCGCCATCACAGCTAACCTTAAAATATAAAGAGGTCAAATACGATGAAAAACTTTAATGATGATACAAATGGCTCCCTCATAAATATCGATTAGTTTTGAAGTGAGCACTACACAGGTGTTTAATATGGGTTACTGGAAAACCGGGACACGTAACACTCAACGAGCGGCCTAGGCGGTAATTTCTATGTACCGCCCAGCGGGTTTTTTTTTACCATAAATGGGGTTGTTTCCGTGCTCTTTTTCATGCATAAACAAGAGCCAGAGCGTAATACAAGTATGTATTCCTGAAAGGGCGTAAATTGAGCTTTCCAATGACACCCGAACCATCCTTCTACGATCACTGGTTGTCTTGCAACGATCGTGCAACCGAAGGGCAAAATTGCTAAAATACGGTAATTTCGTTACATAATTACGTGTGTAGCGAGTGAATGAGGTTGGAGTAGTGTAGAGTACATGTCAGTGGGCCCACGACGGTCGTGGCGAGCGGTTATGAGACAACCTACGCTCCTCCCACCGCTCGGCTCTCTCTCAGAGCCAATATTGCGCCAAAATTGCACACGGACTAAAGTCGGGCCCCGCCACATAGTCCAGATATTTAGATACGGACTTAAGTCGGGCCCCGATAGACAAGGGTTAAAGACATTTTTGATTTTTTTTTTTAACAATTTCTCCTGACAGTAAACCAAATACCGGTATACAAATAATTAGGACATATCGAAGGCCTTCAATAGAGTCTGGCACAAATCTCTAATGTCTAAACTGCCCTCCTTCGGTTTCTATCCCTCCATCTGTGCCTTTGTCTCTAATTTCCTTTCCGGTCGTTCCATAGCTGCGGTTGTGGACTGCCATCGTTCACTTCCTCATCCTATCAACTCCGGTGTTCCTCAGGGATCTGTCCTACCTCCAATTCTCTTTCTAATTTTCATAATGGATCTTCTCAACTGTACCTCCAGTCCTATCCATTCATATGCAGACGACTCTACCTTACACTATTCAATTAGTTTCCCAGAATGCCCCAGCCAGCAATCCCTCAAAAGCAAACGTAATGAAGCCACAGAACACTTATCTTTTGACCTAACTACAGTATCATCTCTAATTGGGGCAGGGAAAACCTTGTTACCTTTAATGCTTCCAAAACCCAATTTCTCCATCTAGCTACCCGTTGTGAACTCCCAGCGGACTTTCCCTTGTTCTTCAACAATACAAAAACAACCCTTCATCTTCTCTCAGTATTCTTGGTGTCTCTTTTTTTTCTTCTGCTCTCTCTTGGAAGGACAATATTACCAGTCTTGCTATCGTATAAATACGATAGAATATGACTCTTTTGTGATCTTGTATGTCTCTGTGACGTCACGATCTCTCCTACAGCACGACGTAGGACGAGTAGATCGTATATTATAAGATTGTAAATAAGTTAAGTTATAAAAGGCCTAATATGCTATTAAGCAATATTGCCATGGTCTTATGTAGTATATATGAATTTATCGTATATATTAATATAATTTATCGTATAGAGCAACCTAAATGCGGTACGATAATTTGGGCTCCTGGCGGTTTGCCAAGGCAGCAAGGTGTGCTTTTGAGGTACGCCAGAGCCTTCACGAACACCAACCAGTTAACATCTAATTTTCCGCCCTCAGTTGATCGTGCTTTTGTGCCTCTAATCACAATACACATACAGCAATACACACAGCTACACCATCACGACGCTCTCATCGACATCATGACTGACTGATAGATAAGCATATTATTCATGTCCATTCCCATGTAATCATTTATTCTTTCTTTAACTTGACTCGTGTCTCGGGACCGAAGTCTCGTTCCCCATTGTCCACCACCATATTGGGTAAAACGTTCTCCCTTGCCTCATTGCCACGTGGAACTATTGGTGAGTTAATTCCTGGCTAATATTAACCCTTATAACCTTACCCTATAATTATATACATTTATTATGTGAGACCTTTGGATATAAATTAGCTTGTTTCAGATTGAATTCAATTTAGATATAGAGTATTCATTTAGATTGATTTTATTTGATTCATTATAGCTTAGTAATATTTAACTTCCATTGATAGTTTACCACATTGGTGCCCAGACCCGGGAACTAGCTACCAGTAAGGGATCTTAGGCAATGAGCAAGGGATTAGCCCAGGGATGCAGGAGCAAGGACCCCGGAGGGGTAGGGCTTGGCTATCTTCCTGTACCTCAGCGAATAGCCATAGTGGGACATTCTTATGCCACTAGGCTAAGGGCAGCTGACGGAGGTACTGAGTCGTATCGGGCGTCAGAGGGGGAAAGAACTTTCCGGCTGACCTACTTCGGGGTACCGGGAGCAACCGTTGACACCCTGAAAGCCTCCCCCCAGTGGGGGCAAGTGGTACGGTTTAGGCCACATATGATCTTTTTGTTTATAGGCGGCAATGATATACGCCCCGGTACAGTGCCCCGCGAGTTAGCTGACGCAATTAAAGAGGTGGCGCTGGATCTGGAGCGTGAGTCCGGAGGAAGCTGCAAGATCGTGGCAATTGAGAGCCGGACGAAAGTCCGAGGGTTCTCAGCTGCGGAATTTCAGGCTATAAAAAATTCTGTTAACCGCGCCCTGAGGTGTCGGTTAATAGAAACGAAGCACCGCTTTGTTTCCATAACACTCAGCATCCGAGACCTCGACCAGGATGGTGTCCACCTCGACTTAGACACCAATCAAGTCCTATATAACAAAATTGTAGGGCTAACGAAGCGTTGGCTAGAGAGGGACGCCGGGGTTGTGTCATTGCGCCTGCCTAAGTCCTGCTTCCCACCCATCGTCTTTCCCCAGTAATGTTCTTTTCAGTTTCAGACTTCCTGTGACATATGACCTGACCTAACATTTTTTCTTGTTCAATATGATCCATTAGTAGGTATTGCTATATAGTGTACTATTTTTTCTCCATAACATAGAAGTCCGCCGGTTGGCGTCTCTTAAGTAGCCTGTTATTTGGCCGTTGTTTTTGTAACGTGATATTTAGATACATAGCCTATAGGCTCGCAAGCAAAATGGATAAAAACGGTAAAGAGACACCGTCTAGTGGGGTGCTGAACAAAGCCCCTAAAAAAATCAAAGGGCGGGACTTCGGGGAGTAATGAATAGGCTAATAGTGGACGTCAACACTTTCATCACTACTGCTGAACTAGAGGAATTGGAGGCTAGATTAGAAAACGTCCAGGTTACCCACGGTCGTATTACGGCTCTGAGTGAGGTGATTGTGGC
This sequence comes from Paralithodes platypus, assembly GCA_032716605.1. NCBI lineage: Eukaryota > Metazoa > Arthropoda > Malacostraca > Decapoda > Lithodidae > Paralithodes > Paralithodes platypus. The sequence continues at coordinate 18,797,280 of CM064504.1, forward strand.
TGCCATGACAGAGGAGGAAGAGATTGTTACAGAGTGTGATAATCGCGCCCTCTATGACGAACCTGTCTTTAGAGCGAAGTACCTATTACAGCGTGCAATCGCGAGTAAGAAGGGAGGCGATAATGAGGCCCATAGAAGGGCTGACCCAAAACATACTGTACACCTCCCAAAGCTCAATCTTCCTACATTTGGGGGCAAGTTGACCGAGTGGTTAGCTTTCTGGGACGTATTTCGATCTACGGTTCATGAATCCTCTTTGGATAATGTCCGCAAGTTTCACTATCTGAAGGGACAAATGGAAGGAGAGGCCTTACATTTAATAGAGGGTTTTGCAGTAGTAGGTGGTAGTTATCTTGAAGCGGTACACTTATTAGAGTCCACATACGGGGATAGAGAGCAGTTGAAGATGGCCCATGTCGTTGCCTTGTTGGGGCTCGCAGAACCACAGTATAAGGTTGATGAGTTGACAAACTTCAGGGCAAATATGGAGTGCCATACTCGATCGCTAGATACCCTAGGGCTTACCACGCAGGAAATGATAGTCATTATCTTGCGTCAGAAGCTTCCTATGGCAATACTTGATAAGGTAAGATCATTTGAGCTGGGGGAATTCAAAACTCAGTTCAGTAAGGAGATCAATAATCTACAGTTGAACAAAGGGAGAATGTATGTGTCGGGAGGGAGTGAGAATGTGGAGAAGAGGGGAACAGTAAGCATGACAGTGGGGACTAAAGTAAAGAAAGAGGGTGTGTATAAGAAACCTGCTCAGATTCTATGTAAGCTATGTAACAACAAACATAAATGGAGTTTCTGTGTAAAATACCCGACAAATGAGACAAAACTAGCACAGGCGAGAAGATTGAAGCTATGTGTAGGTTGTCTAAGTGGGGAACATGGTAAGCAGGGACAATGTACTGCTACATACTTAAGGCCCTGTCGGCACTGCAAAGGACATCACTTTGATAAGTTGTGTCCTACTGCAGATAAAGTCAAAGACGTCAAAAATGAGGGTACTACAACTGTGGCACTAGGTAGCACGCAAGACACCACTATATTGCCCACAATACAGATTCCCATGGAAGGTAATGACATTAACAAAGTTTGTCGGGTACTTCTAGATCAAGGGTCTCAACGTTCCTTTATAAAGAGGTCCGTACTAGTGGGACTGAAGCACCGAATCGTAGGGGCTGAGACTCTTCGATTACAGGGCTTCACAGGGGTTACTGATAAACAAGACTACGAGATAGCGGAGATTTCATATTTCTATCGTAAAAACCGGTACTTTATGACTTGTATCGTAGTAGACACCCTACCAGAATATGTATCTGTGGGTGTGAAGAAGGTGGAACACGCATTACGTAGCAAAGGGGTTAACTTGTCAGATCCCATGGGAAATCAGAGTGAGGTGCATGTTCTACTTGGTGTGGATCATTATTATGAAGTAGTATACCCTGGATTTAAAAAGATGTGTGGTGTAATTTTAATCCCCACTAAATTTGGATACTGCATGAGCGGAAAGGTGCATACTACACAGTCAAAGGTCCTGGTCGACACGGTCTCGATATATAGAGTCAATGTAACCGCGGCAGAGGAGTTGGGAAGGGAGGATTCCCAACCTAGTGACCCTAAGATGGCTGCCGAGTTCGACCTGGAACGACTGTGGAGATTGGATCACATAGGCATTAATCCTATGGAGACTGATTATGACTCGGAAGTTGCGCTACAAAGGTTTGACGAGTCTGTGTGCTACTGTGCCTCAGACAAGCAATATAAAGTTAGTTTACCTTGGAAGAACAGTGAGATAAGCCTACCTACCAACTATGGTTTGGCATTAGGTCGCTTGCGCGCATTGCAGCGGAAATTGTCTAACGAACCGAGCACGCGCCAGGCGTATGACGATGTATTTCGGAGTTATGAGGATAGGGGTTTTATTGAGAGAGTCGATGTCAAGGAACCGTGTAAGAAGGGTAGGGTTCACTATCTGGCCCATCATGGGGTAAAGAAAGACAGCGTCACCACACCGATACGGGTGGTGTATGACTGTTCTGCCCACCAAGGTCAACAACCCAGTCTGAATGACTGCCTGTTGACAGGTCCGTCCATGGTGTCGGACCTGTCCCAACATCTATTGCGGTTTAGGCTGGGAAAGTACGCCTATACCAGTGACATCGAGAAAGCATTCTTGATGGTCAAGCTAAAGGAGGAAGATAGAGATGTTACCCGCTTTCTTTGGTTCAGCGACATTAGCGACTCTGAAAGTCCCATCATAATATACCGTTTTCGGGTTGTACTCTTTGGGGCCACTTGCTCGCAGTTTTTGTTAAATGCCACAATCAGAAAACATCTAGCTGACACTCATGAGGACACAAGTAAACTATCTCGCGGATTATACATTGACAATTTGCAGGGTACTAGCGATAGTCAAGATGATCTGTTGTATGCATACTGGCAAGCACGCAGATTGTTTGCGGATGCACATCTATTTCTCCGCGAGTGGGTTACTAATAGTGAAGATCTTCAGAGTTTAATACAGGTGGATGGTACGGCATCTCTTAACCAGGAAAAGTCCAGAAATTTGGGGATGATCTGGCAACCTAAACATGACATACTAACTTTTCAAACAAGGTCTTTTGCTCAGCAGACAGGAGCGCACACAAAAAGAAGTCTGTTGAGCAAAGTTGCGCAATTTTTGATCCTTTGGGTCTAGCATTACCTGTTACCATAAGAGCTAGGATTCTAATGCAGGAAGTTTGGAGACGTAAAATAGGATGGGATGACAGTTTGCCCGAGGACCTGAATGACCAAGGGACATTGTTGTTGAATGAATATGCCATCCTATGTACTAAACCTATACCTCGTAAAGTGGCGGCGTTCGGTGACGTTACGTTACACACGTTTTGCGATGCTAGCGCCACGGCATACGGGGTAGCCATATATGTTGTTACTTCATTTGGGGCACATTTAGTTACAGCCCGGGCCAAAGTAGCCCCGGTTAAAAAGGTAACTATCCCTAAAATGGAATTGACTGCCATGCTGCTATTAGCACGTCTGGTGCAACATGTACGCGCAGCATACGAGAGCGAATTAAATATTGAAATCGTTCACGTATGGTGCGATAGTCAGGTCGCACTCAACTGGATACATAGCAAGAAGTCTCTGCCAGTTTATGTGCGGAATAGGGTAGATGAGATTAGAGCCCTTTTGCCAGACGTTGCTTATCATTATGTAAATACAAAGGAAAACCCTAGTGATCTCATAACTAGGGGTATAACGGCTAGCCAGTTAATGAAGTCCGAATTGTGGTGGCATGGTCCAAAGTGGCTGCTCCATGAAAGTGAATGGACGATATGGCATGCTGTTGGTGAGGGACTTCTGCCACTGGAAACAGTGGCAGTTACAGCCCAACCAAATGAGCCACCGGGTCCTATCATAAAGTGGGCAAGATTCGGTGACTTTAATAAACTAGTCAGAGTTGTAGCTTGGGTGTTGCGATATGTATCCAATCTTAAGCTTAAAGTAACGGGCCAACTCTGCAACAGGGGTCACAACATTGATGCTCGTGAATTTAAAGCAGCTGAAGTAACTTTGATCAAATGGGTTCAAGTAGAAACCTTTTCCAATGAATTAGAATCCTTGAAAGGCTCGAATAAGACATTAATGCCTAATATAGTGCGTCAACTAAGGTTGCACCTAGACAATGGCCTCATCAGGTGTGAGGGTCGCCTGAAGTGGTCGGGTGTACCAGACGGCACAAACCGACCTATACTTATGCCAACAAGACATCACGTTACTGATCTATTGATCATACGTGCACATAGGGAAGTAAAACACTACGGGGTATGTCATATTATATCAAATTTACGTCTCATATGGTGGATACCCAGAGTTCGACAAGTAGCTCGACGCGTAGTGAGAAAGTGTGTAATATGCCAGAGACTAAAGGGTAAACCATATGCAACTGGACCAGCTCCACCTCTACCTGAATGCCGTGTAAAGCACGTAGAACCTTTCCAAGCGGTAGGATTAGATTTCACAGGGGCATTGAAGACGAGGGAGCATGAGAAGGTTTATATATTATTGTTTACCTGTGCGACGTCTCGAGCGGTACACCTAGAACTATGTGATAATATGTCTAGCGAAGAATTTATGCTGGCGTTCAGACGGTTTTGTGCCCGTCGTTCATTCCCTCAACTCATTCTTAGCGACAATGCTCCCACTTATGTCCAAGCATCAAAATATCTAAAGGATATGAGTGATCCTACTATCATCACTTTTTTGGGAGAGAAGAAGTGCGAATGGAGGTTCATTCCAGTTAAGGCACCTTGGTTTGGTGGCATGTGGGAACGGTGTGTCGGCATAGTAAAGTCAGGACTAAGAGCGGTTGTAGGACGTGCTCTATTAAAGAAGAGTGAGTTGACGACAGTCCTCACAGAGATAGAGGCAGTCGTGAATGATCGCCCGCTTACATATGTGTACACGACCTGCAAGAACCACTACCATTAACGCCAGCTCACTTGCTATATGGAAAACCGTTGACTGCGTTTCCATCTGATTTTCAGTCCATAGTAGAGTTAGAGGATCCCTCGTTGTACTCTGCGGTAGCGGTGTCTAAGAGATACCAGTATATATCCAGGATAATCGAGGATTTTAGGAAACGGTGGATTAGTGAATATCTGCTAGCATTGAGGGAAAGGAGTGTTACTCCCTCTGGTAGACCAACGGCCCCTACAGTTGGTGACGTTGTTTTAATTAAAGAAGATAGTCCTCGTTTATACTGGAAATTAGGCCGCGTATTGGAGGTATAAAAGGGGGCAGACTCTGTAGAGCGGGTGGCGCTATTAAAGACAGCCACTGGAACTACTGTTCGTCCTATCGCACGTTTGTACGCTTTGGAGCTAGATTCCGCATTGCAATCTGAGGTTCCACCTGTTATTGCTGGGTCCGAGGATTCTCGAAGGAACGACTCACCTCATACTGATGGTGATCATTCTCGGACCGGGACGCGTCCCAGATGCGCTGCTGCTGGCGCTGTCGACTTGTGGCGTCAGAAGATAGCCTCTGGGCAACTGTAGGTTTAAGGTGGGGTTCAGGTCTTTTTTGTGGGGGGAGTGTATCGTATAAATACGATAGAATATGACTCTTTTGTGATCTTGTATGTCTCTGTGACGTCACGATCTCTCCTACAGCACGACGTAGGACGAGTAGATCGTATATTATAAGATTGTAAATAAGTTAAGTTATAAAAGGCCTAATATGCTATTAAGCAATATTGCCATGGTCTTATGTAGTATATATGAATTTATCGTATATATTAATATAATTTATCGTATAGAGCAACCTAAATGCGGTACGATAATTTGGGCTCCTGGCGGTTTGCCAAGGCAGCAAGGTGTGCTTTTGAGGTACGCCAGAGGCTTCACGAACACCAACCAGTTAACATCTAATTTTCCGCCCTCAGTTGATCGTGCTTTTGTGCCTCTAATCACAATACACATACAGCAATACACACATCTACACCATCACGACGCTCTCATCGACATCATGACTGACTGATAGATAAGCATATTATTCATGTCCATTCCCATGTAATCATTTATTCTTTCTTTAACTTGACTCGTGTCTCGGGACCGAAGTCTCGTTCCCCATTGTCCACCACCATATTGGGTAAAACGTTCTCCCTTGCCTCATTGCCACGTGGAACTATTGGTGAGTTAATTCCTGGCTAATATTAACCCTTATAACCTTACCCTATAATTATATACATTTATTATGTGAGACCTTTGGATATAAATTAGCTTGTTTCAGATTGAATTCAATTTAGATATAGAGTATTCATTTAGATTGATTTTATTTGATTCATTATAGCTTAGTAATATTTAACTTCCATTGATAGTTTACCACACTTGCTAAGGTGGCCTCCCAGAAGCTGGGTGTGCTCAACCGCCTCAAGGGTTCTTTACCCCTGCTCAGCTTCTTGCTCTGTACAGGGGCACAGTGCATCCTTGTATTGAGTATTGTTCACATGTGTAGCGAGGATCCTCTCACACAGCACTTCTAGACAAAGTAGAAAGGAAAGCCTTTTGTATCGTTAACTCCCGTCCACTCACCGACTCTCTGCAATCTCTCTCTCTTCGCCTCAATGTTGCATCTCTCTCGCTACTACGATAATCAGTGTTCCTCAGAGCTCTCTCAGTGCATACCACCTCCTGTACACAATCCCACCCCTACTCTGTACAACTCTCCAATTCTAGAGTGAAATGTTACTCTCAATCATTCTTCTATTCAATAGCTGAGCTCTGGAAATCTCTCCCTGAATCCATCTTTCCCTCATCCTATGACTTAAATTGTTTCAATCTCTGTGTGTCCAGTTTGGCTTGAACGTTCCTTGATTTTGGCCCTGTCACTCTTTTAACTCTGGGGGAGGCATTTGTCACATGCAGTTTTGCCTTTTGTCTCCCTCATCCACTAATAAAAAAAAAAAAGAAAAAAAAAATATATATATAATAATAATGTGTGGTGATAGTATGCCTAAATCCAAATTACACCTTATAATAAGATGGTTGTCTTTTTCCTAAATAATTACCAATGTCTGCCGAAAATCGGGTGACTTCGGATAGGCAAGGAGGACTTCAAACTGATTTCTTATGGAAAATTATTGCCAACAAACGGAGGGCGACATCGGACGTACATTCATGGCCATATTTAAAGTTTTTGGCTCCTACTATTTTATGTTAATATTTTAATATTGCTGTTATTTTTTTGTGTATACCTACAGTATATATGTATGAAGGAGACAAAAGGCAGGCTGCCTATAACGAGTGTCTCCCCCCAAAGCCAAAAGAGTGTCAGAAAGACAAATTGAAGGGACGTTGGAGTCAAAGTGCCTGGACACAAAGTTTAATGCAAAAGTCATAGGATGAAAGAAAGATTGATTGAGGGAGAGAGTTCCAGAGTTCACTAGTTAAGTAGAAAACGACTGAGAAAATTTGCTATTTCTTGGGTTGGAAAGCTGGACATAATAGGAGTTGGACTGTGTTGAAAGGTGGGTGCCTCGCACTCGCTACAAGGGAGCTCTGAAGAACATTGTTGTAATAGCGACAGAAGAGAGAAAGAGATGCAACATTGTGGCATGTAGAAAGAGAATGTAGGGAACTAGTAAGAGGAAGTGAGTTGATGAGGCAAAATGCTTTTGATTCTACTCTTTCTAGAAGTGTGTGTGTTTTTTTGTTTTTTGTTTTTTTTTATGGGTGGAACCTCCCCACACATGCGAACACTACTCGATACATGGGTGCACGCCGCACTGTACCCCTATACAGAGCAAGAAGCTGTGTGAGGGAGTAAGAACCCACGGAGGTTGAGCACACCTAACTTCTGGGAAGCTGTTTTAGCAAGAGTGGCAAATTGCAATATGATCTTTCCAAGAAAAGTCGGATAAAATAGATACATCAAAAATATTGAGAGAAGATGAAGGGTTGATGTGTGTATTGTTAAAGAATAATTGATAGTCTTGTGGAAGATTGCGACAGTTAGATAGGAGAAATTGGGTCTTGGAGGCATTGAAAGTAACAAGATCTTCTCTGCCCCAATCAGAAATAATTAATAGATCAGAAGATAGTGTGTGCTATGGCCGCCTTACATGACTTTTGGAGTGATCGTAATTCGTATGCTGGGTTGTTGAGAAAATATATTTAATAATAATATTTAATAATAATAAGCACCCCCTTAACCCATTCTGTATCCCAAGGCAAAAAATATATAGCCTATATTTTGTTTTACTCCAAAAAATGGGAAAAATGTTATTTTAATACCACAAATTTTCCGAGTGTTTTTTATAAACAAAATAGGTAATTTGCATAAATATATAGTGTTTGTAATTAATTAGAAATCTCGGGAAAACCTATTTTCCCCATTAGGCCTATCGATCGATATTGAGACACACCCCCCCAATAGTGATTTGAAGACATTAGCCTAACCTAACCTAACCTAGTATTATGGGTGGGGGCTACCGCCCCCACACCCCTGCTGGTTGAGTGCTCCCTTAATAAAAAAAAAAAAAAAAAATGGCTGTCGATTATAGGAAGGTGAAAGAAAAGTCGATGAAGTCTATGGTGTTTACTCTGCAATTTTCAGCTTGATTGTACATTGATAACGGGAAAGTACCGTATTGACAACCTTGTTACGAAAATTAAATTTTAGTACCATACTTTTATATTAGCCTAGGTCTTTCCGAGGGTTTAACACATTTTCATATGATCTTTAGAGCTATCGATGACTGAAAGTACCGTATTGACAACCTTGTTACGAAAAAGACATTTTAGTAGGCTACCATACTTTTTTATTAGGTTTTGCCGAGGGTTAAAACAAATTTTCTTATGATCTTTAGAGCATATAGATTCAATATTTATCTTCAAATATATCAACAAAATTTGTGATATTAAAATAACATTGAACCCAAAAATGTTGTACATAGGCCTACGTCTGAGTATTTTAAGATCGTTGGATAACGAGGAAAAAGCATATTCAGGGGATTGTGACTAATTTCAATTACTGTACTGTATAATGATGAAAACTACCAAGGTAAAAAAAACATGAATAAATTAGTGGTAGTTTCGGTAATATTTTCCGTAAATGTTTATCACCAACCAGTGACGAGTTTTTCATGTTATTTTTTGTTGTTTTTTATTTTTTATTTGATACACAGTGTTGTTTAAACCCTCCAGCCCCGGCTATGTATTATATATATATTCCCCGAAACCCGGGGGTTTTGGCCGAAAAACGTCTACGCCTAGGCTACCGTATCTTTGTTATTCTGACTGCTTCCGCATTCCCGCGCATGCTCAAGCGTAGATGTGTTTCGTACCTGTAGAATGGCGTTAAGTAGAGACTGTAGAGCTCTCTAAGTCAACTGGTTCAGTTGTGATGATGATTTCATTGGAGATAACTTTATGGCAAAAACAGCCACTTTACACTACTTTTCGATACTTAACAACAACATACAGGCACACACGAACAAGCGACGCACTCCTTCTTGTGGCCGGAGATGCGGGGCGTCGGTCCAGCCGGCTGTTGTTTACATGCGTCGGACCGACGCCTCGCACACCAAGCTCACAGGCTTTCAACCACTGGGCGTTCAAGAGCCCTTCCGGGCAGCACGGGTATGCTTTTTTATGGGCGTTCAAGAGCCCTTCCGGGAAGGAAGGGTACCAAGGACTGTCGCATTTTACTATTTTCCCATTATCCATCAATCTTAAAACACGGCCCCCGATAGTGGGGAGGGCTATGAAGATCAGGGAAATTGCGGGGTAAAAGGCGTAAATAAAGGGGTAATAGGCTATTGGAAGAACTCTGAAAATAAAATATTTAAAAGTAACAAAACCTGAAAATGGAAAAACCCGAGCCAAGTTTTGACCAAACTTGGCTCGGGTTTTTCAATTTTTCAGAGTCCAAAATCACAGTAGCCTAACCTCATTTCGAAAGTTGGCTCGGGTTTTTTTTTTTTCAACGTGGATAAAACCAGTAACAATGTTGTTAAAATTAGCCTAGCCTAGCCTAACCTAACCTAGTATAATGGGTGGGGGCTGCCGCCCCCACACCCCCGCTAAATCCATGAAATCCGAGCCAAGTTTTGTCATTAAACAGTAGTTCAGCTCCCCAACTTCCGTCATAAAACTCCTCTTTTCTCGGTCTCCCCTTGCTTCTATATCTATCAGTGTACTTTTCTTCCAAATTCTTCCCCATATTTCTCTTCCATTCCTGTCTTCCTACTTCCTTCACTCTCGTTCCTATCTCTTTCTCTAGTCTCCTTCCCTGACCTAGTCCTACATTACTCCCTACATCTCTCCACTCCTCTCCCACCCTTCTTTGTTTCACTCCTATTTTTTTCAGTTTTCTCTTACACTCTTTTGCCCATCTACTCTTCCCCTCCCCCCATTCATTCACTCTCCTTGGCCACCTATTATCCTCCATCTCCTCCAACCTACTCTTGTACCTCAACTTTGCCTTCGCCACTCTTTCCTCAAACGTACTCCATCCCATCTCCCCTCTCACTGCTTCATTTGCTGGGCACCTTCTTGCTCCTAACTCCATTCTTCCTATTTTATTTTGTCCCGTCTCCAGTCTATTTATTTCTCCCCCTGTACTCCCTCTCACATCCATCCCGTACATTATTCTCGGCACTTCAAAGTCCTTCCACACCTCTCTTACTATTTTATATTTATTTACTCTGGTTTTTGTCACATTCCACAGTTTCCCACTACACTGCTCCACCTTCATGATTTTCTCATTCATTGTCTGTCATCGGTATTTACTACGGATTGTTATTCCATAACAGTAGGCTACCGGTATATAAAATTATGTATTTTCTGGTTAACATTACTTATAATATGAATTTTAATTGTGTGATAATAGATTTGCTAAGAAATATTAAATACAACATAAATAATATACGTATTGATCATACTAAACGTATCTAAGTCTTCTTCTTCTTCTTCTTCACGATGCACAGCGTCAACAGGGATGTAGCCCCCAGATAACTGCGCAAGTAGTACAAGACTTAATTAAGGTTCATGGCGAGGGGACACGATTTCTAGCACGTAACATACTGTAGATGGTGAGGAGTGTGCAGAAGATGAGTAACGGTGAGAAGCGGTAGTTGGAGGGTCGTCAGAGGTCGGAGATCCTCCCTGTAGCAGCGAGGAACGTAGAGAGTCCAGTGGAGATGATATGAAGATCGGTGGTGTTGAGAGGAGCTCCTCCAAGAATATGCTTAACCCCTTCAGACATATATGACGCAGAGGTTGCCAGATTAGCAATAAGAAATAGAGTTCTCTCACTCTTATAATTACCTCTCCAAAATTAGTTTTCTGCCCACATCTAACTCAAAGACAACTGCAGAGGTTGAAGTAACTAAAATAAAGGTTTGTAAAAAACCCTGATGGTAATAAAGGCTTTAAAGTATCCCTAATAGGCTCAAAATTGCGTCATATGTCGGAGAGGGTTAATGGTAAACTGTCCTCCCTGGCGGAGAATGCATTCCCTTAAGGCGACCCTGGCACCATGATATCTATGACAATGTAGTAGGAAATGTTCAACAGTTTCAGGGGTAATGCAGTGCTGGCAGTGGCCATCTTGGTGGAGACCTAGGCGATGCATACAACGTATCTAAGTAAACCAGCTTGCTTCGTTCAAGATCGCTTGAGATTCGTCGCTTTGTTGTTGTTGTTGTTGTTACTATTAAAGGGCCTTCGGGTGGATGCCACCTGCTTGGCCCTAGAAGACTAACCGTCAGTGGGACCCTATACTATATCGGCAACATGAGTCGCCAAGAGGAAGACACATAAGGCACGAGAGAGCTGAGAACACACATCCGCATCCCGGACACCGTGGCCTAACAAGAGCCCTAAGCTGAACCCCCGAGACGACAAACGGCAAACCGAGTCCCTAAGTTTGACCCTGTGACTATAGAACCGCGGACACACCTCCACCAGATGCTCAGGGGTTTCGGGCTGTCCACACCAGCGACAGTCCGGGCACCGTACCATGCGGAGTCGGAACAGGTGTGCTGACAGCGCAGTGTGTCCAATACGCAGCCTGGCCAGCGAGACATCGAGTTTCCGCAGGGGGTGTCGACTCCAAGGCTGGGGGCACGAATCCCACCGGTATCTCCCCATGGTCGTCTGTAGCAACAGCACCCGTAGCTCCCTGTCCCAAAGACCGCGACTAGCCCGCCCGACAACCCGGGCATGCGTCCTCGCATCCATGTCAACCGACTCAACCTCTACCGAATCGTGCGCCAGCGTCGCCGCAGCATCAGCCACCGTGTTGCCACGAATGCCCGAGTGCGCAGGAACCCACTGGAGGACCACTTCCCACGGATGACCTAAAAAGTGAACCAGCAACACCTGGATGGCGAAGACAAGACGAGGATATGTAGCCGGGCGGGCCGCAAGGAGCAGATGGAGGGAGGCTTGGGAATCCGAGTACAAGACAACCCGTTGAGGCCGAATATGACACCGCACAAACTCCAGGGCTCGGAGAATGGCAAACAGTTCCGCCGCTATGATGGGATGGTGCCCAGACAACCTCCAGGTCTGGCAGAGGGAGAGGTCCTCGTAGTAGACAGCCGCGGACGAGGAGGCCGGAGGAATGCAGGAACCATCCGTGAAGACACCGAAGTGCCCCTGATAACACGACCCCACCAGCTCAGCAAAATAGGCCCGGGCAAGTCCAGCATCCGTCGACGTCCGGTAACCTTCATGGAAGGTAACCCGGATGCGAGGAGTGAGATCAACCCACGGCGGGACCGGAGACACAGAGGGGGTCGGGGAGGGAGGGTCCACAGCTATCTGCCGATAGTGGAGGAGGCTCCTCACCAGGAAAGGTTGACGCCGTTTCACAGGCCACGATGGTGCAGTCCTGGAGACCCCTGACGAAGCATGCAGGCCCGACAACGGGTGATGCCCAGGAAGAGTAGCAACTCGCCCCGCCCACCTACAATCCGTCAACACCCGAGACCAGGACAGAGGCAACGACCCACTTTCCGCTAGGAGGGACACGGTAGGGGAGGAACAAAAAGCCCCCAACGCCACCCTGAGGGCCGTGTTATGAATAGGGTCCAAGCGGCTAAGAACTGACGACGAAGCCGAGCCATACACTGCACTACCATAAGTCACCTTACTCTTGATGAAAGACTCATAAAAACACAGCAGATCATCCCGAGACGTCCCCCACTTGGACCCGGCGATACACTTCATAATACCCAGCCGCTTCATGCAAGACGATCGCAGGTAGTCCACATGATTCCTCCACGTCAATACCGGCCCATCCCAACGCAGACCTAAGAAGGTGTGTGACGTACGATACGTGAGAGGCTCACCCCCCAACGTAATCGAAGGCAGACCGGGAGTTTAGTCTTCAACGTGAAGCACATGAGAGCGCTCTTTTGGGCATTGAGTCGTAGGCCCCAGTCCCTCGCCCACTCACAGAGCTCATCAACCGCCAATTGCAGAGCAGTCTGGGCCTGGAAGAGCGTGTCCGCTGAGCAGACGATGGCAAGATCGTCGGCATACACCATCGTCGTAGCATTACGGGACCGAGGGACATCAGACAACATGGCATTCAGGAACAGTGGACCCAAGATCGACCCCTGAATCACCCCACGGCGGACAGGGAAAGGCCGCGACGTAGAGGTACCAACCGCCACAGAAAGGGACCTCTCAAGCAAGTAGCTGCAGAGCCACGATAAAACCTTCCCACGTACACCAAGCATACCCAATTTGTATAGGACCCCGGCATGGGAAACCGAATCAAAGGCACTCGCAACATCGATGAACGCCACGAGGAACACCTTCTTGTTCCGATACGCATCCTGGATGCGATATTCCAGCTGGAGGAGCACATCCACGGTGCCCCTAGCCGGGCGGAAACCATGAAGAACATCAGGAAGGAGTGCCTTAGTCTCCAGCCACCAAGTGAGCCGCTGTGAAACCATCTTCTCCATCACCTTACCCACCACCGACAACAAGCAGATGGGCCGACGTGAAGATGGCAAAGAGGGATCCTTACCCGGTTTAGGGAACGGAAGGAGGAGGGCCGACTTCCACAGAGCCGGATATGTACCAGTAGACCAGCTCCTGTTATAGAAGTCCAGCAACACATCAAACCCCTCCCGCGGCAGATGGGCAAGCATCTCATACGCCACATCATCGTGACCCACAGCCTTACCCTTGGGGAGGGAGTCCAAAGTGCGGTGCAATTCATGGGCGGTCAGCGGATCAGCAAGGCCGGCAGGATCAGGAGATTCAAGATGGTACGAAATTACTGACTCCAGCCGATCCACATCCGGTAGTTGCGGTGGGGCCGCAAACAGCACCCGATAGTGATCTGCCAAACAATCCGCCTGCTCCTGCGCATCGCCAACGAGCCGACCGCCAACAGTAAGAGGGAAAGAAGCGTCCACCCTCTGGCCATTCATCTGCCTAACAAAACGCCACGCCCTCTTGCTGGAGCTGGCAAACCTCAACGTAGGACAGAAGGCAGCCCAAGACCCACGCTTCGCCTTCAAGAGAGTGCGTTTGCACCGGGCATCCACCCTCCGTGCCTCCCGCTTGAACTCTACACAGGGATGACGGCGCCAGACAGACCAAGCCCGATGACGAACCCGGACCGCGACCGCACATTCCGCGGTCCACCAAGGAACAGTGGGCCTGTCCGTAGGGGGCCGGCCCGTCATCCGAAAGGCCCCACCTGCCACAGCAGTTAACGCCCTTGAAATGGCCTCAGCACCCGAGCCCACCGACTCCGCGAGAGAGGGAGGATCCAAGCGGAGGCCACGTTGGAACTGTCCCCATCCCTCAGCACCGAACCTCCACCTCGGGCGGGAACGCGGAGGGGCAGGAGAGGAAAACCCAAAGACATCAATCAAGACTGGCAGATGATCACTCCCCATGTATGGACCCGTGGTAACCCGAGCACCTAAAAACAGGTCATTACCCAAGCAGAGATCTAAGGTGGAGGAGGACGCGGTATGCGGATCGACGCGGGTAGGGAGACCAGGTGGGGTTAAAAGGTCAAAGGAAGGGCTATCCAATAACGCTTCAAAAAGCGAGGTACCAGTACGGTTCCGAGATGCCCTGAGCACCAACGGATCCCAGTACGGGTGACGCGCATTAAAGTCCCCCATCACCAGACAGGGCGACGGCAATTGATTAAAATAATGTTGGAATTCCGGCAGAGCAATATTCCGACAAGGGTTATAACAGATGAACACAGTAGCCCACCCCTTCCGTAAGGCCACGCTCACCGCCAGAACCTCCAGGTCTCCACCAGCAAACCGTTGCAAACCGAACATCTTGCTCGGGACCGTATCCCGCACCGCTAGAGCCAAACCACCACCCCGAGAGTCCCTATCCGCCCGATACACATTAAAATGAGGGATCCGGAAATGTAACGTGGAAGAAAGCCAAGTTTCGCATAGCCCTACCACTATAGGGGCTTCACGTACCACCAACAACCGTAAATCCTGAGTCTTACGGTGAACTGACCGAGCATTCCACAATAGAAACTTCTCCGATAACCTGGGCAACCCTAACGGGACACCAACAGAGCCAACAGTCTGGGTATCAATGCGAGACAAACTTCCTTGAGAGTACGGCCTGACACTATGCACTCCCAGAAATCCGTCACCAACGAGCCAAATGTATCAGGTACAGGGGGGGGAGGGGCAGACTGCTGCCTCACCGTCGGACTACCAGCACTAGACGCTAAAGGACCAGAGGTAGGCCGGGGAGAGACAGAAATATTATTCGGGCAAGGGGGAGGGAGCATCAGGGGGACTGGCGACGGAGCCCTGGGAGGAGAGGCATCCAACAACCTGGGCCGAGGCCGAGGACCACTACGACGGCGCAGATGCCTCGGGGACGACGGACGATGAAGGACCACTTCAGCATCAGAGGAGGCCCCCTCGGAGACCCAAACCTCACGCCGAACCACCTCGTCCATGACCCCTACGCCAACACCATGCGGCCGAATCACATCCAGGTCATCCGCCCGATCCCCCAACACCTCAAACCTGTTGCCCGTGACCACCAAAGCATACAGCCGGTCACCCTCCGCCGCCGACCTCGGCGGGAGACGCGGGCCAGCAGAGCCACGTACAACCGGAGACGACCCTAAACGCGGAGGAGACCGACGCTGGGTAGGATTCAGTTCCCGAACCTTCCGGTTGAGATCAGGCAGGCCAAACTTTTCCTGTTTGTAGTCCTCATGGATCGCTAGAGCCTTCAAGAAAACGGGGCAGGAGCGGGAGGTCACCCGATGTCCACCACCACAAAAATAACAACTAGGGGAATTAGGGCACGAGTGGTCACCCGAAGCCATAGGATGAAACCCACTACAGTTCCGACAGCGCACCTTATTCCGACAGGTGATCGAACCATGACCAAAAAAATGGCAGGTGAAACACCGTAGCAGCCTAAAAGAGTACCTCGAAACTGGATAGCACACCGAGCCTAAGACAACCCTGGAAGGCAAGCAACCCCGAAAACGCAAGCGGACCACCCCTGAACTCACCGAGGGAGAACCCGACCCACCCCCCTCGCCTCCACCATCCCGCTCCACGCGTTTAGAGAGCCGCGTGACCTCCTCCAGGGCCGCTGACGCAACCCCATGATCATCAGACAGGACCCTAAGGGACCCCATGATGGCACTCTCAGAAATGACAGGGTCAACAGGGCCGATCTTCACCAGGAATACCTGCTATCCCCCGGGGAAATGGACTCCCGGCACACCACCGTCCAGTCCCCGAAACTAGTCAACTCCTCTAGAGGCCTAATCCCCACACCAATAACCCCGCGGGGAAGAGAGACACAGGGCCTCACCCCGACCCAGTACCGTGATGCCATGTGGCCGCACATACTTACCAAATGGAGCGGCCCCCACAGCCGCCGTAACCCTGGCAGAATTGTCAAAGACACGCCGCCGAGGAACAGAATGAATAATGTACGTTACCAATTCAGCGTCGTCCGAGCCATCCGGCACCCCCACCGATCCCCCCACGGCCCCCTGGGCCAGGTCCACCGGCACACCGGGCACCCCATCCACCGACAACTTCCTCTGCACCTTGGCCCCATCATTGAGAGGCCCGGGAGGGCCATCAGCGACCTCATCAAGGACCAGACTCCGCTTCAGGCCACCAAACGACTGATCGTCCATGGCCGCCAGGCCCGCCACATCCCCCTCACCACCCCCACTACACACACTCATCCCCCAGCACTACCCACCACGGTCCCACTGACTCTAGCCAGGAAAGCCAGCTGGCAAGCCCGATGGCCCACCTGAGCAATAGCCCGTGAAATAGAAAATGAAAATGAAAAGCACAAGAGACCAGCACGTCGGAACAGTACGGCCGTCCTCGTCAAGTTCAATCGTCGCTTTGTTTACATCCGAATGTCCAAAGTCCAATGTCCTTCTTCTTCTTTAGAACCCGCCCGCAGACCGTGCAGATCCACAAGGCTGACCTTTGTATCGGTACTGGCTCAGAAACGTTAGTAGGAGGGAAAGTTTAGAGTAGAAGGATAGTTTAAGAGAATTTTTTTTTTTTTTTTTGTATAAACCCCCCCCCCCATTTCTCTTCCTCCACATTTTCTCCAACATCCTCTTCACCATCTCCATGTCTTGTGTTTCCATCTCCTGTGTTAACCCCAATAGCGCCCCTACCCCTCTATCTTCCCTCTGCTTAATCTCCTCCCACCCAGTCTCCCCAACTCTATTCCTCATGTACCTCTCCAACTCTTCTCTCTCCTCATTTTTTTTTTTTTTTTTTTTTTTTTTTTTTTTTTTTAAAGAGACAATGAACGGAGGAAGGAAAAACACAGATAAAACAAAAAGGTCCATGTGCCTAAAGGCATCCTCCATTCATAAAATGTTTGTAACAACTGGATTTAAACATTTGTTGATTGTAAGTTTGTGGAAAGCAATTCGAGGGAAGTGAATTCCAAAGAGTAGTAGCTCTGGGGATAAATGAATTCTGATAAGCAGAAGTTCTGCATTGTGGAGGAGAAAGTGTAAATTCATGGGCACTCTCAGCTGCCCTAGTTCTATGGGGAAAGATGTGGAGAGGCGGCACAATTGAAGCAAGTTCCTCGGAACAATTGCTGTGAAAATATCTGTAGAATAATGCAAGGGATGCAACGTTTCTTCGTATGGCTAATGTAGGAAGGTCCTGTGTGATTGCAGGGTTATTGATTAATCTAATAGCTTTATTTTGAATTTTGTCCAACTGCCTCAATGCAACCACTCCACTTCCACCCCACAGAGGTGAACAGTAATCCATCTGAGAGCGCACATGACTTTTATATATTACGGCCAACTGCTCGTCAGTGAAGAATTCTCGAACTCTGTACAGGAGTCCCAGTTTTTTAGAGGCATTCTTAGCAATGCTTCTAACATAATGTTGTACATAATCTTGTACATTCGGTTACTATGTGTTCTACATCCTCCACTATTGGGTCTCCTCCCATTTCACATTGACTGCAGTGCGGTCCCACTCCATTCCATCTTGTTCTCTCATTCGTTTCTAGCGATCCTGTTCTTGCTTTAAATAGAAGTTTCGATCCCCATCCTCCATCATAGTATAGTTCTCTAGCTGGTTTTTCCTTCTCTCTATAATATGCCAGCGTGGCTTTATTTTCTACCCCCTCCCTCCATCTTCTTCTCCCCTCCTCCTTTATCCCTTTCTCTATCTCTCTGACACATCCCCTCCCATTTTCTAGTATGACCCACTCCTCTCTCTCATTTCGTTTTCTAATTCCCCTCCCACCCGGTCCTGTTTTATATTTATCCTCCCCAATCTTTTTTTGCACTCTCTGTTCCATTTACTTTGCTCGCTCGCCCATCTGTATACCTTCCCCGGCCACCTATGTTCCTCCATCCCCTCTAGCCTCACTTTGTACTTCCCTTTCGCTTTCCCAATCCTTTCCTCAAACGTACTCCACCCCATCTCCCCTCGGATTGCTTCTTGTGCTACGTATTTATTTGCCCCTAATCCTGTCCTCCCGATTTTATTCTGTATCGTTTCTAATTTCTTTGTTTCCGCCTCTGTTGTTTCTACCGCCTCTAAGCCGTACATTATTGCAGGTACTCCTAATCCTTTCCACAGCCCTCGCACTATTTCATAGCTATTCGCTCTTAGCCTTGTCGCGCTCCATAGTCTCCCATTCCATTGTTGCATTTGTCCCACCTTTTCACTTTTCGCCTTCTCAAACCCTTTCTCCGTGATCGTTACCCCCAGATATTTATACTCCCTTGTCTTCTTCATTCTGTTTCCTTCCAGTGTCCATTCCTCGTCCTCTTGAAGCTCTCCATTCATTTTCATCACCTGGCTCTTTTCTTTACTAAATCTTACTTCAAGTTCCTCCCCGAATCTCGTTGCTTCCTCTAGTAGTCTCTGCAACCCTCCTCCCGTTTCTGCCATCAGAACTACGTCGTCAGCAAACAGCAGTACCCCCAGTCTTTCTTTGTTTATCTGAATCCCCTCCCCCACTCTTTTTATCCTCTGTGTCATTTCTTCCATATATAACGCAAATAATAACGGCGATAATACGCACCCCTGCCTTACCCCCCTCTTGCTTTCTACCCATCCCGTTTCTATATTTCCTAGCGCGTACTTCGCTTTTGTTCCTTGGTACATCGATGTTATGATGTTTATATACTTTTCTGGTATTCCACTCCTTGCCATTATTTTCCACAGCAGTTCCCTGTTTACTCTATCATAGGCTTTCTCTATATCCAGGAATGCACAGTAACCCATTTTTTTCTCTCTTTTCATTTTCCCCATCACTTCGCTTAGTATATAGATATTATCTGTCCCCCTCCTGTCTCTTCTGAACCCATTTTGCTCATCACTTATTAGTCCGTTTCCCTCTATGGCTCTATTCATCCTTTCCTTCAATATCCCGCAGAAGAGTTTCCCCTATTGTGTTTGTCACTGTCACTGGCCTGTAGCTTTTCATTTCCTTCTTACTCTTGTACCCTCCCTTGTGCAATAGTGTTACTCTCGCTTCATTCCATCTTTCTGGTACTCTCTCATTTCCCATTACCTCATAAACATTTTCTTCAGTCTTCTTGCCATTTCTTCCCCCCCCCCCCCTCTATGTACATTTCATTTGGTATCCCATCCGGGCCGGTCGCCTTTCCCTTTTTTAGTGCTTTGATCCCTCTCCTTACTTCTTCTATTGTGAGCTCCCTTTCCATTTCCATCTTATCCTGTTCTGGTAGCCTTCTCTCTCTCATTTCCAAGTTCCATTCCCTCTCCTCCCCTTGTTCATTTACTCCCCCTATTTCCTCCCAGTATCGCTTTATTTCAATCTTTATTTCTTCTTCTGTCTTTATTATTCTATCTCCCACTATTAGTTCCACACTTTCTTCCTCTCTACCGGTCTCACCTCTTAACATCCTATACCACTCCTTTTGGCCCTCTTTCCCCTTGCTTCTGATCTTTTCTACTTCTTCTTTCTCGTGTTTTATCATTGCCTCTTGTATTAGTATTTTTACCTTCTTCCTTTTCTCCTCGTATGCCCGTACCGCTTGTCTTTCTTCTCGTTCCCTCTCTCCGCCTTCCCTCCTATTTCTCTCTATCATCCTTCTCCTTTCTCTGTTCGCATCCCTTCTTTCACTTCTTGCTTGTTTTATTTCCCCATTCCACCATGGTTTTTGTTTTCTTTTTCCTGTCCATCTTCTTATTCTTCCTATACTCCTTTCTGCCGCTCTATTTATGTCCATCATCAACTCTCCGTCCATTTCTTCTACGCTCCCCTCTCTTCTTTCCCCTATTTCTTCCAGGTAACCTCTGTATTCTACCCATCTTTCACTTTTTAGATTCCATCTATTAATCTTCCATCTCGTGTTTTCTTTGCTTTTCCATTCCTTTGTGTAGTTTATCACCATGAGTCTGTGGTCGCTTTGTATCCCTACTTCATTTTCTTCATCTATCCACATGTTTTGGATCTCTTCCCTTGCTCTTCCATTCGCTAGTATGAAGTCTATCGCCGATCTTTGGCCTTCTCCGTGTCTTACCCATGTCGCCTTCCCCTCTCCCATTGTTTGGTTCAGTATTTCCATGTCATTTTCTTCCGCAAATTGGATCAAGGCTTCTCCATTCCCATTTATCCTCTCCCCTAGTATCCCTATATGCGATATCGAACAACTTTCAGCCAGCTGACGACGGAAAGGACGCCAGACAGTTTTGCCAACTTTATGTTGCAGATTCCGCTAGATTCACGTTTAAAAGTTGATAGAATATAAAATACTCTAATATTTGTACATGGAATCGTTCATTATCCCTAATTTTTTAAAACACAATTGACGAACATCACATACATAAGTTTAAAGTAATTTATATCCTACCACTAGATGTAATACACTTTCGCTATATATAAACAACGCTAAATCTAAAAATACAGATTGACACACTGACTGCATCATCCAATCACCGACGCCGGGGCGTTTGGTGGGAATTATAAAACGAATTACCGAGCATTAGACTATTCAGTTCATTTGAGGCCTAGCTAAGGGGATGTTCTTGGGTAGTATGATTTTTGGAATTAAGAATTTAACTTTTCGGCAGGGTTAATCAATGATGCATAGGAGTGCTACATTTGACCACTTGCGAGTTTCGGTCTATAAGGAAGTTGGAGCTGTAGACATAGATATTTAATAGAAATACCAGCGTAGAAATACCAGCTAAAATACGGTTGTAGTACATTTATCAATACATAAAACCCAATTTTACATAGTTTTTAGCCATCAGAAACCTACATTATTATTGCATTTCTATTCACTATCGATGTCTACAGCTCCAACTTCCTTATAGCCTGAAACTCGCAAGTTGACAATTTGAACTCCTGCTGCATCACTTAGCCTCCTTTGCCGATCCTTTCCGTGCCTCACCAAAATAGATCCCAACCCCAGTTTGCCCTCCAAAACATTCATTGTCTCTCTCTTTCAGTGCACTATTTCAAAATGTCTCAAATGTCGACTGATCAACGACCCGCCTAAAGAATCCCCAGGGGGGTCGAGAGGGGGAACTCCAGAAATGCCCACAGTATGGAAATGCTCTGGACCACTTCCTTCTACTCTTATTATTGTTTGCAACATTCGTGGCCTTTCCTCCAACTTCCACTCTATGGAACACCGGGCCCTCTCCTCTGCCAACCCTGATCTCTTTCTCACCGAAACCCAGTTGTCTTTGACTATATACTGACAGTAAATACTTCTCAGTATCCTCCTACTATCTCTATCTTCAGTTTCAAGCCAAAGGTGGGTATGTTAATTGCGTATATACAGTATGTTAAACAATATTGCTTTCTATAGTGTTCCCAACTTTGATTCTTTTGAATTTGCAACTCTCTGGCTAAAGTTGTCTCGTCACTCTCAAACTAAATATTTCTGAGCTGTTTATCTCTACCCCAATATCCTAATTCTACTGACTCCAAAATTCTTTGACTATCGAACTTCTAAAGTAGAACACTTTCTATTCATCTCTCCTTTCGCAGAAATCTCCATCCTAGTAGATATCAACAATGTTCACCACTGCCAATGGCTCTCCACCCATTTCACTGACCAACCCAGTGAACAAGCTTACACCTTTTCTATCCTAAATGACCTAAAGCAGTTAGTTCAGCATCCTACTGTACTTGTATTCCTGACCGCCTTGGATATCGCTCCAACATTCTCGACTTATTTCTAACATCTAATCCTTCTACTTACGCTGCAAATCTTTTTTCTCTGTTGGCCGTTGGGCTCCTCCGATCACAACCATATCTCTTCAGTATGGCCACCTGATCCTCCTAGCAGGCGGTACTTGTGGCACTTCGGCGCTGTCGACTGCGAAGCTCTTTGGCAGTACTTCTTTCATTTCCCATGGAATTATTTTTGCTTCTGTGGCCGGGACCCTCGGAGTGTGCCAAGCGCATAACCGAGGTAATCCTCTCGGGCATGCAGGCGTACATTCCATTTTCTTTCTCGCAGCCTAATGCAATACAAAATCTTGGTTTACTTTCACTTGTTCTACTGCTGTCTGCAATAAAGAGGAAGTATACAAACGGTACAGTCGCCTTCAAACTTCCAAAAAAATTTCATCAATAACATAATTATGTTCTGAACTTTCCAACTCTAGCTCTTTCCAAGCTTCTGGCATCTAGCCAAAAACTTCTCCAAAAAATTTACTTCATCTTTTGCTCCTCTTTCCCACTCTGACGGCACCACCGCGTCTTCCTATGACAAAGCTGATCTCTTCGCTCAAACTTTAAAAACTTCACCTTGGATGATGTCTCGAGTCGGCCACCCCCAGCTATGGGGTATGTGACTGAGTATATACATACATACATACATACATACATACATGTGGGAGGAAGCTGAGGGTGAATGTCAATAAAAGTAAATTGATGGTGATCATGGTGTGTAGTAAAGATGCTCGTAGGGTAAATCTAAATGTACGACTGGATTCGGAAATTAAAGGTTAAAATAATGTAAGTAGAGTATCAGTGATGAGATGTGTACTAGCAGGCTTGGATGGCTTGGTCATATGGAGAGGATGGATGAACTAAGTTGGGTAAGAAGATGCAAGTCCATGAACATGGAGGGAGCTGCACCAAAGGACAGACCAAGATAGACGCGAGATCAGACCTTACGGTCTAATCTTGAATTATAATTGAAAATTGGCTTAAGATGCCGAAATTTTTTCAAAATGCCCCCTCTTTTGGGGTTAGGCCTGGAAGTGTGGTTGTAGGGCTTCGCTGCATGTCTGCCTGCTGAGACCGAAACTTCTCCGGGAGTTGGGGGCCGGGGGTGCTGGGGCGCGTTCAAGAGCGAGACTTCAGACGCTACAGTTTCCGTAGCGTGAATTGGGGCCTATTGAACGATTTCGAAGCCTCTTTTGCACTACATAAACAAACTGGGTGGTTGCCATGGTTACGTTTATACCAGCGTCTTCGTTTGATGCTAAAAACAACGACAATGACCGTTCTTTACATCTAAACACAACTGCTAGGATATTTATCCTGTAATGTCCATAAGTAATTAGGCCTAAAGCATGCTAGGCTATTAAATTGTAGCGTCTCATTGGCCTAAAATACATATTAATATTTATTATGTAACCATATTTTTGTTATTACATTCTACAATAAAGTATGTAGCCTATGAAAGAAAGCAAATTTGTTCATAAAAATTGGCATGTTATTTTCGTCCACCACTTCAATACATACGGATCCTGTACGCCTCTTATCGATACATAAAGCTGTATATTTGTGTCAATATCTTGATCGAAAATTAATATAAATGTTTTAAAGTAAATTATAACTCATACTAATATGAATAGTCGATGTTTTTAAGTGATTTTATGTGCATATGGTCGAGAGTAATTCGTCTGCTAGCGCTAAAGACGAATTCTGAAGATGTATTGTCCGTGGGCCTCACGCCGTCACTCCTCAAAAGACTGTGCGCTGAATGAGCAACCGTAAGCGACCGTATGCGCGCACAATAGCGTTCAGTAACGCCGTAGCTGCAACCGGGCGCTAAAATTAGTGCTCTTGAACGCGCTCCTGGAGTGACCTTAGTGATCCCTGGTCTCTGGGTAAAAAAAAAAAAAGGGAATGGGCCTGAGTAAATAGGTAGATAGAAGATGTTTCACCTGATTAGTTTGGGTATTATAAGACATTTCACTCCATTCAAATGTCGATCTTTTCTGGGTGTGTGATAGCGAGCCTGCACCTTATGAAAGACTGGCTTTTGGTCGGAACATTTTGTTTTACCGAAAAATATGCATACAGTACCTAGCTTGAAGGGAGTCTAGGAGGAGGTTTTTATATTAGTTTGAATGAGGTCAAGGGAGCCCTTTTTAATCTAGGAGGCTAACTAAAAATGCATAGTTTGAAAATGACAAAAGCAATCAAAACTCTCAATATTAATTAAACAAAATACTATAATAACCCCTAAGACGTCGCATTATACTTTCTCATTTTGTTTGTTTACACATTCAAATGGGCGTGGCTCATGACTGTACTTCTTAAAATATAATAAGGAAAATGCAACATACTGTATAAACATCACAGTAAAATATATATATTTACAAAAAGATACATATTTCTTTTACAGTGAAGAATCTATTATACTTTAGTACAATTACATATTTTATTTCTTTTACAATGGGGAATAAATCTTAGTTCAGTACATATTTCCAATGAAGTATTACAATTTTTTACTCTAGTTCTGGTAAAGATAAACCTTTGAAATAC
This sequence comes from Paralithodes platypus, assembly GCA_032716605.1. Classification (NCBI taxonomy): domain Eukaryota; kingdom Metazoa; phylum Arthropoda; class Malacostraca; order Decapoda; family Lithodidae; genus Paralithodes; species Paralithodes platypus. The sequence continues at coordinate 18,822,068 of CM064504.1, forward strand.
TTACAGCAGCTTGAAAAAAATATAAATATGAACATGTCAAATAATTTAGGATGAACCAATACAAATTGACAATTAATATTTTGTTTTTCAGTTTTGTTAATAATGTGATGTTTTGCATTCTCTTTAAACTAACAACTTCACAGATTATTTGTATATTGCAAAAAAATAAAGAAAAATAAAAGAAAATTGGCTTTGATATACATGGGTAATGTACTATCAAATGTTCACACTATTATTCTCAATTAGTGGTGCAACCAATACAGAGAACTGTATCAATAAATATGTAGAATACATATAAAAATCATATAAGGGATATTGGCAATGCTTAATAAATACCCAAGTACTGTATACAGTACCGTATACCCAAATAGTACAAGCTAACAAATAAACATTATGAAACTTATATACAATAAAAAAATTAAATTATTAGAAACGTGGCATTATATATATTTCAACCAGGCCCATGGAAACACATGAACAATTATATTCTGCTAAGAGAGACTATGAAAGTGGAAACAAGTATTATCGAGTGAATGAAGGTAAGGATAATTTGTCCTACAGCCTACTGGCCCCGGGCCCTCATAAGGCTTGAAGCTCACTAAGCATGATTTAAATCAGCTGGTTCCTGCTTTTGCAAGGTAGGATTATTAAATTTTATACACCATCATTTTCATACACTCATCCCTTACTAATAAATTCTATTATCTAATTTATAATTAATTTTTCCCATTCATTAGCATTTTAACCCTTTCCCGTTTTTTGGATACTAATGTTGCGTCCAAGGTAAAAATGCACAAACGATCTTTGGATGCAACATTTGCGTCCAATAAAAATACAAAGTATGTACAGTAGGTTACATTCATGCTGAAGGTAGCCTACAGTTCTAGACAGTAGTCTCTTGATTCGGTTGAGAGATGATGATAGCCTACAGGAATGGAGGCAAGTCGTATGTTTTCAGGATCCTCATTGTCTTGACATAAGAGACATTAGAGCTACCAAATTTAAATGGCATGTCTCTGTTTTGTAAGTTTATTGTCTCATAATTGGTGAGCAAATCACCCATTATTCGGAGTTGTACCAAGTTGTGCCTGTGTACACAAATTGTGGCATTACTGAAAACTGATGTACTAAAAACAGGGCCAGAAAGTAGAAATTATATACTTTTGTCTTGCTGTGAAGTTCAGCAGCCTTGCTAGGATGGATATAAGTATATGCTGTATGGACCTTTTACCTCGCACTACCTGATTAAAACTGGAAAAGGCTGGTGGTTGAATAACAAACATAAATAAATTAAGCTAAACTTATGAAAAACAAATAAAAGTTTGGTGGATCAAGTGTGAAGAGGTAAAACCTTGGTTTATATGTATAATACATGATATACTGTATCCATGCACTGTACTTGGAAGTTAACATTGTGACAAACTATTTAACACTATTATCTGAGAAAAAAAACTCCAATATATGGTAATAACAGTGTTTGGTGTACAGGCCTACATCTGTAACAGCATGGCTCAGCCTGTTTTTACTCTGTTAGTTTCTCAGGGGGGCAGACTCACTACTCTCAAGGACTTTAAGGTGATGCACCAAAGGGGGTATCACATGAGCTTTTATCACCAACTTTTGATCTGCAACTTTATTCTGGCAACATCTTAATGTTATTTTGCACTAGTTTTGGCAACAAGACTAGATGGGGATTATTATAGGTGCCAGAAATATTATTGAAGTGTATTTCAGAAGCTGTCAGATCAGAGATGTGGAAAAAAGTGCCAATAAAAGCTCTTGTGATATCGCCATAAGAGCCTCGAGTTTGCCTTGAGGCAGTAGTAGCGTGTTTTTCACGGCCGTATACCTTTCCTATTGTCAACAATATGATTTTCCTTCCCTTAGATGGATTGCCTGCCAAGGCTAAAAGATTCTCGTCCACTTTCCCCATACAGCAGCCTCTTACAACGAATTACATGGTAATTACTATAGGCCTAGTCTACTGTATTTATTTCCAGCTGATGGTAAACTGAATCTCTTAGCAACGAATTTCCAGATACTTTATGGAAATATATGAAACCAATATACATCCATGTCATAATAATGCCAAGTTTTGATAATTAACAACAAATTTCTCTACAAAATCTTCATAATAACTGAGTAATGAAGATGGAGACATGGAAATTTACCCTCAACTAAAAATAAACAGACTATAGTAGAGGCCCCTTTAACCCCTTCATTACCGGTACCGTCCTTTCAACTTTCTTCTGGCTACTTTTGGACGATTTTATTCAGTTTAAAAAGGGCCTCTAGCAACTAACAGGCATCCAACTATCTCACTTAACCCTTTTTATTACCACAAATCCTTCTTAAACTGCACAAAACATCTAAATTTAGCTAGAGTATATTATTCCGAGGAACTTGCTTCAATTGTGCCGCCTCTCCACATCTTTCCCCGTAGAACTAGGGCAGCTGAGAGCGCCCACGAATTTACACTTTCTCCTCCGCAATGCAGAACTTCTGCTTATCAAAATTAATTTATCCCTAGAACTACTACTCTTTGCAATTCACTTCCCTCGAGTTGCTTTCCACAAACTTACAATCTACAAAAGTTTAAATCCAGTTGTTACAAACATTTTATGAATGGAGGATGCCTTTAGGCACATGGACCTTTTTGTTTTATCTGTGTTTTTCCTTCCTCCGTTCATTGTCTCTTTAAAATAAAATAAAAAATAAAATAAAAAAATAAAGAAACGTCGCCGGTACAGAAGGGGTTAACCAGTAAGGGAAATAGAATACAGTACAGATATAATATAATAGTAGTAAATAATACAATGATTACCCAAAGACTATATTGAACCCTAATAAGTGTGAAGTGCATGTAAATATATGTGTTGAGCTTTGCAGGAGTATTGTTATGGTGGGATGGTGTTAGTAAGGGAGCCCACCTCGCTTTTTTTTCTCTTTCTCTCCCTCTCTCTTTGGCTTGTAGCCATTCGACCCCATTCAGCCTACTGTTTTAAGACGTTTACCCCCATCCAGGTGTCAATATTTTCCTGGCGAGCGGTAGCGAGCCAGCATATATATATTTTTGTTTTTACAGCAAGCTAAATTTGTAAATCTTTCCATAGAAATATGTCTCCGGCAAAGCAGGACTTCACACAATGCTGGCTCGCTATTGCTCGCCAGGAAAAAATTGACACCTGGATGGGGATAAACATCTTAAAACACTAGGCTGAATGGGGCCGAATGGATACAAGCCAGGGAAAGAGAGAAAAGGAGAGAAAGATAAAAAAAGCAAGTGACCCCCATTAACATTGGAGACCTCACAACCCAGGTCTTATGTCTTTTATAAGTCGTTGTCTTTTTCACTGTTCAAGAGGAGTAATCTTTTATATTATCTCCTCTTCATGTTTTCAATCATATCCAATACATAATTATTTCAGCTAAAACTAGTGAGTGAAGTTGGTAATGCCATGACGAAGAAAATTAACTTGGCAAAGAACATAAACTATGGTATGCCGCAGTTATCAAGATCTTCAAGTTTTTGCAACAATTATATATATTTAATATGGTGGCAGATCAAGTTAATCCCAGGGCAACTCAACAACCACATTAAATTTAGTTGAGAATAGCTTGGATCAAAAGAGATTAGAATAAGTTAATTTAGGTTAGTTAGGTTGGAGTAGATTGGATAAAGGTAAGATAGATTCAGTTGGTATAGATTGGGGTACATCAATTAGGTTAGGTACAAATGCAGTTGCAAGAGCAAAAGATGGGAAAGTTAGGTACGGTAGGTTAAATAGGTTAGGATGGGATTAAACTGACTGGAGATTAACCTCCTTCAACCAACCAAGAGATTTATATACAGTATATATAATAGTATATCTATCTAGTGCCTTGATACCCAACGGGATGGCCACAAATGAATTGCCTCCATCGAGACAATTTGTTAAATTTTCTAGCTTGCTTCGGGAAAAGGTTGCTAGCTCAAACACCCATTGTTGTGTATTGTGTGTGAGGTGCATGTGAAATTGAATTGAATTGATAAAATTTAGGCATAAAAGCCAAGCACTGGGACCTGAAGAGATCATTCAGCGCTAGAGGTGCATGTGGGGTGTTAATGTTATTATGCTGTTGAAATGGCTGTGGATGAATGTAGTCTGTAACTTATTTAATCAGTGCAATCGTGTTTATCAGGTGCTAACAATCACATTGTAAATACGACAATGGTCTACTGCACCTGATGTCCGCCATTGCAGAAAGGGGTTGGTGAGTGTCAAATAACAACCCACCCAGCGGGGGTATGATCCTGGGCCTCCCACATATAACTTTGGAACGCTACCACCTACCCCATGCCGGCTCTTAGATTCCAGTATATTACACTCAAATGATCAAGGCAGAGGCACACAACCAAATTTTCCAATAATTTTTTTATTAGGATTTATTTTTTCTGGCAGCATTTGGTAATTCCAAAATAATAATAATAATTGTATTAATAATTAAAATAATACAATCTTAAAATAAAAACAAATAAACAATTTCTTTGTAGATGCTTTTAGGTAGCTTAATTCTAATGAAGCTGTAATTTAGAAAATAAATTGGGTGAAAAAATTGTTAGAGAAGTGATTGTATGACTCCAACATTACACAAGCTTCCTCTTAGCAACCGATCTAACTTAAGGCAGATTTACACAAGCATTTTATCCAACGACTATTTTTGGCAATGCTGGCTTGACATATTCAGGATTAAACTTTTATTAGAATGACCAAGATAATATACCTTCAGTCTAGTTGCTGATGCCAGTGTAATAATCATAATATCTGATGCCTTGTTTCCTCCTGGAAAACACCTGCTAAAGGATTGGCCATGACAGAAATGCCTCCAGTGCAAATGAACATCATCTCTGACGTCTTGTTTCCTTCAAGGAATCCTGTGCTAAACGATGACAATGTCAACAAATCCTTCAGGTTATTTTATCCACATAAGATTATTTGTCCAGACCACAATGCTCCTTCCACCATCAGCTATCTCATTCATTATCTCCAAATTAGTCCAAAAATATTGCCAGAACAAAATGTTATGATCAAAAATTGATGGAGAAGGCATTTGTGTAATCTGCTTTTACACTGTTCATAATAATTATCACCAAAACATAAGCTATACAGAATATCCTTAGGTCGAGTATAAAAGTGCGAAAACTCCATCATCCTCTACGCCACAACAGAGACTACCGTGAAAATAGAAAATGGGCTACAAGAGATCACCTAATACACTTTACACCCAATGCACAGTCACATACAAATATCGCATTACGGCTCCACATTTATACCTTCAAGTTTGACTCTCGGATATAACAAGGCTATTCTTATTAACCCCTTCTGTACCGGTGATGTACTTTTCAATATATTCTGGCAACTGTTAGACGATTTTGTACAGCTTAGGAAGGGCGTCTACATATTAAAAGGCTACAAACTATCTCAGTGAATCCGTTTAGATACCCTATATCCTTCCCAAGCTTCATAAAATCGTCTAAATGTAGCTGAAATAAAGCAACAAAGATCCCCGGTAGTGAAAGGGTTAATATGCATGAACAAAAAGCTGGTATAAAAAGTACCAATTAATGCAAACATGACCAAAGATGCCACGGTATTAATTTCATCACCTGTTTTACAAATCACCATACAAATGATCTCAACCCACACAAATAGTCAAATACTACTAGAGATCTAATGAACATAGTTAATAGTGTTAGTTGAAAAGGTATGTTGGTGATATTTAGTACTAAACCCTATAATAACAGAGATTGGCCAACCTACACCATATTGGTACCACTGGTGTCATTTACCTCTCTTTACACTCAAATATATCCATACCCATAATAACTATTCAGCAATACTGGTACAGGAAATATAGTTTGGTCTTTGGATTTAAATTTCCATGATCAAAAATAATATATCACCCTGTTACTTGTATGTTACTTGATAATCAAAACATCAAAATGGTGTCCTAAGAAGAAGATGGCCGTTCTCTCTTACTGTAGGTTCTTTACAGGTGGGGACATTAGTGCTGCATACATTTAAAGGAAAAATAAGAGCCAAATATTGCCGACGTCTTTTACATGCGACTGTACGGTCAGAATCAAAAGTTCACCGACAAGCTCGATGGCAACCTGTGAACTTGTTTTATCATGAGGGACAGGCATTAATTATATGAACGGAAAGTCAAGAGCACCAATTACCGGTATGGGAGATTATACACAGTTGGTCCTCCGTTAACGTAGCTTTCGACAATGCAGTTTTGTAGATATGCAGTGAAATGGCGTGCAACCGTAATCCATTAATATGGTATAAAAAAACATGGTTAATGCAGTAGAGCCGCCGGCCCAGACCCGCTCCAGAGCATTAACACGGAAAAAATATGGTTAACGCGCCAGAGCTGCCGACCAAGTATCTTTGAAACAGAGACCAAATAAAATTTATTTCTGTTCATTGACAAAATAGATAGCTAGAAAGCAGATGACAGGAGAAATAGGAGGGGGAAAGGTCAATAGGTTGTTTTTTTATTGTTTTTTTTATTTTTTACGTGTATGGAGACAGAAGGCAGGTTGCCTGCAACGGGTGTCTCTCCCAGAGTCAAAAGAGTGACAGCGAGCCAAATTCAAGGAACGTAGTGGTCAAAATACCTGGACACAGGAAGTTTTAAGCAGCTTAAGTCATAGGATGAAGGAAAGATTGATTGAGGGAGAGAGTTCCAGAGTTCACTAGTTGAGTAGAAGACCGACTGAGAAAATTTGCCAATTCTTGGATTGGAGAGTTGGACAGAATAGGGATGGGACTGTGTTGAATGGCGGGTGCCTCGCACTCGCCGCAAGGAGACTGAGAGACCTCTGAGGAACACTGATTGTTGTAATAGCGATAGAAGAGTGAAAGAGATGCAACATTGCAGTGTGTAGAAAGATATTGTAGGGAACTAGTTAGTTAGTTAGTTATGTAGAGCAGATTAACCAGACCACTGAGCTCCACACGGAACTCTCACAGGTCTGGGGAACTTGTAAGAAGAAGTGAATTAATGAGGTGAAATCTTTTGGACTCTACTCTATGCCGATCAATAATCAGTGGTGTGTTATGAAAATGTGAGATAGACCTAAATTTCTGAATCAGGAATTTCCCCACGGTAGTGAAAAGATCAGGGGAAGAATTGTTATTGATTCTTCTCATTTGATTTATTTATGTGTTGGTAGATTTTGTTTTCTTCAATTCCATGACTTTAGAAAATAATAAGAAAATCAATAGAAATCAAATATATATGATTTCTGTTAATTAACAAGGGAGATAGCTAGAAAGCAGATGACAGGCTAAATGATAAAACTGGAGAAATCAGGGAGGTTGGGAAAAGGTCGATAGATGAGAATCAGTTCGGTGTCAGTAAAGGTGAATTTTGTCGGATTTGGGTGGGCAGAAGGGTTAAAAAGGGGACTTTGGAAAAATGGTCAGAATGAGTAGGTACTGTACTGTACTCTCAAAATGTAAACATATTGTTTCGTTAACACGCCTTGTGGTCAGTCTCAATTAACCATGTTAACGAAGGACCAGCGACGAAACGGCGATCGAAAACGATTGCTGTTTTAGCTATCAGAGCGATCGCTATCAAGCGCTATCAGACGAATCGGCGATAGGTATACCGAACGCGCTCCAGCTGTACTACCTAATATACAGTACAGTATTGCCATGATATACTTTTTATCAGTCCAACTTCAGGTCAAAATTGTATGAGGAACTTCAACAAATACCTCTGACTTGACCTCAGGGGGGTAAGAGAGCCTTCATCTTATGGTGGAGGAAAAACAAATATGCCCCATGCATCCTACTGCGTGTAGTACAAGGCATTGTGGGATGGGATATACAATACTATACAATACTGTACAATAAAACCTTAGTATTGGGGCTGCCTTGGTATGGCACTGCCGAGGCTGGTGAAAAGCGGATACGTGCCATAAGGGACTCTACTTGTCTTACCTGGGCGCTGTTTGGTGCCGCACCAGTCAGCCACAGTGCTTACATGGTGGGGAAGACCAGACCCAGATCTGGCGCCTTGGGGCCGACCTGGTCGAAAGGATCCAGAGAATACAGTGTAGTGTTTTTTCAGACTTTCCAGACTGAAAAGGAAGTAGTTGAAAAATGTGAACTCTGACCTATACATTCATACAATAAACTACATGTATGAATGTATAGGTCAAAGTTCATGTTTTTCAAGTATTTCCTATTGAAGTTCACAGTTTTATGTTAAAATTGCTCATATAATTTTGACATTAGTAACGTTTGATCAAATAATAAATTCTAAACTAAAATGTAAAAATTCTGATAGATTTGCCATAAGTTGTTGGAAAAGAAGAAGTCTATTCAAACTTAACGGCATTAAATCTTTACATTATCTCCAGATAAAACAGTTGTTCATCAAGGTTGTTGGTGAACTATGGACACGGACAACACCTTAAAGCCAAGTGGACCCTATATACACACACGTAGAGTCAGGGGATATGTGCAGTTGATGCCAAAAGTTAACATTCTCCTTGCCATTATTATATATATATTTTCTCCGATTGGTTTAACTAGACCGCTGAGCGCCATAACAAAATTATCATAGGGTTGACCCAAAAGATTAGGTAAGGTTTGTTATAGATCAGTTGCAATTAAAACAATCATGATGGTTATAGAACTCACATGATTGTATAAGAACGCTTCATATGGGTTAAATCTGCTAGTTCTCCTCCGTCTTTCTACTGAAGATGTTGGCAGATGTCTCTGAAACTGATTGCTATTGTGTAAGGAGAAAACTCCTTACACAATCAACTTTGGCAGCCGACTTATTGGAATAAAATGTCATAAATGTTTCAGATGCCAATATTTTTAATTTTTTCCTTGCTAAAATTAGGAGTAAGTATGGGGATTTTCACAGCTGCATATCATTCCTGACGCATGTAAGGTAATGTGTTTTATTCAGGTTTATTTCTTTCCCTTATGGTGAGGGCTGGTCCTATCCAGGGTGAGGTTTGGCATCCTCTACCCAATCTTAGCCATTTCTGTCTGTCTTTTTGACAGTCCTACTTCTCCTTCTGGGGGTGGGAGGCTAGAAATCCTCCTCCCCTTGTAGAGTTCACCTACTAGAAGACAGAGAAAGGGGCGAGGGAACGTAAAAGTTGTCCTGGACCCTAAGAATTGGAACTTTACATATTGTTTCTGTTTAGCCTTTGTCTCGAGTCGGCCACCCCCAGCAATGGGGTATGTGCCAGAGTATATACATAAATACATACTTAACCCACGGAGCCCGGCCAGTTTAAACTTTCGCGCCAGGTCGTATCCGGGTGAATGTTCGTAATTTCGTCAATTTCACCAATTCATATCTTTGCAAAAATATCGAGTAGGGTTGGTTATATACTGTGTGTATATATATTCTATACTATATATATATATATATATATATATATATATATATATATATATATATATATACTGTATGTATATATACAGTATATACTGTATATATCAAAATGCAGCACTCGCTGATATCTTGCGAATGTGTCGAAGACTAGAACACTACACCAAGTGGTTCTGGTTTGAGGTGGAAATTACAAGTCTAGTTTTGGTGATGTGCCCATGAATCATTCGAATGCGTGGCCGGCATACCAGCGCCTACAACTTCAACTTGTAAACAATTACCGAGTATTGATTATTGATTACTTTATATTGATTATTATCATTAGTTATATTAATTATAGATTTATTTCATCATTGTAACCATTCTTGTCACTGTACACTGTTTGCATGCATGAATTCAGTGCCTGTGATTACTTGACTGTAGAAAAAACATCACAATGAACCAGAGCCAGGTGTATTTACATTCCGGGTATGTCCCGCCTGACAAACTGACTTTTCATGTGCCAATATTAACAGCCCTGTAATAGCCATTGGCCTTCCCGAAGGCCATCCGTGCTGCACGGAGCAATCTCGCCATGGCCTTCCCAAAGGCCATCTGTGCTCCTTGGGTTAAACTGATTGCCTGCCAAGGCTACACAAAGTTCTATTCACCTGCTGTTTTAAATCACCTTTTGCAAATTGCAGGAATTACTAGGAGAGCATTCTTTATCCTCTATAATACAAAGTCCCTTAACTCAAGGCATAAAACAGGGCCAATACACATACAAAACTACAGTACATTAATAAATCAGACCCCATGCTTATACAGTACTTGGAAAAAGGGTCTTGTTACTTTTGTTGGCAACTGTACTCTTACTCAGAGCACCCCTTGGCTAACACATCAGGAGAGAGAGAGAGAGAGAGAGAGAGAGAGAGAGAGAGAGAGAGAGAGAGAGAGAGAGAGAGAGAGAGAACGAGAGCGAGAACGAGAGAGAGAGAGAGAGTGAGAGAGTGAGCGAGCGAGAATGAGAGTGAGTGAGAGAGAGAAAAGAGCGAGCGAACGAGATATCCCAGAAGTGCACTGAGGTAAGAGTAATAAACACATACCCCAAGACAATCACAAAATCCCCCCAGTTCCTTACAAGTCTTTGGGATGTAGTATCACAACACATACAACCAGTTTCCAGTTACAATCTTACATATTAATAATTACAAACTCTCCTATCATAATGACAAGTATTAGTATTGGTTAGCTGAAAAAAATACTTTCCGATCAACTATAATTTTCAGTTATAATCTTACATACTAATCCTTACAAAGCCATATATGGCAAGTATTCAAAATGGTTAGTTGAAAAAATGTCAATCCATATCAGTTAGTTTTACATCATTATCATTACAAAACCAAATACAGTAAAATGAAAATCTTTACAAATGGTTAGTTGAATATGTCCTTCCACATCAGTCATAATTTTCAGTTGGTATGCTATATTAACCCCTTATTGGCGGCGCTCGACTTAAGTCGTGCACCAATTTGCAGCAAGTTAGGAGCATTATTAAGGCTTTTAAAGGGTTAAAATCGAGTGCAAATGGCCGGGAGCGCAGCGGGCCAGACAGCCGACTCCCAGGGCTTACCGCCGCCCATTAACTCATGTTCCCTGTGTTCTCGAGAGGCCGGCAGTGTAGCCAGTAGTGAGCATAGCTGGGAAAAATATACCGAAATATGCTAAACTCCCATGTTCGTGGCATCACTGCAAGAGAACCACGAGTGCTACGTAGCTCGTTCTGGTCTCATTTTGAAGCTTTTAGCGCCTAGTTTTTTTGCTAAATATTTTTTTTTCATGCAGATGCTTGATTTATCATGCAGGAGGGCCTGAATATGCCCAAATGAGCCCAAAACACCCCGCTAGACAAGGGTTAATAATTACAAAACCTAACATACCGGTAATGAAATGTATTATTTAATACAGAATTTAACTTTCAATATATCATAAGGTATTTTAAAATTTAATTATGACATTTATTAGCCAATTTTATTAAGCCTAGAAAGGACTTGAGGGTTGAAATCGTATCAACCTTTCTATTCCAAAGCCCACAGGGCCTTCCAAATCTTTACAAAATTGTCATATGACAATATTGCATAATAATGTAATAATGCGTCATCCTACTAAGGTAATGACTAGTATAAATGATGGTTCATTGACAACTTTCTTCCCAAAAGTCAAATGGGTAAAAAACAGATGTATTATGAATGTATCATTTGTAAGACCTAGGTATCCAAAAAATAATTAACTAAAATGATACTCATGAAGGAAATTTTCAGTTGTTTCCAGGTTCAATCCTACAAAATAAAATTCAAATCCAGTGTAGTACCCACGGAGCACGGATGGCCGTCCTGAAGGCCATATCGAAATAGAACTGCGGAGCTCAGGTCCCTGCTGGAAGGCAAATTGCTATTATATGGCTTAAAACCACTTAAAACTGCAAGAGAGAAAGCTTTGTTGTCATAGCGGGTGGTCCACGAAAGACACACACACAGTCAGTCAGTCAGTCAGCTGACTTGTACTTGCAGCACACTCTAAGTCAATCAATCGATAATTTTTGTCAGTCCGATTCGATGCATGAAAGCACTGTTCAGTGACATAAGAATGGTTACACTGGTGAAATAAATCAATAATCAATATAATCAATAAAAACTAATCAATTATTATGTTCTCTGCACCAACCAACTTTACTTCTAAACTCGATTAATGAAATTAACAAACACATGTGGCTGTCCGGGGATTCGAACCCAGGACGCTCACACCAAAAATCAACACACTTATGCATTGCGCCACGAAGATTACAAGAGTGCTTATAAGCTGAAGCCATCGGTGCCAGTAGCTACCCATACAGCTACCCATTCATGAATACGTCCCCCCAAACAACACTTTTATTTTCCACCTCAAACAAAAACCAGTTGGAGTAAATTTTTCTAGTCTTCCCCCTTCGCAAGATAACAGTGAGTGCTGCATTTTGATTTATGTAAGACCTACACATGTCGATATTATTGCGAAGATATCACTACAGTATTGCAACAATCACACGGATACCGGGTCGCGGCCGCCAAAACCCGTATATTTTCAACCTCAAACAAGAACCAGTTGATGTAGATTGTTCTGCTGGTCTTCCCCATTCGTAAGATAATGAGTGCTGCATTTTGCTATACAGTATAACTAACCTAGGTAAAGCCATATATTTGTAGAGTTATGAGTACGTTACATTGAATAAATTGCGAAAATTCACTGGGATCCAGGGTGGTGCGAATGTTCAAACCAGCCGTGCTCCGAGGCTTTAAAAAAAAAAAAAAAAAAAAAAAAATTAGGTAGTACAATATATTACAGTAGTTGAATTTTGGTAACTTGAAACAAATTGCATCTGGTAGAAATTAATCAACGATTCAAATACTGTAGTTGATATACTGTACACGATAAAAAAGATAGGGTTTGTAACAACTGCTAAAAGAAAAGTGAGTCTATACCATCTACTGTTACAAGATTCTATAAAGTATAATATTACAAATTGTTAATTGCCATATAATATGAACTGAAGTTGTATTCTCATTTATTGTACAGTACCCCAAAACATTTTCATTCTAAACAGTTGGAAAATTCTAGCAAACAATGGCCTTTATTTACAAAAATAAAAAAAACACCACCATCAATGTTAAATTCAGAAGGCACATACACTTCTTAAGGGGGGTCACCGGCTTTTGTTTTTTTATCTTTCTCTCCTTTTCTCTCTTTCCCTGGCTTGTATCCATTCGGCCCCAATCAGCCAACTGTTTTAAGACATTTATCCCCATCCAGGTGTCAATTTCTTCCTGGCGAGCGATAGCGAGCCAGCATTGTAAGGAGAAATCCGGCTTTGCCAGAGACATTTTTCTATATTTTTTTTTACAAATTTAGCTTGCTGTCAAAACAAAAATATTTATATGCTGGCTCACTACCGCTCGCCAGGAAAATATTGACACCTGGATGGGGGTAAATGTCTTAAAATAGTAGGCTGAATGGGGCCGAATGGATACAAGCCAAAGAGAGAGGGAGAGAAAGAGAAAAAAAGCGAGGTGGGCTCCCTTAACCTCTGAAGTGCGCATGGGGGTAATTGGAAACGTCCCCCTGTGCTGACGTATTTGAGGTGTTTCCGTCACTAAAATATTCATTGTGCCATTAATAGCATTAATATTTATCCATATGCGCCTATTATGGGTTGATTATAAAGGTATTAACCTGAAACAACAATAAAACGAGTGAAAACAGCGTTTGGATGGTCAAAATCGGAGATATAGCCCGCGAGTTGTATAATGTATGGGTGAGGCAATCTGCTTTCCCGCCAATTTCCCCCAAGGCCACTGAGACACAGTCGATCGATACTCTCTCTCTCTCTCTTGCACTCGCTTGCTATCAGTGATGACCACACCCTCCAATCGGATTTCTAATGTTAGCACGAAAATATACCTCAGAATAAGGGAATAACAGGGAAAATAGGTGATAACTGAAGGAGAGGAGGAAAGTGGGGAAGGAGGGGAGGTAGAGGACTGAGATTTTGCATGGCCCTGGGGCCAAAAAAAAAAAAAAAAATAAAAAAAAAAAAATATAAAAAAATATTTTTTTTTCGATGTCAAAAGTTGATTTTTATTTTCTCTGACTCTTAAGAGTCTTCCCGCAGTGCGCCGGGGGAACTCTTAAGAGTCTCCCCGCAGCTCCCGGGTTAACGGCACTATATTACAAGACATCTAGAGAATTAATGCATTTTGTACCTGAATAATCACTCAACTATATATCTTTTAAACTCCAAAAGAGCATTTTGTATCAACATGAGACTGAGACCTCACCTTGTGTGGACCACTCAGTCTGTAAAGGACGTCACCTGCTATTTCTCTCTCTCTGGGTTGTATCCATTCGGCCCCATTCAGGCTACTGTTTTAAGATGTTTATCCACACCCAGGTGTCAATGTATACCTGGCGAGCCACCATATTTTGGATGAGAGAGAGAATAGGCTACATACTGAGTATCTTGTATAGAAAACACAACCAACAAGACTAGATCTGCCACATTTGGAGCTTAAAATGATGAATTGATTGACTAAATTTTAGCCATTTCAGTACAAAATGTGAAATATACATTAAACTGGCCAAAGCTTGGGTAAAACAACATAACTTTTTACACTCGTCTCTCTAAACTGCCCTCAAAATACATTAATTCATAAAAGAGGAGGTAGGAGTTTTTACTCTTCTCTCTAAACTGCCCTCAAAATACTGTACATTCATTCATGAAAGAAGAGGTACGATAAGTTATTAAAAAAAAAATCTGTAAACTATTTTCAAAATTATGTATCAATTCTCCCTACCAAGGATACAGCGAGATCCAGTGTTGTCCAGTTGTAAAGTAGGTCTAAGCCACCAAGAAACGATTGGGCACCCATTTTCACACTAAATATATCTCTAAAATGTGTTAGTGTTCTCTATAATTATGCATTGTGCATATCATAATTATTATGTTCTCTCCACCAACCAACTTTACTCCTAAATATGTAACTATATCCAATACCTATATTGTTTGGTAGTCAAATATATGACCATATACAGATGTGGAGTTTAAACATTCTCAAAAGTCTGAGTTATCGTACCTCGGCTACCCTCCATTAAATCTATTTATCTGCGTTTGCTATGGTTATCAATAACTTTAACTAATAGTCTGCAACTGCATTCAATACCTGGAATGTAGGGTAGGCATAGGAATGTCAATATATAGCATACCGCTATTCTTCCTGTTTGGAAGACTACTCAGTGGTGACTGTAGCCAGAGTATTGTCATGTATAGGTCCCAAGGACAGGAAAACACCGCCAATCTGCTGTAGTGGCCATCTTGGTAGGGTGAATTAAAGGAAAGGTAGAACAAAAATATAATTTTGTTGTAAAGTTCAGTAATCTTTTTCTAAACCACTTTCAAATATTCCACATGTAGAAAACAAAATAATATAACAGTACATATCGAAACTGTTTTCAGATTTCTCTAGTCTGAAAGGAGCTGATTATTATTGAATGTACACTCCATAGATGATTCTCTATCAGAAATTAAAAGACACTTTCTGAATGTAAACCTTCGAGTTGTGTCAATATATGGATTTAATTGAAAATTAAGTGTAAACCCCAAAGATGGAGCTATATAAAAAACTGAATTATACCTTCATTGTATACTCCAAAGATAAATCTAAATGACACTTCTTGAACATCAACCCCAAAGATGAATCCATATCAAAAGAGTTCAAGACCTGATTGTGAATGCAAGATAAACCTCAATGATGCATTATATCAGGACCTAAATGACACTTCTTGAACGTACAGTTTCTGTCCGAAAACTGTGGTACACTCACACCAAACAGGGAGACGTTATCTCAAATTATTTCATGTGTATTGTTGGATAGTGTATCACAAATCCGTTCTCTGTAATTGTGCAGTTGCCAAGACGTGAACCTGGGACAGTACTAGAAAAGCGACAGGATTTAACCTGGCAGATGCGACATTCCTTTCGGTATCTTACTCTTTTAAAAAAAACGCACCAGTGACCAGGAAATGGATGCAATATATGAATAGATGGCATGTCTCCTTACCACCACCTCCTCTCTTCCCCTTACATGTGTCTCACCCCCTCCCTCCCGCTCCTACCCCCACTTTCTCTCTCAATTTTCCCCCCTCCCCTTTTGTTCTAGTTTTTCCCTCCCCCCCTCCCTTTACTTCCTTCATTCCCCCTCAAAATACATTCAGTCAACCTCCTCCACCCATCCAGTACCTCCCCCCTCGCTCATATGTGTGCAAGAGACCAGCTAGTGCCGTCAGTGTCGCAAGAGACTCCAGAGAGAGAGGGTCTATGCTGCGCTGCCACCCCCGCATTCGATACACTCCCGTCACAATAATCTGTTTTTTTCCACTAGATATATATTGGCTCTTTACACCTATTTACTGGTTCTTTTTTGTTCAAATATTTATTATACAAGTAAAATATGTGAATATGGTGCAGTAATATTGCTTTATATGGTAGACATAATTTTTTTTGTCTGAACTGAAGCTAAATCTGTAGCACTGGTGGCAATGTAATATACCGGCCTCACCCTGCCACCGGCTTAATGATCACACAAGTTCATATACAGTTTGAGAGTGATTTTAAGAGTTTATTCTTTTGTTAACCCATGGACTGCGAAGGTCCTCTCGGAAGCCATAGTATTTAAACATGTGAAACATTACCCTTCAAAAACCATGCCAGTGTCAGGAAATGTCTGAAATTTAGGTGACAAATAGAAAGTACAGTACTGTAGTGGCATCTTTCCATACCACATTCTCCACTCCTTCCCCCCCTTTATACCCCCCGCCCCCTCCCTCTCTCAACTTGGCCATATATGTTGCATATATTCTAGCAGTTCATGGGATAATAATATTGTTAGAAGTGAGTAAGGCCATTTAATCTCATTAAAACTATGCAGAAACCCATCTATCTATCTAGCTATTGCCCGATGCTGTGATCCCCGAAGGGGTGGCCATGAACGAAACGCCACCATGCACCTCTGTCCCCAGTCAGTCGACGCCCCTCCTCCCATCCAGCACTGCTTTCACGCATATACTTCTTAACTCCATCCTTCCACCTCTCTCTCTCTCGGTTTACCTCTACCTCTCTGTCCTTCCACCTCGCTCTCATATGGTGGTTAAATACAGCCAGCCTCCCGAGCATTTGTACCAGTTTCATGTCATTGTAACTGTACCTACTGTATGCAATCATTCTTTAATGTAAACTCCCCAAATGAATCTAAAGGAGTTTCTATGTGAAGCTTTATGTTCAGAAGATAAACATGAGCCTGTCGACATACTGGTAACACACAAGACACTCGGACATATCTTTACCATATCATGTCCACACTCCTGCAATAACACAGTCGGTCCTCTCCACAACTGTACAATTATATTCAATAGTTTGTTGCTAACCCAGATAATTTTTATGAATTAAAGATGAAGCAATGTATCTAAATAATTTTCTGTTATTTCCAGTCACCCTTGTCTTCATTTGTAAAATTGTATAATGAATGAGTTTGTCTCTGGAATTTACAGGACTTCTCAGAAAGGGTGTTGCAGAACTTTTGAATCCAGGCATACCTATACGATACCTTGAAAATAAACCCTACAGATGAATCTAAGCACGTCTCTACATGAAGCCTCATGCCCGGAAGGTGCGAACCACTCTGACGACGTACTGGCGACACACGGGACACTCAGACATCTGTTTACCGCAGGGTGTGCAGGCCACCATGTGTCCACACTCCAGCAAAACACAGTCGATGGCGCTGTCCATGCAGATCTTGCACACTAGCTCCTCGGGTAGGCTCTCCATTTCTGGTAAGACAAAGAGGGTTATTGATTTTAATCTGAAAAGCTGAATAAGGGAGAGTTCACATCAAAGTAACACGTCACACGTGACATGCCACTTGAAAATGAACCTTTAGAAACAAATTAAACCTTTCATACCAGAGTGGTGTGACATGCTGCATGTGTCATTTGGATGCCAATCCAGAATTGGAAGATCGTGTTTTTTTTAAAGGGGGTGGCCGATTCTAGACAGAGCCTGAACAGGGACATCACAACACACAGAAAAACAAAACAAAACACAAAATCACATACATCTAGGTCGTCCAGGAGAAATAGCCAGAGACCCAGGCCCATTTGGGGTCTCAAGCAAAAGATTCCCAGGTCCCAGATCCCCCGGAGAGGCTCCTACTGTATTTCCGCAGTCAGACCCGCAGCGGAGCAACCACAAGCCGCCCACCATGCTTCCAGACGTACCCTTCATTACCACCGACTCGCCGGGCCAGGCGCCTGGTGGACTATTATCTAGTCCAACTGACGCATGACCCTCTCTCCCAAACGACCGCATTTATTCACTAGCATTCTCCATTCATTCCTATTTTTTACCACTTCTCTTGCCTGATCTATAGTCATTCCTCTATCTTCCAACGCTTGTCCTACACAGTCTCTCCATCTCAATGGAGGTCTTCCTACCCCTCTACCTCCTCTTGTATCTGACTCACATAGGCTACTCTCTTTGTAAGCCTTTCATCTTCCATTCATTCATACCAGCTCAGCACCCTTCTGTCCACTCTGGCCGACGAATGTTCCTGCTGCCCCACTCTCCTGGGGTGGGATAGGTAAAGTTTTAAATATGGTAGCCTACTGAGTAATTCATCAGGGGCATGGTTTTAGTCTGATGTCCTAATACTGTAGTGGCATTCCAGGCTGTGGGCTGGCTCACTTAACCCAATGAGCACCAGCTAATTAACAATAAAAACACGCTGTGGGACCAGCTGATTTTTTTTTTTTTTTTTTTTTTTTTTTTTTGTAAATAGCTTAACCCTTCAACCCCGGGTGGTACACGTGTGTACCATTATGTTTTGACCCGAGGAACCCGGGTGGTACAACATTGTACCATTGCTTGCGTATGTGCTTTCGAATGGCGCGCGTAAACATTTCGTTCCGTGGTCGCTAGGTGATGCCACCAGACACCATGTACGCCACCAAAACAGTCTCCACCCTGCCGCCAACATGGATACTAGCCCAAAAAGTGATTCCCCTGTGTCCGATTCCCTGCTCCCTTCGACGCCTGCCCCGGTTCGTCGCGCCCTAACGCAAAGGCACGTACAAGATGCGTTGACTCCCGGAGGTATTGAAATAGCTTTGAGGAGATATGAACGTGCTGAAGGACTAAATATTGTTGAGGACTTGGGCAGTGATAGCTCCAAGTCTTATCAGTAGCACTATAGTGAAGATTTAGACGATCTAGACGAAATTCATCAAAGAGACGCGCAATTTGTTGGATTTGAGCATGACGATGATAGTGATGATAGTACTGAACGTGATATAGTTGTGCAAGGTGATGAGAGTGTAGTGAGAGTGAGCGAATGGGACAGCACTAGGTCGACTGCCAAGTTTAGGTTGAGTGACACGACACCTAGCCCTTCGCCAGCTAAATCCCCATTCAAGATACGTTTTTATAAGAAGCAAGTTCTTGAAAAGGCGGCCGCGGCAGCCAGGAAAGAGGCCCTAAAACTTGGTGAGGGAGCAGTGCGTGAGGGTGCCAGTGAGCGTGAGGGTGAGGTTGACCCGCCATTGTCTTCCTTATCTACCCACGCCACCCAAGTTGCCCCAGGCGCCCGCCATTCTTCCCCACCACCAGCACTGCCTAGGGTTGAGGACCCCCCACTTTCGGCCTATTTACCCCCTATTTCCCCCGAGAGGAGACATACTACTAAAGAAAAGGGAAAAGGGAGAAAATATGTGAAAAAAAGAGCTACAAGTAGGCGCTCTTTGTTCGAGGCTCCCGCGGCTTCCACCCCTGCCGGTCCCAGCCATACGCCCCCGCAACTTTCCCCAGGGTCCACCCCACCTCTCCAGCCTACAACAGAGGTTCCTGACGATGTATTTGACCTCGCATCCATACCTGCACCTACAGACACTGAACCAGTGCTGTCTACGACTCGTCGTAGGCCAAGGAGCCCCGAACCTCTGCATGAAGATGACAGAGCCTCACCTGCCACTCCTTCCCCACCTCGCCGACCTACACGCCGCCCACGCATCATTCGTTACCCGCGAGATTATGAGGGGGGGTCTGAAGATGAAGGGCACCTCACAGATGACTCTGGCCATGATAACATGGTCCACCGTCAGGGCAAGATGACCGCTCTGACGACAACGACGATGACTTTATGGACATCGACGACCCTCAACCCAGATGCTTGGCCCAGGGCCGTCGTGCTCCTGGCTGCCCTGGCCGCCCTGGCCGGGCTGGGCCTGGGCGCCGTCGCGCTCCTGGCCGCCCTAGGGTGCGCGCCGCCAGAGTTCGTGGGCGTGCTGCCCCAGCTGCAGCTCCTCGTCAGCGTCGCCAGCAGGACCCATTTTATATTTTCAACTGGCAGGATGTGGCTGCTGATGAAGTGAATGACCCTGATGTAACCCCTTTTGATGAGGTACAGGAGGGTTCAGGAGTTACCCCAAGTTTTCCCGCAGGCCCCAATGCTCCACCACATGAGCTTTTTGAGGCATTTTTTGATAAGGAGGTTACTGAGTTTGTCATAGAGGAGACAAACAAGCAGCACCAAATCCAGGTGACCTTTTTGGGCAAGGTGACCAAGGGCCACATGAAGCGGTGGACCCCAGTGACTCATCCCGAGTTCATGGTGTTCCTGGCAATCACCATGCTAATGCCTCATGTAAAGAAGCACATGTTGGCTGACTATTGGATCACCAAAGATCTGATATCCACCCCTGCCTTCGGGAAATACATCTCTCGGGACCGGTACCTCGACATCCTCGGAGCGCTCCATCTTGTCACCAACACCGACATGCATCTCCCTGACAAGCTGTGGAAGATTAGGACGTTGTACGAGATGATGCGAGAACGTTTCACGTCATACTTCACGCCCTTCTGCAACGTCTGTATTGACGAGTCTCTTGTGCTGTTCCGGGGAAAGCTGAGCTTCAGGCAGTACATCCCCTCAAAGAGACATCGCTTTGGTATAAAGTTCTTTGTGCTGTGCGATTGCCAAACTGGCTATGTCCTGGACTTCCTGGTCTACAGCGGAAAGGAAGGGGACGTGGAAATAGACCCCCTCATTGGCTTTGGCGGAGCAGTGGTTCAAGCCATGATGAACCGGTACTTCCAGAAGAATCACGTCCTCTACACGGACAACTACTACACGTCCCCCACTCTCTCAAAGTACCTCCATCAGCGCAAGACGGAGACTGTAGGCACAGTTAGAGTGAAAAGGAAGGGCATGCCAACTTTCCCTCCTAAAACCAAGAAAGGCGATGTCTTCAAGAAGAAGTCGGGACCCATTCTGGCTATCCACTGGCACGACCAGCGGAAGGTCAACCTCCTGAGCACCGTCCACAAGGGGGAAATGGTTGAGACTGGCAAGGTGGATCGCCGCACCCAAGTCAGGGTGACCAATCCCGATGCTGTAATGGACTACAACATAAATATGAGGCTGGTGGACAAGTCCGACATGCAGATAGGCTTCATCGACTGTCTGCGTACCTCGTGCAGATGGTACAAAAAGTTCTTTCTGCACATGGTGGACATGTCAATGCTGAATGCCTACAATATCTACAGGCTTCGGAATCCGCGCACACCCAGGAAGTTCAGTAGCCTGCGGAGGTTCCAAAAACAGGTGTTGGTGGAGCTCCTGGACAGGTATGCTATGCCACAGAGGGCAGTGGCACAACCTGGGCCCCCCGTTCAGGGCCGCATGCAGTGTGCACAGTATCTAAATGTGCACAAGCTCGGTTACCTGCCTCTGGATCGAGATGGAGTCACCATTAGCAGAAGGCGGTGCCATGTCTGCTGGAACAGCCAGGTGAGGCCGAGGAAGCAGAAAAAGACCACCATGCAGTGTGTGGAGTGCCAGGTGTCACTATGTGCTATACCGTGCTTTGCTGAGTACCACACCAAGCAGGAGTACTAACTAATAATCATAGTGAAAGTACCAAAAACTGACAATATGTATGTATATAGGCAACAAGTGGAAATAAAACAATGTATTGTGATAAAAAAGTAATGTATTATGAAAACATATATAAATAAGTGAAAAAAGACACAATAAATTGTATATAAAACGTTTACAAAGCATATAACTAAGTGAAAGTGACACATGACATAATATTAGATGGCCAAAGTATAATAAACACCTGTGATAACGAATAATCACTGCCTAATATAACAATAACCTACCTCAATTACTAATAAAATGTACCGTATCAAGTGAAAATGAGCATTATCAGTGACAGTGACACTCTCTAAAGCATATTTATCAGTGAAAATGACACAACACCCAATACTTGATGGCCAAAGTACAATAAACACCTGTGATAACGAATAATCACTGCCTAATATAACAATAACCTACCTCAATTACTAATAAAATGTACCGTATCAAGTGAAAATGAGCATTATCAGTGACAGTGACACTCTCTCAAGCATATTTACCAAAGTGAAAGTGACACACGAAGTAATATTAGATGGCCAAAGTATAATAAACACGTGATAACGAATAATCACTGCCTAATATAACAATAACCTACCTCAATTACTAATAAAATGTACCGTATCGAGTGAAAATGAGCATTATCAGTGACAGTGACACTCTCTCAAGCATATTTACCAAAGTGAAAGTGACACACGAAGTAATATTAGATGGCCAAAGTATAATAAACACCTGTGATAACGAATAATCACTGCCTAATATAACAATAACCTACCTCAATTACTAATAAAATGTACCGTATCAAGTGAAAATGAGCATTATCAGTGACAGTGACACTCTCTCAAGCATATTTACCAAAGTGAAAGTGACACACGAAGTAATATTAGATGGCCAAAGTATAATAAACACGTGATAACGAATAATCAGTGCCTAATATAACAATAACCTACCTCAATTACTAATAAAATGTACCGTATCGAGTGAAAATGAGCATTATCAGTGACAGTGACACTCTCTCAAGCATATTTACCAAAGTGAAAGTGACACACGAAGTAATATTAGATGGCCAAAGTATAATAAACACCTGTGATAACGAATAATTAGTGCCTAATATAACAATAACCTACCTCAATTACTAATAAAATGTACCGTATCGAGTGAAAATGAGCATTATAAGTGACAGTGACACTCTCTCAAGCATATTTACCAAAGTGAAAGTGACACACAAACTAATATTAGAAGGCCAAAGTATAATAAACACCTGTGATAACGAATAATCAGTGCGTAATATAACAATAACCAGCCTCAATTACTCATAAAAACTACGGTATCGAGTGAAAATGTGAAATATTAGTGACAATGATAGCCTAATACACATATTTTATATAATTGGACTCCAAATAACTATAATAACATCACTATCAATAAATAAAATCGCCTCCGGGAGGTAAAACTCTGGCGCGACGAGTGGCTAAGTGCGCAGTAGGTTAGCCAAGCCGGGGCCTGGGCCAAGGCGACGCATCCGAACGCGGGAAGATTTTCCCGCATAAAAATCACTCCACTTCCCGTGCTCGCCATTATGCAATCACTTGGGCTAGAGACCTCTACTCAACGGCATTCTACACATGAAGGTTTGTGCAACATTTTTTTTTTTTTTTTATAACTTTGTGTCATGTATTTCAGGAGTAACAGGTGAATCAATATGGACCAAAATTCCTCAAAACCCCCGGTCACAGAGTACAGTCACGATCTACCCTAGCCGGGGCTGGAGGGTTAAATACAGGTAGGTGCGAAATGGAGAAAAAAAACCCACTCACCTCAGTCATTTGGGGGTCCAAAGAGGGGAAGGGGGGGGGGGGGGCCATCAGCTGGTGCCGGGCGCTCTACAAACCTCCCGCCCCGGCACATCACAGCTGAGCGCAGTAGCATGGCAGATGTGCGATGCATCCAGTTTTCGAGTGACCTTTATTTACACCACCCAAGCATCATGTGTGCCTTCATAGTTCATATATTAGCAACATGTATCACATAATGTCATTGTAAGTGAAGTTACAGTGTGATAAGTGCATAGATTCAAGTTTTATAAGTGCCGACAAGTGGCAAGCCCCGCGCGCGTCCTGGTTACCATGGCGACTGGCGGCCATCTTGGTCCATAACGCACGCACATACACAAGGCCAGCTGACTGACAGCCGATTCCCCATACACTAACTTTCACTTTTATTATGCCTCTCTCACGCACTGTTTATTGATTTTATACTTTATCGTATGTTTTATAGTTAGAATATGAGTTTTACACATTGTTTTAGGCACTTTTGAGCTCGAAATTGAGATAAGTGGGTAAAGTGGCTTTCCATATCCGCCCGTACCCACCCGCACGGCTGGACTAGGGGGTTGCCGAGTACCGCCACTGTTCGGCAACATCATAAGGTATATCCCATACCATCCTCAAGCCTCTAGCTACCATAGGACAAGAGTATATAAGGTCGAAATTGCTGACGCAGGTGCTGCGGCTCTGGGGTTTAGCATTACATACATTGCCGACGCATCACGTGCGTCCCTGGGGTCCTGTAGGTTAAAGGCTTCTATGTAGTGGAAAGACCAAATTTATGGCATGGGCAAAATGAACATGTCTGGACAAAGTAGCCCAAAAAAATTCTGCCATGGCTATCTTTTAGTAGGAGTTTATCAGGAGAAAGCATTGCATCAGAGATAATGATGATGAAGTCATTCCTTTCTGAAGCAGTTGAAAACCCTTCCACTTCATTCCTACCTTTCTTAGTGTGTTGATAATCCTTCCACAGTATGGTGATCTTGGCCAGCAGCTCTGACTTCTCCCTGACCCCAGCGTAGGTAACTCTATGTAGTGCCAACAGCTCCTTACACTGCCTCACACTCAGCCCTCGGATGTCCTCTTCTGTCTTTAAGTCTCCAAGCGCCACAATCTGAGACAGTATACCTTGCTCACCCACCTATAAAATAAGGGTAATGTTAGAGGCTTGTGCATGTTTGTATGTCATTTTGTGTGTGTGAGTAATTACTTGTGTGTGCCCTCCTGTCTCCAGGTCTCCCTACGACACAATCTGTGACAGTATCCCACACCCACCCACCTTGTGAGAGGTAACAGCATTTTATATGAGTGCAGTACAGTACTAGTTGTAGGTTTGTTTGAGTGGTTTAAAAGCCTCCAACAGTTTCTTCTTAGTTTAGAACTTTAGACTAAAAGCCATTCACGCTTACTTGTGGCAGCCTGGGTAATTTAGTTAGTTATGTAGAGCAGATTAACCAGACCACTGAGCTCCATACGGAACTCTCATAGGTCTGGCCCGAAGGATTAGATCAGATTACTGAAAGAAGCTTAAGGTGACGCCAAAAACGGACGATAGGGAGGAAGGAAAAGGACGGAGAATTGAATAAAAGGTCAGTGAATGATTTAGTACCAAAACAAGCCGTACGCAGACGGGCAGTATCTGGGCAGTCAAAGACGTGGCAAACAGTGAGAGGGGAATGACAGGAGGAGCAGGTAGGGGGTGGAGTGCTGGGAGTGGACATTAAATAACCGTGAGTCAGCCTGGGTAAAGCTTGTGAGAAATAACCATAGCCTGTTTTTCTTAAGCTAGTGAAAAACTGATTTGTTCCAATCTTAATTACTCAGCATTTAGGTTATTTAGTCAAATGTTATTAATTGTGAAAACCTGGCATTTACATAGTAGAACGCACCAATCACAACAACATATGCCTTAGCCTACTCTATAATCGCATACTTAGCTACTAGTTCATTAGAATATTTCATAATATACACACCTACCAGTCGGATTTAAGCCATATATTTCACGACACATCTAAAGAACTTTATGCTGTCAATTCTTTATTTGTATTATACAGTAGTCTATTTACTAATTTATTTAATTAGTTGCTCTTCTTATTTATTTGCTTATGTATTGCTTTAATAACAATCTTACTGGCTAGACCATAAATCATGACTCCATATCTAATGCAATTGGCATGTTTCACTAAAAATTAATGACTAGAATTATAACACGAAAGAGGCCTTGGTATTTGACGCCGATACATTCTAAATGTTCCTAAGTTAAAATGGAAACAAGCTAATTGTGTCTTATGATTTACGCACCTTCCGGGGAAAATTAGGTGTATAAATCTTTCATTAAAACATTAAATTTCTTTCAAACTTCTAACCCTTTTCTTTGACTTCCCTTAATTCTTTCATTTCCATCCCTTGTTTTTTTTCTATTTTATGCTGAGGTCTGGGAGAAAAACATATACGGTAGTATTACCATTTTCTATCTCCCTCTTATACGTCAGCATCACAACATATTTTTCAACATAATTTTCACACAGATTTTGATAGGAACATTACCTAAATACTGTACACTTATTTTCTCCCTTACATTTTCCTCTTACATGGTGCTTAGTAGGGGGTGGGTGAGGGGAGAGTAGAGGGAGGGTGAAGTTGTTGTTGTTGTTGTTGTTCCCCAAGCTGCCTGGCCGAACAGCCCCAAGGCCCCGAGCAAGACCAAGGCCATAACCGAGCGCCCCCACAGAACCCTCCCAGCCGACCACAATAAAGCATGGGTGACCGAAGCCACTCCATGGCGGGGAGCTGAGGAGGGCGACAGAAACGCCCGGGAAACCAAAGCCCCACCCAGGGCCCTGTACCCCTCAGCAATTATGAAGAGAAAGCTGAGGGGCAGAGGAAAAAATGTGACGCTTTGGCTTCCAATCTTGGTAGATTGGGAGGTCAATCCACGGAAGAGACGCCGTCACCTGAGATCTAGAAAATATATAAGTAAAAGGAACAGTCAGAGTAAGCTATGGGTATGGCAGAGATCGCTCAGTTCTCACTCTGATAGACCAGCCCATCACCACATGACTAGAACCCAATCCTCTCAGCATCAGCTAGGAAAGGCCCTAGAAAGCCGCCTTTGGCGGGGGGATAGCTCCCCTATTTCAACCCCGGCACCCGCCAGGGAGGGTGAAGTTGAGAGTAACAGTGTTATATGGCCTACTTCCCTTATCCCTCTTTCTGCTTCAAGCTAAACAAAAAATAGAAAAAAAAAAAATAAGACCCCTTTGGTAGAAATATGACCCAGCCAAGCAACGGTTTCCCTAATTTACAGGTTTGCTATCACTCACCCAGAAAGAATCAACACCTGAATAGGGTTAAATGTCTTAAAATTACCAAACTAATGGGACAAAACAATGGATTAAATATTATCAAGCCTTACCACTTTGACTGGCTCTGGTGAGGATGCCGCGGAGGGAGGAGTCGAGGATGACGCAGATGATGATGCCGATGCTAAATCCTCTTCCTCATCTTCTAATACTAGTACTGGTGGGGCTGATGGGGCAGCACTGGTAGATTCATGCTGTGAACCACTACCCCACTGCCCATTATTTGTAGACGCGTTCTGAAACTCATTACCCCATTGACTGCTACTGCTAGACTGGTTTTGACTGTCTTCTCCCCCGGTCGCTTCTTCCGCCCTCCCTCTGACTTCCTCCGAGGCGTGGGATTGACTGTTAGTGGTGTCTGTACTTCCTGATTGAGCATCGAAGGACTCAAAACCGATGTTGTCAACCCCGTTTGTGGGAGTAGTGGGAGACTGTGAGGAGAGATGTTAACACATTCCATCAGATAGCACCAATTTATGCTACATTCTGATTCCCTCCACAAGACATTATTCAACTGAAGCAGGGCCTGTCGAGTTACAGGCTTAATGTAGGTAGTCTTTAACCTCTTCATTCTTAGAGGTTCTTTGTACATTGAATCAAAGTAATTTGTTGTACAGTAGCATAAATAAAGTATATACATAATTATCTGAACAATGGAGTTATTATGACTGGATGAAGCTACCTCGAGGGGTGTATTATCAAAGACGTACGGGTATGTTATTCTGTCAATGAAGATTCTAGGCATTAATAACATACAAAGTACCAATGCCCTGATCCAATAATAAAGTTATGGTTAGGGATGTCAAAAAAAAAAAAAAAAAAAAAAAAAGGACTTTTACAATTATCGGTAAATAAGAATAAGTTTATTTCAATTTCATTGGGAATCATAGGTGTTAAGAACGATATTAGTTAAAATCTATAGGTAAACGAACAATATATTTGCGAGGTTGTATCCTTAGTGATTTGTGCTCCATTCCATGTTCTTCCCTTTCTTGCATATACATTACGCTATTCATAGTGCAGTTGGGTCCGAGTACATGATTACTGTATATCGATATCCAGTATTCGATAAATAGATAACAATCGTTATCATGTACTTCATCTTTAACTGTCTTGGTGGTATAATAGTTAAAGCATGGAAGTTCTGTATGTGGTGTCCTGGGTTCGAATGCCCCGGAGGATCATATGCTTTCATTAATTTCATTAGAAGTTAATGGTGTTAAGAACAATATCAGGTACAGTAATGTCATACTTTGTGCACATTTTCATACAGTACAGTACTGTCAATATAACAATGCAATATGAACAAATGTTGAGTATATATTGTCTATGCATTTCCTTACTTGAGAAACATATGATTCATCATTAAAAAAAAAAAAAAAAAAAAAAACCACACACACACACACACACACTCACTCACACACACCGATTCAGTTCTTGGGCAATGAATCCAAACTCTAGGAGGAAGTTTTGTAACCCAAATTGGTCCTTGGATAACCAACTGTAATAGTAAAGTTACAAATAATAACAAAAACACCGACGTCAGTGTTGCGGTAATAATTTAAAATACAATGGAGAGATGCCCGTACGTGGTTTTCATTGCCTTATCTATTAGACTAAAACAGTTCTAGGAGAACTGACTAGGAGGCCAGACAGCCTGGGGAACAGCAGCAACAACAAACATTACACATATTTATAACCTCTGTAACTCAAAAACGACTAGAGTAATCGAGCTAATATTTCTACCATTTGGGAAGAGTCACTCAAGGAATAGATGTGGAAATTTACAGCCAATTTACTCTAGCCTTTTTTGAGTTACAGAGGATAGAGGTCATCATTTCTCGCCTACTTACAGCGAATAGACTATAGTAACAGTTAGTTCACAATACTGCACACTATAGTTGGTTTTATTTCAGTAAATCGATAAATTGAATTCCTTAGAAGTTGATTTCTCAATATTTTGATAAATAAAGAAAAATGCAAAAATAAACAGGATTGAATGGAGAATGCTAGTGCATAGATGAGTGTAAATGCGGTCATATGGGAGAGGGGGTCGGGCGCCAGTTGGACTAGATAGTAGTCTGTCAGGCGCCTGGCCCGGGAAGCCAGTAGAAATGAAGGGTACGCCTGGATGCATGGTGGGCGGGCATTGTGCTCCACTGTGTGTCTGCCTGCAGAAATCGGAGAATCTCCGATAGATTTGGGACCTGGGAATCTTACTGGATACCCCAAATAGGCCTGGGTCTCTGGGTATTTCTCCTGGACAACCTAGATACTGTACATACATACAGAGATACATACATACATACATACATACATACATACATACATACATACATACATACGGGTTTAAAGACCGCAACCGTCCACAGTGAATGTGGCTTCCATGGTACAATCACAGTACTGCACACAGTGCACAGCAATCATAGCACGGTGGTTACAGTCTATACTGCAGCACAGTACAACAAAGTCTTACCACAACAACGCCCCATCATGTTATCACAGTGGCTGATGTTGGTATAGCGCTAACAGTGTCTCAGCAAAACTCAACAAAGTCCCCCTGAAGCACTTGCACCTGGCAAAAATCGCACCACACCAGCCTTAACCGTGCTATAATAAGGCAGTAACAAGAAATCACCGTAACTGCTACAGAGGCTAACTGCACCACCGAAGTGGCGGGCGGTGGGGTCGCTGCATCCCTACACCAGAGAGAAAGGCCGATGTGTGTGATTTTGTGCTTAGTTTTGTTTGTGTGTGTTGTGTTGTCCCTGTTAGGGTTATGTCTCGAGTCGGCCACCCCCAAGAAAAAAAAAACAAATAATAAAATACCGTATGTGTCAGAATATATACAGTACAGTAGATAGATAGATCAAATTACATACAGTACATACATTTAAAGACCGAGTGTTGAGTGCAACACAGAACTCCAGTATACATTCATCATCCAGGTTTCTCCTTCCATATAAATTTCCTCAATACACAGCTTCATATCTATCATCACAAGCTCCCACATGCCCAGTAAGTTCACCACCTACTCTAGTACCGCAGTGTCATTCTCAGAAAGGCCCGAAACGACACTAATCCGGTCGTTTCACAAGTTCTCTTTCAGTTCTCTACTTAGACCACCCTGGAAGCATAGGCTGACATCACATTGACAAGTCTTTCACCACCTAATTTCAGTACAATCAATCTTCCAGTTACTCTCTTGATATCAAGCACACTCTTCTCCCGCTCCTCAGCCACCAGAACATCCACTCCTCCTTTTGCTTTTCCAGACTCATCTTCCTTCCAACAGATCCTGTATTTAATTTTTTCAAACTATCGAGTCTCTAATAATAAACATAATAGCAAGAAATATAAAATATATAGGCATTGGAGATGATGATGAGGATGAACAATATATGCAGTACACTGGATATATTCAGATTTGGTGATCGATCCATCTACCATCTGGGTGACTAGTACATCTTAAGCATCTACTTCGAGGGAGGCTTCAACCTGATACACTTCTGTGGAGTTGGTTCCCAGTCAGATGTTCTACT
Source organism: Paralithodes platypus (assembly GCA_032716605.1). NCBI lineage: Eukaryota > Metazoa > Arthropoda > Malacostraca > Decapoda > Lithodidae > Paralithodes > Paralithodes platypus. The sequence continues at coordinate 18,852,757 of CM064504.1, forward strand.
GATGCTACCACCCAGCTGGTCTTGAAGATAAAATCACATTATGTAAAGCACTGTAAACAATTACCTCAGAGAAAAACACAAACCTGAGTGTTGAGGCATGAATCCAAATTACAACAAGAAGTGGGTTGGTCGTTGCTGCCTCTTGTTATGTGGGTGCTGTCTTGGTCCCTGGTTAACTGATTATCGTGGTCCATGTTAACATTGCTCTCCTGTTCCCTTGTCCCACGGCCATCCGAGGCAAACACCCGGATACCAAGGTCCTCGTCGGGGTCATAATCGGGGGTGTCTTGTGGGGAAGCGGGTCGACCTGGCCAATGGGAAGTTAGTCCGTTAGTTAGATAGTTTGAGGGTCCATTTACCATAAGAAGAAAGAAAAGCGGAGACAGGTAAAGACAGTATAAATGACACCTGATATGCATAAGTTACATTGGTAGTATGCTTTTTCTCTGTGATACAGACGTCACCTTTCACCTATTTTCTGTACAACTGTGTACCACACAAACATGTTTGGGTTCATGAATATGTAAAACAAAACTTTAACCCGGTATATCAATCATTACAATAACCAAGGGCATAATATTAGGTTGTATCTATGCTGGTGGTGTGGCCGAGGCCGCCACTACCAGGAGACATAGATGAGGCTGGGGAAAGTTCTGAGAAATGTTGCCACTACTTACCATGAGAAGACTCCCTCTCCTCTTGAAAGGAAAGGTGTACACTTTATGATGTGCTAGAAGAACAATGACATATGCTTCAGAAACATGGCTGTCAAAGCAGATGATATCAACAGAATGGAACGATGGTGATGGGCTGGTCTATCAGAGTGAGAACTGAGCGATCTCTGCCATACCCATAGCTTACTCTGACTGTTCCTTTTACTTATATATTTTCTAGATCTCAAGTGACGGCGCCTCTTCCGTGGATTGACCTCCCAATCTACCAAGATTGGAAGCCAAAGCGTCACATTTTTCCTTTGCCCCTCAACTTTCTCTTCATAATTGCTGAGGGGCACAGGGCCCTGGATGGGTCTTTGGTTTCCCGGGCGTTTTCGCACCCTCCTTAGCTCCCCGCCATGGAGTGGCTTCGGTCACCCAGGCTTTATTGTGGTCGGCAGGGAGGGTTCTGTGGGGGCGCTCGGTTATGGCCTTGGCCTTGGGGCTGTTCGGCCAGGCAGCTTGGGGAACAACAACAACAACAACAACAGAATGGAACGTAACAAGATGAAAATGGTGAGATTGATGTGCGGGGACCAAACTGCAAGACAGGATATCTAGTGAAGAGCTGAAGAGGCAGTTAGGTATCAAGAGTATCAGTGATGAGATGCGTACTAGCAGGCTTGGATGGTTTGGACATGTGGAGAAGATGGATGAACTAAGTTGGGTGAAAAGATGGAAGTCAGTGAACGTGGAGGGAGGTGCACCAAGGGGCAGACTAACAAAGATGTGGGATCATGATCTTGAATAAAAAAAAAACATGAGGCAGCTGGAGCGCCGCCATTAGGACGTAAGACTGGAACCGTACTTCGTGTGGAGCACTCGATCTTTAAATTTATGTATGTATGTACTGTACAAACATACGGTACATAAAAATTTAAAGACCGTTTTGTCCACAGACAATGTGATTCCAGTCTCACATCCTAAATGGCGGCTTTCCAGGCAACCCTGTCAAGGGCTGCCTCGGTTGTCAAGTTCTGTATTTTGAGATTGGACCGGAGTACCTGATCCCACGTCATTCTAGGTCTACCCCTACGTGCAGCTCTCCCCAAGTTCACAGTCCGGCATTTCTTCAGCCAGCACTGATCATCCATTCTCTCCATGTGTCCAAACCAACCAATCTTCTAGTGCGCATTACTTCACTGACCCTCCTAATGACCAGACGCCTTCTTAATTCGTCACTCGATACCCCATCCCTGAGATTAACCCCACATATCCATCTCGCCATTCTCTTCTCATTCCGTTCCATTCTATTGATATCCTCCGCTTTAATCGGCCACGTCTCCGAAGCATAGGTCACCGCACTCCTAACACACGAGGTACAGTACAGTATACACCTTCCCTTTAAGGTGAAGTGGGAGTCCTCTTATGGTCAGGAGTGGCAACAGCTCTCTAAACTTCCCCCTGCCAATTCTGACTTTAGCAATGGAGTTAGCTTCAGTGCCCCCTTCGGCAGAAACCGCATCGCCCAAATTATAATGTAAAACTTGCAAAATAAACAAACCAAAACTTATACGAACACAGTAAAAAGACAAAACAACTAATCAAAATCGCTATGTGGAAACAACGCTTAAGTAAAATAATAATTTATATATAGAAGAACACAACCCACCACATAGGGTGTACATTACTACATGAGCAAGTTAATCTGGTTCTCAAGCAAAATAATCGCACACATAACAACGCACTATCGTCACAAAATCAACATCAACAGGCAGGTCATTTAACACAAGTTCTCCCTTGCACACTGCACATTCAAAGTCTATGATTCTTGTCAAAGGTCCTCTAGCCCCACTACATCTCTTGTGTACCCAGTCACTACAGATGCAACATTGAATTGAGTTACTTCCAACCCCCTTCCCACATACTGCACATGGATAGTCGCCGCTTCTTTCCATAGTTCCGTGCCCTACTCCGCTAATCATGACCTTTGTTTTATCGATGTTGACTCTTAGACCTTGTTTGCCATACCCTCCCTCCATCTTTTGAACTTTGCCTATGCTTCCTGTGCACTATCTGCGATAAGAACTACTGTAGGTCATCTGCATATAACAACTCCCATGGGAGTCCTGTTCTAAAGTTCCTTGACCAAAACAAACAGTAATGGGTTCAGCACTGAACTTTGGTGAACTCCAACTTTCAATGGGAACTCTTCGCTCAGGCTCTAACTGCTGCCCGTGACCCCGCATACATCCTTATTATCACACGCACCAACCACTCTTCTACTCCAAGTTTTCTCGTAGCCCACTGCATTACTTCCCTTGGCACCCGGTCAAAGGCCTTCTCCAGACCTACAAAAACTAGGTGTAACTTCCTGTTTTTCTCAAAAAAACTCTCTTTCAGTTGCCTAAGAATAAAGATAGCATCAGTTGTGCCACATCACTGTTTTAGTCTTGAACACTGTTAAAATTGCAAAAATATTTAAAAAAGTCATTAAGATAATACCACTGGTTTCACTTTTGGTTGTCAACGCACCTCTGCATCAATCTTTTGTTGTTGATGTAGATACGCATTTACAGACAAGCCATATCAAGTTAAAAATAATAATAACTACTGTATTCAATAAAAACATACCCATATCTTGACAACTAGGTAAGTTTTAGGTGGAATGATTTTCTGTACAGTACAATGTCAATAGCAAAACTATTTTTCATTCTACTTCAAAGTATTATAAACATAAATAACATTAGTAGGAACACTAATCATCCACATTCTGTGGCTAATGTTTAATTTGGATAATGCATCTTTACTGTATATCATGTCAGTTGACCAGTTACACTTTCAAGCATTATGCCAAAGTGGTTAACAGCCAAGGGTGCCAGCAATAATGTATGGCCTTGTAACTGGAAACAGTATACTGCTCCCAACACTCTGATATGGGTCCTGGAGGTGGATAAATGGTGCTGAAGCTGGCATAGCTGCTGTGTTGCATATGGAGATAATCTCTCTGTTTCCATTACCAAGAGTGCCACCTTTCAATGACTAAGGCTCACCTATGCATGCAGATTTGTATCTAAGCGAATTAAAATAAAGAATTGTGGGGTTTTTTTTTAATGTGGATTTTCAGCAGATTCTCTGCTAAATTGTGTTACTTGCTTGGTTAACTTCGGAGGTGGTTTCTTGCTTGGAAATTAACCAAGGAATTATTTAATTTTGTAGTTGGGATTAAATTAAAAGTTACCCGGTATTTTTTATTTTTTTTTACCCCGTAAAGTTGGTCTGTTTCTAATCGCCGTATCACTGCCAGTGGGCTGATTTGAGCTATTATAATGTAAAACTTCCAAATAAACAAACCAAAACAGGAACTACACAATATAAAGATAAAAGAACTAATCAAAATCACTACAGTATGTAGAAATAACGATTTAGCCTTTTTTTTTTTTTAAATAAAAGAACATAAAACCACCACATAGAATGTATATCACCCTATGAGTACTGCAAGTGAATTTGGGTCCCAAGCAAATTAGTCGCACATATATTAACGTACTCTCGCAATACTCAAGGAATTAGTCAATTAGGGAAGTTCAGGACGTTCTGGTAAATTATGTATGAATAAAGAAACTACTATTCAAATCAAAATATTCTATTAAAACAAATTTAAGGTGGCTGTAAATTTGTAAAGGAATGAGTTATTGCGAAAAAAAAAAATTGTTTGGGTTTTTTACCGTATACTGTACAGTACTGTACTTAGTTCCGCATAGAAGTCAAGCTCTCTTTCCAAGCTGGTCTGTGGGCTCGTCAGTGGTGAGTGGAAGGGAGAGTGTTTTGGCGGGAATATTCAGAGCCTGTGACCAAGCATTTTCAAAATGTTTCGTCACATTTTTTCATTGGCTCTAACTCGCTTCAACAAAGGGTTACAAACAAAATTAAATGACCAAGCATTATCAAAATGTTTCGCTCTAACAAAGGGTTACGAAAAATAATTAAATACTGTATGTGGTAAAAATCTGTGTTCCGGCCAGCAAGTAGATACCATAATCTTCTTCCTAGCTACCTGTAGTGTTAACAATCCCGCGAGGAAGTGGAAGTAATATGTAGGATTCTCAGAGCTAACAATGAGTGATTGCGTGAACTGGCATGCAAGATCCATCGTGCGACCTATAGGTCGGAGTGACCATGCCTGTATAAGCTTTAGTTGCAATATTAAAACAGAGAGGGATAATAGAAGCAATAAAAAAAATATACATGTATGATAGAGCAGATTATGAGCTGCTGAGACGGTGTTTGGACATTGACTGGGGGGAATACTTGAACGGTGAAGACGCTGAAGGAATGTGGAGGAAAATTAGAGTTAAACTGGAGAATGCTGTATCCAAAAGTGTACCAGTAAGGGAATATAAGGATAAAACAAAATTGAGGAAAAGAACGAACTCAGAATTGCCAATGAAAAGAAATCTTTGGACATTGATTAGAAGAAAGAAACGATTGTGGGAAAGACTAAAATTGTTAAAAAAGAACAGGGGTCTAGTATAGAAGCTAAAGAAGTGGATCTGGAACGCAGACAAATAAACAATAAAATAAGGTGGGAGACAAGGAGGGGGGTGAAGGAGAGGGAGAGAGAGATTGCTAGAAATGTGAAGGATAATCCAAAAATATTCTGGAAGTATATTCAGGAAAAGTTAACAAGAAGAGTAGGTATCCCAGAACTGATAGGAGACTTGGATGATGGGAATAGAGCAGAAACTGATAAGGAGAAAGCAGAGGTGCTGGGGAAATACTTTGGGGAGGTACTAACAGTGGAGTCGGCTGATGCAGTGCCTACTATTCCCATCAAACAGGCACCAGCACTAGAACTAATAGAGTTTTCCCATGCTAGAATAAGGAGGGCTATAGAAAAAATGAACAGAAGTAAGTCCCCGGGACCGGATGGGACACATCCAAGAATCATAAAGGAAAGAGGTGAGATGTTAGTAGAGCCATTAAAAATGTTATTTGAGGTATCTTTTAATACAGGACAAATCCCGACGGACTGGAGAGAGGCGAACATAACAGCTATATTTAAGAAGGGAAAGAGAAATTACCCAGGAAATTATAGACCAGTCAGTTTGACAAGTGTTGTGTGTAAACTAATGGAAACGGTAATTAGAGAAGGAATAATGGAGCATATGAAATCAAACCAACTTTACAGTGGGAGACAGTTCGGATTCTTGCCGGGGAGGTCGACGGTACTACAGCTAATTAAGGTGGTAGATGATTGGATGCAACTCTGGAGGATGGTAATGTAATAGACGTGGTATATTGCGATTTTATGAAGGCCTTCGATAAGGTCCCACATAAAAGGTTAATAGAGAAAGTTAGAAGCTATAGTATAGGGGAGAAATGTGTGAAATGGATAGAAGCCTTCCTGAAAGATCGGAGACAGAGGGTACTGGTGAATGGAATAGGCTCGGGGTGGAGGGAAATTACAAGTGGGGTACCTCAGGGATCTGTGTTGGGACCACTACTGTTAGTTATATTTATCAACGACTTACCTGAAGTTATAACCAATGGACGTGAGATATACCTGTATGCGGATGACACTAAGCTGTATAGAAGAGTGAGGAGTAAGGAAGATGTGGGTTTGCTTCAAGGAGATGTGGAGGGCATGAAGGGATGGTCTGAACATTGGCTAATGCCTTTTCATCCAAAAAAATGCAAGTACATGCAGATTGGGACTAGCAAAGTATTTCCCCATGCTTCATACAGCAAGCGATGGAGGAAGTGAATGCAGAAAAGGATATAGGAGTAGTGATAGACAATAAGTTAAATTTCTCAGAACATTTAGCGGAAAAGATAAACAAAGCCAATAGAATTGTAGGGCTGATAAGGAGGACATTTGTGTCACTTGACGAAGAAATATTCAGGAATCTCTATACAGCGCTGGTTAGGCCGCACCTGGAATATGCGAACCAGGTGTGGGCTCCATATATGGTAAAGGATATAGAAGCAGTGGAGAAAGTGCAGAGGAGAGCTAGCAAGCTAGTACAGTACCAACGTTGAAGAACGCGGGCTATGAGCAGAGGTTGAGGACACTGGGACTTCCGACAATGGCATATAGGAGAAAGAGAGGGGATATGATAGAGACTTTTAAGATAGTGTCAGGAAAGTATGATGAGGATGTGTGTGAAGGTATCTTCTTGATGCGGGAGGGAACGAGAACGAGAGGACACTCTAAGAAAATTTACAAAGAAAGAAATAGGGTTGAAAAGGCAAAGAACTCATTTTGTGATAGAGTGGTAAATGTGTGGAACGCGCTGCCCCAGTATGTAGTCGATTCCGAATCAATAAGGAAGTTTGAAAGTAATCTTGATAAAGCATGGGGAAGACAAGATTTGAAGTTTGATTATAAAGCAAAAATACAGAATAGTAAAATTGTTGCGTCTGCTGCCGCCGCCGCCAACACAGTGAACGACCGCAGTAGTGCAAGTACAGTACTGGCACTGAGCTGGATACACAGGCCTAGTTTTCCTTTTTCCAGAGGATCTACTGTAAGAAACTGTAATGTACTGAGCGCTTGAGCCGAGTGAGTTCGCCTCACCTCGTGCGGATAGGCAGCCCGGTGGCATCTGGTAACTCTGATAGATTCTTGGTAGAACTGGGACCTTTTTTTTAACCGCAAGAAATGCAAAGAAATACAGCCCCTCATATGATATGGCCTGCCGCACACTACAGAATCGCCCATGGCGTCATATGAAGGGACATGCCGTGTGGATGTTAAATAAATTGCTTGTACGTGTACTGTATGCATATATTTAAGAGCAAAATTTAAGAATTAAATTTTATGACTGGACATGTTTAGGGATGGATGTAGACTCCGGGCGTACAGTCGTCATGTTTACATAGGGCGATCGCCGCGGTTAACTTCGCGTCTATTTTGACGGCGATTTTTTTTTCCGGTTATTTGCCCCCTGCTGGCAATATATATGATGATGACAATATGGCATTGGGGGGGGGGGGGAGGTGAGAGGGGGCAAAGTCCCCCTCAACATATTATTGTATCCAATGCCATTCAAAATAGACAGGAACATGATTGCAAAGGTCCGACACCTCCCCCGCCGCCGTCATGTTGACATTTGTCGATCGCCGTGGTTAACTTCGCGTCTATTTTGACGGCGATTTTTTTCCGTAATTTGCCCCCTGCTGGCAATATATATGATGATGACAATATGTCATGGGAGGGGGGGGGGGGGGGGAAAAGCCCCCCTCAACATATCATTGTATCCAAAGGCAGTCAAAATACACGGGAACATGATGGCAAAGGTCCGACGCCACTACGCGTAGTGTAAACAAGGCTGGCGGTACGCCCGCACTTAACATTCTTGCCCATTTTTATATTGAGAACAGTGTGTTTTGCTTCCCCACTGCCTCTACCAGGTATATTTTCTAATATAACAATCTAACCCCCTGAAATGCAACCGAATGTACAGTACCAGTGACAGGTGTTATCGGAAAAATGAGGATCCAAAATGCAACTTCTGTGCCAGTACTCATAACTCAAAAGACCATCCCCTGCCCCCTCCCTGGGGGCACGGGTCCTTGGAGCGGTTTCGGTCGCGCCGGGAATTTCCACACCTCTCATACCACACACACACATCACACAGTTTTTCCTACACCGAGAAATGACTCTCCGGCTGTCATTTCTCGAAGACTTCTTCTAGCCGGAGACATTGAGAGCAACCCAGATCCACGTACACATACATATGTCCAACTTGCTCAAAACCCATCACTTCGAGTCGCCATACTAAGGGTTCAGTTCTCTGCAATTCATGCGGGAACTGGACCCACTTCACCTGCACAACACTTGCCTCCAAGAAACACTACACAAACACCTGGACCTGTACCTCATGCCCCTCCCTCTCCCAGTCAAATCCCTCACCTAAAACCCGTCCACCTCTCCTCCCCAACCCACCTGACCTTCCCGTATCATCCACTCCCCCCCCTAAAACCTGTCCACCTCTCCTCCCTAACCCACCTAACCTTCCCATCCACATCCTCAACTCAACACACCACACCCCATCCTAATCCATTCCAACCCCCATCTCCTGCTCCCCAATTCCCGACCCCCCCCCCCCCCTACCAGCCCCCCCGCCCCCCCCCCCCCCCCCCCCGCCCCCACCCCATCCTCGTGCAGCAGCACCCAACATACATCGTGCACATAACATTAACATTCTTCAACTGAACATAGATGGCATCAACACAAAGAAACACGAACTCTCACACTTCATCAAACAACACAACATACACATTGTCATCTTACAAGAAACAAAACTCCGCACAACACAAAAAACACCCACATATCATAATTTCACCACCATCAGACAAGACCGGGCTGTCGGTGGGGGCGGTGGACTCATCACCCTGGTACACAAAGAAATATCATACATAGTAACCAGTGTACAAACCAAATCCCTCCTCCCCCCAAATGATAACACAACAGAAATACAGTCAATTAAAATACGCACTGGCAACAACTCCAACATAACCATCATAAACACATACATCCCTCCCCAAACATCCCCTACAGTACCAAATGAATACAGACCACACTTACAACACATCACAAACACCCCACACATCATCCTGGGTGGTGACTTCAACGCCAAGACGTCGGCCTGGTTTGTCGACAACCCCGACACAGACAGAGGGCTGGTACTACAAAACCAAACCGATAACCTCATCATCCTTAACGACATCCATCAACATACCCATATTCCTCACCAAGTCCTCTATAACCCATCATCTCCAGACATCACCCTTTGCTCCCCAGAACTCGCCCCCACAACATCCTGGAGGGTGGTCAGAACCTTAGGCTCTGACCACCTCCCGATCATTATCACCACCAAAACCAGACTCACCCCAGCTAGCCACAAACACACATACACCAATTATAAAAGAGCTAACTGGGAAGCATTCACAAATGAGACAGAACAACACTTCACAACTCTACACAGTACACCCATCACTAACATCAACAATGCTGTACACATACTCAATAAAACTATCCAAAACGCTGACAAGAAACACATTCCAAGAGGTACCAGAAAAAGACACAACCCCAACTTCACACCAGAAATTCAAAACCTCATCAGACAACGCGACATACTGAAACACTCCCCAGCACCCCACACACAAGACATCACACAACAAATTCAAGCACTCAACACCCAAACTAACCACAAAATACAAGAACAACAAAAACTAAATTGGAATAACTTCCTACAAACACTTGATCACAAAACAAACACCAAAAAACTCTACAAAACACTAAACAGCATCACACTTTCCAACAGCAACACAACACAATCACATGCTGCAATCACAACAACAGACTCTACTCCTTCATGTAAACAACAAGCAAACACTCTCATCAATCACTTCTCACATGTCAGCCACCTAAAACCTCACAAAGACGACCGACGTGTCATCCGACGTAAGAGACAATTCCCCACAGACCCTGACTATACACCCTTCACCAATCACCAGACAAAGCATATCATCAACAATCTCAAGCACTTACCCGCCTGTGGCCTAGACAACATAAGCAACATACACCTCAGACACCTGGGACCACAAGGCATACAAGCACTCGCTAACATATCAAACTACAGCTATTCACACAACACAATACCAGACATTTGGAAGCATGGTATCATCATCACATTCCCCAAACCCAACAAAGACCCCACGCTACCCTCCTCGCACCGCCCCATCACACTCCTTTGCTCCCCCTCCAAAGTCATGGAATGCCTAGTATTACAACTAATTACACCTGACCTACCCCTAGCTCCAACACAACATGGCTTTAGGCCACTGCACTCCACAAACACTCTTCTCACAGACCTTACACAAAGAGCTTTCGACGGCATCAACTCAGCTAGACCACCACACAGATCACTATTAGCCACACTCGACATTAGTAAAGCCTTCGATGCCATCCCCCGCCACAACCTAACAAACAAAATCTACAACACAAACATGCACAACAACACAAAAAGATGGCTGGCCAACTTCCTAGCAGGCAGATGTGCACACGTATCTTTTGCCGGTCAGTCATCTAAAATCAGAAACTTTCCAAACGGAGTCCCACAAGGATCCGTCCTATCGCCCGCACTCTTCAATCTGTACATGCACGATATAACTACACCCAATACGCCCCAAATAAACTTAGCCTCCTATGCAGATGACATAACACTCACATGCACACACCATGACCCAAAAAGAGCAACAGATCTCCTTCAACCCTATCTCAACACACTACATGGCTGGTGCACTACAAACAGACTTAATCTAGCCCCAGCCAAATCCACCGCAACCCTGCTCACAAGTTGGACAGGAGAACACGAATACATCCCTCAACTCACCATAAACAACACACCCCTAACACATACACACACACCCAAAATCCTAGGAGTAACATATGATACTCATATGACATTCAAACAGCACACCACAAACATTAAAAAGAAACTGACACCCAGACTTAACGCCCTCAGGTCACTTGCTCACACAAAATTTGGACACAACAAAGAAACTACCACCACAGTATATAAACAATACATAAGATCAGTGATGGAATACGCAAGCCCAGCCTGGGCTTCTAACCTAGCTGAAACACATCATAAGACCTTACAGACTATTCAAAACAAAGCCCTGAAGATCATTACAGGCTGCACAGCTACTGCACCCACAGATCACCTACATCAAGAAACCAAAATCCTCAAAGTCAAAGACCATCTGGACATGAGAGGCACTCAATTCCTGGCAGCAGCCTCCACGAACCAAGACCACCCACTAAACTACATGGCAACACACCCACAGACACTAAGAAATATCAAAACAACACCCAGCACACGGTATCACACACAATTATTGTCCTCTCTCCCTCCCTGCCCACCCCGAACCAACTTCCAGAAGCACATCCATACTCATATCTCTCACCGATCCATCCACTCACTCACAGACAACACGCAGCTGCATGCACGACCTCCCGAAATCCATCCTTCCGAATCCTCCCTTCCTCGCGAGGACAGAGTCCACCTGGCCAGGCTGAGATGCGGACACCATCCAGCTCTCCTGAGCTATCAGAAGAGACTGGATGACTCCGTTGTCGACGCCTGCCCGGGATGTAACACAGCACCCCATACCATTAAACACATCATAGAAGACTGCATTTCACACAACCACTTACGCCAACAACACAATCTACACTCAATGAGAGCTCTGTGGGAAAGCCCGATCGTGACCATGGCCTTCCTCAGGGACTCGGGGCTGTTCGGCCAGGCAGCTTAGGGAACAACAACAACAACTCAAAAGACTGCACCAACAAGACTTCCCCCAAATGTATAAATTGTATGATCTCCACATCAGTTACGGAGCCGACAAATCATTTCGCCTCAAGTAGAAATTGTCCTCTAATGACAGCTCAGAGAAATAAAGTTATTGAAAACACCAATTTTGTAGGTTCAAAAAACTGAAAAATGCACAAGGGAGCCGGTTGAAACTGGGTCTGTTGAATGTTCGTTCCTTGCGTAACAAAATGGATCATATTTGCGAGATCTTGGATGAACGTAACCTTGATGTATTATGTCTCACTGAGACCTGGTTGTTCAAGTCAGATCTGAATATTATCCAGGCGGCATTGCCTAAAACCCATTCCATAACAAATGTTCCTAGGCCTAGGGGAGATCATCCGGGTGGTGGAGTGGCAGTTGTCTACTCCACATCTCTGGTGAATATCTTGCAAATAAGTCATAACCCAGCCCCTCTTTATTATGAACTGTTGGAAGTGGAAATAAAACTCCATCAACAAATTCTAAGAATGGCAGTTGTCTATAGGCCTGGCCATCGTGGCACAGATAGGGGTTTTATGGAAGAGTTTGGGCAGTTTCTCGAGGAATTTTCTGCTAAAACCGGAAGACTTTTGATATGTGGAGATTTTAATTACTGGGTTGACAGCCCTCATCTGAAGCCGTTCTCTCCTGAGTTCCTTGAGTTGACTGATCAGAACAATTTTGTAAACCATGTGTCCCACCCAACTCATATCTTGGGACACACCCTTGACTTGGTTCTCTCTCCTGTGGGTTGTGGTGGTGTTCTGGATGTTGATGTTGAGAATGCTGACCCTAATACCTCTGATCATGCTTTGATTACTTTCAGCTTTGATTTCCCTAAGCCACTCACACATGAAAAAGTAATCAGATTTAGAAATTATAAAAATACAGACCAAAATTTGGCTAGCAGTGAAGTAAAACAGTACTTGGGAAGTATTGATACTTCCAACCTTACTTCAGATGAGCTGGTGGAGGTACATAGAAATGCACTTAAATTAGTGTTCGATCATCAATGTCCAGAAGTAGAGAAGAAAATCATAGTACGAGATGATTCACCCTGGTATAGCACTCGAGTTAAATTTCTTAGAAGAGCGCGTAGAGCTGAACGTGAATGGCGGAAAAATAAAGCAGACTCTATATGGTTGCAATATCTGTCAGCCAGAAGAGCTGTGGTCCACACAATCAAAGATGAAAAGAAAGTGTATTATCAGGGAAAAGTTGACTCATGTGGTAACGACCAGAGGAGGTTGGCTTCAATTGTAAACAGTTTACTTGGAAAAACAAGTCAGCTTAAGACCTTCTGTACCCGATGCCGAGTTGGCTGCCAACCTTGTGTCATTTTTTGCTGGCAAGATAACTCGCATAAGACAGGAACTGGATGATGCTTTTGTTGGTGAAGAACTTTCAGTTGTACTCCAACCCCGACACATTCCTAATAATGTCCTCTCATCCTTTCACTCAGTAGAGGTGGACATGATCTCGTCCTACATAAGAAACCTCAATAAAACATTTTGCCCGTTGGATCCCATAAATGTTTCCAAGCTACCAAGAGTCTATGATCACACAGTTGAGTTTATTTCAAAAATAATTAATAAGTGCTTCTCTGAAGGTAACTTCCCACATTCTGAAAAGCATGCACTACTCCGACCTAGTCTAAAGAAACCTGGACTTGATGTTGAGAACATGTTGAACTACCGTCCTGTCTCCAACCTGTCCTTCATATCAAAGATATTAGAGCGTGCAATACTTGACCAATTACAACCACTACTTCAGCAGAATGAAACTATCCCAATTTTTCAGTCTCCTTACCGACAGCATCATTCAACTGAAACAGCATTGATTAGAGTACATAATGATCTAGTTGAGAACATTTGCAATGGTGTGGCCTCACTATTGGTCTTGCTTGATCTCTCTGCGGCCTTTGACACGGTGTATCACAAGTTGTTATTGAGTGATCTTTATGATTGTGGTGTGCGTGATTCCGCTCTCTTGCTTCTTGGGTCGTACTTGTCAGGTAGATCCCAGAGTGTGATGGTAAATCAAATGGTCTCGGACTCGACACCCCTGCAGTATGGTGTTCCGCAGGGATCAGTTTTAGGTCCTATCCTATTCATAATTTATATCAGCAGTTTGTCTCTTCTGCTTCGTGCACATAATGTCACCTTTCACTTTTATGCAGATGACACCCAGATTTATGTGAGAATCACAAATATAGTTGATATACGGAGTAAGATGGAATTGTTGATGTCTGATATCAAGAAGTGGATGAGAGCGAGAAAACTTAAACTAAATGATGGTATAACTGATATTCTCGTCATCCGAGGAAATAGAAGAGCTGATGATAATAGTAGGTGCCCTCTCCATCAATGTACAAAGGAGTACAAAGGAAATCAAGCAACAACAGGTCTAGTAACCCTTCTAGGCTGCTTGTCCTCCAAAACACTGAGGATCAAGTGTCCAAACAGTGGTTTAGAGTGGGTAAGGGAATATTGGAAAGGGAACTACTGCCATGGAACTAATGTCCGTGGCAGTACTAGGAAGTTAGTAGGGGACATATGGGTTAGTAACTGAGGGGAGGATAAAATAAAGTTATTCATTTACAAACGCAGTCAGTCGCGGGTTTGATGCGAGATATTTGTCTAGGCGGAGTTTAAATGAATCAACAGTGCTGCAGTCTATAATGTCTCGGGGAAGCCCATTCCACAAGTTGACAACTCGATTGAAGAAGAAATTCTTAGATTCGTGTGAGTTAAAAGATTTACCAATAATTTTGCAACCGTTTCCCCCAATTAGATTGGTCGATAGTGAAGTACTTACTACAGTTCATATTGTCGATGCCTTTGATGATTTTGAACACTTGAATTAAGTCACCTCTTAATCTGCGCTGGGTTAAAGGAAATAGATTTAATTCTCTAAGACGCTCTTCGTATGGTTTGTTCTTTAGGCTAGGTATCATTTTGGTAACTCTACGTTGAACTCGTTCTAGAACGAGTGGATGTGGGTGGATCTCAGCTGCGACCGGCCAACCCTGTTCGAAACCTGGGTGTATATGTGAACTCCCGATTAGATTTCAAAGAGCATGTAAACCAGATAGTTAAAAGTTGTTACTTGCACATCAGAAATCTCTATTTGGTGAAGCCGTTTATAACCAGACGTTGCCTCCTGACGTTGGTTCACTCATGGGTCTTCTCTCGTGTTGATTATTGCAATGCCCTGTTGGTGGGTCTTTCAAATTATATTTTAAAGAAATTTCAGTCTGTTGTTGTTGTTGTTGTTCCCCAAGCTGCCTGGCCGAACAGCCCCAAGGCCCCGAGTAAGGCCAAGGCCATAAACGAGCGCCCCCACAGAACCCTCCCTGCCGACCACAATAAAGCCTGGGTGACCGAAGCCACTCCATGGCGGGGAGCTGAGAGGGTGCGTAAACGCCCGGGAAACCAAAGCCCCACCCAGGGCCCTGTGCCCCTCAGCAATTATGAAGAGAAAGTTGAGGGGCAAAGGAATAATGTGACGCTTTAGCTTCCAATCTTGGTAGATTGGGAGGTCAATCCACGGAAGAGACGCCGTCACTTGAGATCTAGAAAATATATAAGTAAAAGGAACAGTCAGAGTAAGCTATGGGTATGGCAGAGATTGCTCAGGTCTCGCTCTGATAGACCAGCCCATCACCAGAGTTCAGTCTGTTCTTAACCCTCTCACATCCTGACGCGATTTTTGAGCCTATTAGGGATACTTTAAAGCCTTTGTTACCGTCAGGGGTATCTATAAACCTTTAGTTTGTTTACTTCAACCTCTGCAGTTGTCTTTGAGTTAGCTGTGGGCAGAAAACTAATTTTGGAGAGGTAATTATAACAGTGAGAGTAATCTGTTTCTTATTGCTAATCTGGCAACCTCTGCGTCCTATGGTCGTGAGAGGGTTAACAGAGGGTTAAGGCAAGACTCATTTTTGGTGTTCCACCTAGAACTCCTACTACATCTCTTCACATAGAACTGCACTGGCTGCCAGTAAGAGCAATAATAGAATTTAAGTTGTGTTTAGTGACTTTTAAGGTTCTCAAATTTGGTGAGCCTAGGTACCTTGCGGAGCTGCTCAGGCACCCACCGGCACACCATGGTGTAGTTGTGCGTCATGACAATGACCCTTTTCGTCTTTCCAGCAGTCTTCTTTCTTAGAGAGGTCATTCTCCTACATGGCTCCGAGGTTGTATAACAGGTTTCCGCTGTCCATGAGACAACTGAGTTCTGTTGAATGCTTCAAGAGACAACTTAAGACTTTTCTCTTTGAGAGAAGCTATGATCTTGAGAGAGGTGTCATGACAGATGGCTATAGAGTTTAGGCTATTTTGCCACTGCTAGTGATTGTTAAATGTGTGTTGTATATAAGCTTTCTTTTGATGCATTGATTTTGTTCTTCTTTCTTTCTCTTTCCGAGCGCTAGTGAATTCTTCGGAAAAATTGGCGCTTATGAGAAATAAGTAACATGCTTATTATTATTATTATTATTACCTCAATAGGTTGGTTGTTAGTCTGTGCATATGGCCCTTAAAAAGTTTTACTAAATTCCTCCTGGTTATCAAGTAGGCTATATAATGTAAGTTTGGAAATGGCATCAAATTAGTACTATAGCCACAACCTGAAATTCTTGCTCCATTGAGGCACGTCACATTTCACCGTTTAAACATCAACAGAGGCACGTCACTGTTTATGGGTTAACTCCCTAATCTATCTCCAGAATCACTACCCACCTAAGCATATCTACTATTACATATCTTTCTCTCTGATTTACTGACCTGGTCTGACCCGTATGCTATCCACTGGGCGGACACGTATGCTACCGGTATCTGTGGAGGTGGGCCGGACTCTGATCCCATCGTCCCGCGTGGCTGAGTAGGTGGAGGGCTGCTGTTGCTGTGGTTTGGGCTGGGTCTGTGCCTGTGGTCGGGAAAAAGGTGGTTGTCTGGCACTCGGCTGTGAACCCACACTACTACCTCGGTGTTGACTGCTAATGTGTCGGGTCACCAGGTCTATCAGGTCACGCTTTTCTATAAAATACAGGACAAAATACTGTATAAAAATCATGTGAGGAGAAGCACATAGCACTAGTGTACAGTATGTATGATCGCCAATTGTATAATCATAATACATACATACATACATACACAACATTTTAAGACTGAGTGCTCCACACATACGTGCAGTTTCAGTCTCTTGTCCTAATGGCGGCATTCCAGGCAACCCTGTTAAGGGCTGCTTCACTTGTCAAGTGTTTGGATTTGAGATCGGCATGTATAGTCCGATCCCAGGTCTTCCTCGGTCCACCCCTTGGTGCAGCTCCCTCCAAAATCACAGACCTGCATTTTTTCACCCAATTTTGTTCATCCATTATCTCCACATGTCCATACCATCCCAGTCTACTTGTACGCATCACCTCGCTAATACTCTTTATACCTAAACGTCTCCTTAACTCATCATTTGTTATTCTATCCTGCAGCCTGGCCCCACACATCCATCTCACCATTCTCATCTCATTACGTTCCATTCTGTTGACATCCTCTACTTTAACGGCCCATGTTTCTGAGGCATACGTCATTGCACTTCTAAAACATGAGGCATACACCTTCCCCTTCAGGGGGAGAGGCATTCTTTTCATGGTCAGAATTGGCAGCAGTTCTCTGAACTTCCCCAGCCACATCTAATTCTAGCGACAGTGGCAGCCTCAGCCCCACCACCGGCAGAGATGGCATCTCCTAGGTAACAAAACTTGTCCACCAGTTCCAAAGACTTTTAATCAAAATCACATAGGTAGTGTCACTTATAAAGGCATACTGTAAATTTTAAGCGTAGGAGGTGACAATAACAGAGAGGTGACTTAATAATAATATACAGTACAGTATATTGTATCGGGTCAGTGACCAGATAACAGAGAGGTGACTTAATAATAATATACAGTACAGTATATTGTATCGGGTCAGTGACCAGATACACTTAATAATAATATACAGTACAGTATATTGTATCGGGTCAGTGACCAGATACACTTTCAAGTATCATGTCAAGGTGGTTGACAGTGACACATAGTATATACAGTATATGTAACCTGGAATTTGTGCTCTATTGAGGAACATAATATTTGGCTGTTTAAACATTGATAGAGACATGTTGCAGTGTAAGGGTTAAGGGGAGGTTTTTAGTTTGTTTCCTACTCCTCCAGCAATCGTAAAATTTCACCCCCTTGACCCCCTTTCAAGATAAATTTGTAAATTTTTCGGTAGAAAAATGTCCCGGCCGAAGGCCGGTTACTCCTACATTACAGGCTCGCTATCGCTCGCCAGGAAAAAATCGACACCTAAATAGCACGAAAGGTCTTAAAATGACAGAATGGGGCGGAAAATCTTAAAATCACCAAACTAATGGGGCAAACGTCTTAAAATCTCAAAAGCAATGGGGCTAGACATGAGGGAGAAAGGGGTCAAGAAAAAAGTCCCTCAAGTGGAAATCTCCCCTTAACCCGGGAACTACGGGGAGACTCTTAACCCGGCAAGCGCGATAGGCCTCACGGAAGGCTTCCTATAGGGAACGCGATAGGCCTCACGGAAGCAAGACCATAAAAAAAGCCTTCCATAAAAAAAAAGGGCCTATCAAAACAAAGGAATTTGTCTCTAGGTGAGATAATTCCCCTCCAGTACTCATCCATGTAAATCTCACCCACCCCCCTGCCCTCCTTCCCCACCTTATTCCCCCCTCCCTCCCCTCCTCAATTATCACCTATTTTTCCTCTTATTATCATCCTTTATCGGTTATTTTTCTCTCCCGCGATAATGTAGCACAAGTGGGTTGCAGAAAAGATCGTTATGCAACACCCAGACACCGGCCCACACCGCCCCGCTCGTCTCAGTTACCTCACAGACAGCGAGAGGAGGGGCCTGTGGCTCTCTCTCGCCTGAGATTATGACCGGGTGGCCAATATCTTCGTTTTTCACCACCCAAATGCTTTTCCCACTTATTTTAGCACTCTTGAAGGTTCATATATACATCATATATGTAAAATAAAAGCATACCGAAAACAAATAATGCTCTATATTGTAATATAACGAATTCTGTCAGAATCCAAGGCTAGAAATGCACAAATAACTACCCTAGCCCCTAGGTCTATTTCGCGCTTGTCAGGTTAAGAGTTCCCCCGGCGGACTGCGGGAAGACTCTTAACCCTCTCACCACGGAAGGGCTCTTGAACGCCCATAAAAAAGCATATAACAGGTACCCGGAAGGGCTCTTGAACGCCCAGTGGTTGAAAGCCTGTGAGCTTCGTGTGCGAGGCGTCGGTCCGACGCATGTAAACAACAGCCGGCTGGACCGACGCCCCGCATCTCCGGCCACAAGAAGGAGAGCGTCGCTTGTTCGTGGTGCCTGTATGTTGTTGTTAAGTATCGAAAAGTAGTGTAAAGTGGCTGTTTTGGCCATAAAGTTATCTCCAATGAAATCATCATCACAACTCAACCAGTTGACTTAGAGAGCTCTACTTAATGCCATTCTACAGGTAAATAACACAGCTACGCTTGGGGATGCGCGGGAATGCGGGAAGCAGTCAGATTAACAAATATACGGTAGCCTAGCCTAGAAGTTTTTCGGCCAAAACACCCGGGTTTCGAGGAATATATATATAATACATAGCCGGGGCTGGAGGGTTAAGAGTAAGGGGAAAAAAAAATCCATTTAAAACACACAACATTTTTTTGTTTTTGTTTTTATTTTTTTATTTTTTTTTTGCCCCTGGGCCATGCCAAATATCACTCCTCCACCTCCCCTCCTTCCCCACTTTCCTCCCCTCCTTCAGTTATCACCTATTTTCCCTGTTATTCCCTATTCTGTGGTCTATTTTCGTGCTAACATTAGCGAGTTGGTAGCAGGGCGTTGTCATCACTGTTACCAAGCGTGGGAAAGAGCGAGAGAGAGACTATTGCGGAACAGTGTCTCTCCAGACAAGGGGAGGGGTGGAGGGCAGGGAGGTTGCCTCAGCCATACATTATGTAACTCCCGGCCTGTATCGCCAATTTTGACCATCCAAACACTGTTTCCACTTGTTTTATTGTTGTAACAGGTTAATACCTTTATAATCAACCTATAATAGGCACATATGGATAAGTATTAATGCTATTTATGGTAAAATAATGATGTTAGTGATGGAAACAGCTCAAATATGTCAGCACAGGAGTGTGGTGTCTCATACCCCCCATGCGCACTTCTTAGGTTAAGGGGACAGTGGTTATTTTTTGGGCTCTATTTATTTATATATTAATTAATCTTTAGTTTCCTCGCCAGACCTTCATAAAGCTTAAAAAAACACTCCATGACCCCCCTTCAAGATAAATGTGTACAATTTGTTATAGAAATATGTTCCGGCCATAGGCCGGTTTCTCTTAAAATTACAGACTCGGTATCACTCGCCAGAAAAATATCAACACCTAAATGGCACGAAAGGTCTTGATATTGATAAAGAAATGGGACAAAAGGTTTTAAAATCAACAAAATAATGGGGTGAAAGTCTTAAAATCTGAAAACTAATGGGGCTAAACATGAGGGAAAAAGGGGACCAGAAAAACGACCTATCTCCCCTTAACCTCTGAACTGCGCATGTGGGTAATTAGAAACGTCTGCCTGTGCTGACGTATTTGAGCTGTTTCCATCACTAAAATATTCATTTTACCATAAATAGCATTAATACTTATCCATATGCGCCTATTATAGGTTGATTATAAAGGTATTAACCTGTTACAACAATAAAACGAGTGAAAACAGCGTTTGGATGGTCAAAATCGGCGATACAGGCCCGCGGCCTGTATCGCCATTAGTTACATAATGTATGGGTGAGGCAACCTCCTTTCCCGCCAATTTCCCCCAAGGCCACTGAGACACTGTCGATCGATACTCTCTCTCTCTCTCTCTCTCTCTTGCTAACAGTGATGACAATGCCCTGCTTGCAACTCGCTAATGTTAGCACGAAAATATACCTCGGAATAAGGGAATAACAGGGAAAATAGGTGATAACTGAAGGAGGGGAGGAAAGTGGGGAAGGAGGGGAGGTAGAGGACTGATATTTTGCATAGCCCAAGGGCAAATTTTTTTTTTTCTTTTTTCGATGTTTAAAATTGATTTTTTTTTTCTCTGACTCTTAAGAGTCTTCCCGCAGTCCGCCGGGGGAACTCTTAAGAGTCTTCCCGCAGTTCCCGGGTTAAATAGAAACCAGTCAATACGGTCTAACTTGTGTATGTGGCAGTGTTAATGTTTCAGGACTCCCGGGAGTGTAGGAAGTGCAAGGTCCTCAGTATAATAACAATGTTAGCCAAAATTATAAAAATATAATGCCACAATATTGAATGGATTTAATAGAAAGTAGAGCCTATTCATTATGATAAGTCTAGATATTATGATCCCAAGCCACTTGTATGGCGCAAACAGGTGTCATTTTCCACGCCTATTTAGTGATGGCGTCTTCCCAAATGGTAGATATCAGCTTGATTGCTCAAGTACTTTACGAGTTATGCGAGGTTCAGAGTTGTGATTTTTAGACCCATCATCATGAAAAGGCTATAGCCAATATCAAAACCCCGCCTGTGCACGAGGCAGTGTTGATGTGTTGTGAGTGTAGGAAGTCTCTGAGACCCTGAATAAAATCACAATACTGTATTAGCTAAACTAAATTAAATACCCAGTACTGTACTGCCACTGTACAGTACTGAAGAAATTAAACAGAAACCCGGCAACATCAAAGCCCAACCTGTGCATGTGGCGGTGTTGATGTGCCGTGAGTGTAGGAATTGCCGGAGATCCTTAACCCTTAGTGTGGTCACTTCACCCACGTCCAGCGGCCACTGTGTCAACACCAGGCACTTGTTACACCGACGACTACCGTTGAACCCAAGACCGATTCGCTTCAGGCAATCTCCACAGAACCCCAGCCCACATAACCCACATAATTTCTGGGGATGAAAGGAGACAATATAATATATCAATCCACAAAAAGTTAAGAGGAGAAGCAAATTATATACAGTACATATATACAGGTTATTAAAACGAATGATCAGCTCCTTGTAAATTTTAACAAAATCCCAGCTATGTACTGTATGTATTCCTCGCATGGTTAACTTCCAAGACAAGAAATCACCTTCAAAGCTAACCGGGTGAGGAACACAAATTATCAGGGAACCCGTTCAAAAAAATATAATAATTAATTTCAAATGGCCTAAATACATGCATGCATGCCAGACTTGTATGCAAATGTGGACCTTGTTCAACCTAAGGAACAGTAGTGAAAACAGAAAGGAGAATTCCCAACTGCAACACAGCAGTTATGTAGAAGCCCTAGGCAAAATAATTGCAGAAAGAAATGTCAATAGGCCATTTAACAGTAGATATAAGGACAGAATGCAGTAGTAGAAGTAGTCGTTCCCTAGGTTGCCTGGCCGAACAGCCCCGACAGGATGCAGCACAATAAATTGCTTTAAGAATTGAAGGTACAGTACGGTACGGTACTAAATACAAAGGCTATGGTGAAATTTGAAAGGGAGCAACAGATGGTATACTATCAGTGTTGAAAGGCCTCTAATAGTTTGGAAAAAGTGGAAATACAGTGTATATATTAAACAACATAGAGAAAAATGCATTTTAGCTATTGCAAATGGAACATTGTCTGGATAAGGCAACATAGGCTACAGACTTTCCATGGCCATTCATTAGTATTTTATGTTTGTGAAAAAGTGTCATTATATTATAGTAATTAGAAAGATGTTATTTGACATATTGACTAAGAGGGCAGTCTTTATAATTATTATTCTTTAATGAGAACCAGAATAAAATGAAGACACCATCGTCTTCAATAGGTTACGTAAACAGGGGGCTCCTCCAGAGGGCCCACACCCTCTTCAAATTAAAACAAGCTACCCAGACCTCCGTCAAGCTAAATATATACTTTATTCATCAGAAAAATATCCAGGCCAATGGCCAGTTTCTCCTATTTTCCAAACTAATAAGGTGAAACGTATACAATTTCAAAACTATAGTCCAGCCGATCTTAACAGGCAGTTTTACCCACGGTTACTACCTTTACATTGGAGCCACATGTATAATTCCTAACAACGAAAATATATTATTTTCGGTATTAAGTACCTTAAGTCGGTTTGAAATGCTCAGGCTATTTCTACATGTACAAAAAAGCTTTATTGTTTTTATAAATAATTTGCATGTTATTAGTAAATACAATGTACATTGTATACAACGCACCGTAGCTACTGCGACGCTGTCAGAGGTCGGCCAAAAAACTCCTCACAAATATCACGTGATGGCGCGCTGCCAGGCGCACAAAATTGATACTTTCACTTGTAAAATAAACCCATTCATCACTTCATTTCATTCCTGACTTTGCCAACATCCACAATGGAAGCCGCTCCAAATCGCCCCACACACTTGCATAGTCAGACAAAAGAGATGGCATATAACGTTCACCAATACTGTACTTCAAGACAGAGAAGGAGCTTGGATGCCCTTTTATTGCCGTAACAAAAGCTACTTCCCGGACAGCTGCAGCCACAAAACTGGGTGAAAGAACAATTGCAAGAATAACCAAAGAAGCAAGGATTAATGAAGAAAGCAATGAATCGCCCAAATTTAGGTCACCCAAGAAACGACAACGCACAACACCCATTACAGATTTTGTTGATGGATTGGGTGGTGTGGAAAGAAAGTCAAAATATAAAATGGTAATAAATTACCAGTACATACATACATACATACATACATACATACATACATACATACATACATACATACATACATACATACATATATATATATGTACTGTATATATATATATATATATATATATATATATATATATATATATATATATATATATATATATATGAGAGAGAGAGAGCGAGTGAGCGAGAGAGAGAGAGAGAGAGAGAGAGAGATAAATAGTAATATAATTTATTATAGCAATAATAATCTATGCATTCATGTGGGCTACACAGTCTTACGCGCCGAAACTATTACCTCTTGGGTGGTGTGGAAAGAAAGCCAAAATATAAAATGGTAATATATTACACACACATATATAGAGAGAGACCCGATCTCCCTACATTGACCTTGACTGGGGGAGGTAGCGAGAGTAATTTGGAAAGGTTGTCGTACGGAAAGGGTGAAGTGGACAGCCGGCATCAGTGTACGCAGAGCTGACCCCGCCCAAAACTGCCTGTTAAAATCTGCTGGACTATAATGGAGTGAAACAGGGAGGATAAAAAAGATCCACCTCACAACAGATAGGATTACAGTATATCGAAAATGCCCAGGCTTGCCACCCTAATTTGGAGCAACGGTGGGAAGGAAGTTTGGCTCTCAACTATACAGGGAAAACCTACCCGTCGGCGCAGAAGGTTGAACCTAACACCACACTGGTCGCAGTCCGACATCTGTGGTGTGTGGGGCGTCGCCGCGTCCGGAGCCACCTTGGGAGAAAACCGCCACACCTCACTACACCACCGACGCCGCCCGTTACACCACCCTCCCACACCACCCAGCATCACTCTCTACCCCACACACTCACTACACCATCACTCCTGGAAAGATGGAAGATTGTAATTAGAGAATGAAATGTAGATTGTCATAGTGCTTCACTATATTGTTATCTCACACACTCACTCCCATCATCACTCCTGGAAGTACGAAGTATTGTGATTAGAGAGTGAAATGCATAGTCTGTTTGTTTCCAGCTGATGATAAACTGCAATGTCCCCGTCTTGATTACTCTGCTATTACAAAGAGTTTGTAACAAAATATGCTGATATTTATGAAAACTTGGCATTAGTATGACGAGAGACATAGTAGTTTCATATTTGTCTATTAACCCTATGTGCCATATGGTCCCAATAGGGTTAATAGACAGCCCTTCA
Source organism: Paralithodes platypus (assembly GCA_032716605.1). NCBI lineage: Eukaryota > Metazoa > Arthropoda > Malacostraca > Decapoda > Lithodidae > Paralithodes > Paralithodes platypus. Next base: position 18,877,720 of record CM064504.1, read on the forward strand.
GGTGATGCCATATGGCGTCACCAATCAAATTTTCCATGGTCCAATCGCAGCCTTATCAGCCATGTGATGATCTAGCTCCATCCCCAGCCCCTCTTGTACCAGTACTAGTTGACTCCCACAAGCACCCTCAACCATCCTCCTTCCAAGCCATACCTCTCACATGATTTCCGTCACGCCACTCGCTCGGGAGACAGTTAGAAACTGAGCCAGTGTGAGAGAGGGTGAGTGAGTAGCCTTTGTATCAGCCACGTGATCAACACACACACACACACATACTTGTATTGATCGATTTTTAGTCCCGCAAGTATATATGCATGCACGTTCAACTAGTGGATTTGTTGCTTGAGGCTTTGGCAATGATAAACAATGAAAAAAGCAAAGTAGAACAATGGGTTTTCGCCATTCTCAAGCTGAATGAAGGTATGTGATCGTGAAATTTTGATTTAATATCGTAATCTAAGTATGAAATAAGCTACAAGATGTATAAACAAGGCATTTGAACGCCAAATATGCCCAGATAGGGAGAGTGGCGTGTGATATAATCCGCCAGGCCGTGGGAGTTAACTGTCGAAAAATTCATTGCTTTTTACCGTCAGCTGAAATATAACTATGGGCTCTCTGCGAGAGGGCTGGTTATCACACAGAGGCCCACGTCTCTTCAACAAACTCCCACGGCGAGTAAGAGACATGAGGGACGTCTTGTTAGACAACTTCAAGAGAGCCCTCGATGTCGAACTGCAAAAAGTGCCAGACGAGCCCATCTTCGCAAGGGAGCGAGCTGTCACTTCAGTTTGCTGCACCAAATCACCACCCATGACGAGGGGCGGCGCGCTCCTCGGTGCCGCTAGAAGAGTGGCGAACACATCACAAGGTATCACAAGGTAAAACCGACTTATCACTTCTCTACATTGTTATCCTACACACTCACCCCACCATCACTCCTGCAAAGATTATGGAACTGTACATTGATTAGGCTGGTAGGGAAATGTAGTACTTCAACCTTAAAATGAGTATTAATGATACTGGTGAGAGGAAAATAGTGAAGAGGATGGACCTATATCATCACCTTGACAAGCTTTATCAAGTCAAAGATTAAAAGTACAGACTTACCAGAACATCCTCAGCACAGTGTTTTCTTTTCACCTCAACATTTCATGTACTGTATCATATGTATGTACATTATATCACTATTCTCCCCTAATCATTACTCCTGTAATCAAGATGGCATAAGGTTTTCGCTAATAGTGAAATATAGTACTGTACTTTTAACACCAAACTATGGTACAGTACTGTATATTACTATGCACCAAAGGTGGCTTTCTAGGGCCTTTCCTAGCTGATGCTAAGAGGATTGGGTTCTAGTCATGTGGTGATGGGCTGGTCTATAAGAGTGAGAACTGAGCGATCTCTGCCATACCCATAGCTTACTCTGACTGTTCCTTTTACTTATATATTTTCTAGATCTCGAGTGACGGCGTCTTTTCCGTGGATTGACCTCCCAAATCTACCACGATTGGAAGCCAAAGCGTCACATTTTTCCTTTGCCCCTCAACTTTCTCTTCATAATTGCTGAGGGGGCCCTGTCTTTGGTTTCCTGGGCATTTCTGCACCCTCCTCAGCTCCCCGCCGAGTGGCTTCGGTCACCCAGGCTTTATTGTGGTCGGCCTTAATAAAAAAAAAGAAAAAAAAAAAAAAAAAAAAAAAAAAAAAAAAAAAAATAAATAGAAGGAAACATGCTTACATTGTGGTCGGCAAGGAGGGTTCTGTGGAGGCGCTCGGTTATGGCCTTGGCCTTGCTCGGGGCCTTGGGGCTGTTTGGCCAGGCAGCTTGGGGAACAGCAACAACTATGTGCCACTCTTGCACATGTAGATAAGATGGTACACTACAAAATATGGGTTACAGAGTTGTTGTTGTTGTTCCCCAAGCTGCCTGGCCGAACAGCCCCAAGGCCCCGAGCAATTCCAAGGCCATAACCGAGTGCTCCCACAGAACCCTCCCCGCCGACCACAATAAAGCCTGGGTGACCGAAGCCACTCCATGGCGGGGGCTGAGGAGGGTGCGGAAACGCCCGGGAAACCAAAGCCCCACCCAGGGCCCTGTGCCCCTCAGCAATTATGAAGAGAAAGTTGAGGGGCAAGGGAAAAATGTGACGCTTTGGCTTCCAATCTTGGTAGATTGGGAGGTCAATCCACGGAAGAGACGCCGTCACTTGAGATCTAGAAAATATATAAGTTAAAGGAAAAGTCAGAGTAAGCTATGGGTATGGCAGAGATTGCTCAGCTCTCACTCTGATAGACCAGCCCATCACCACATGACTAGAACCCAATCCTCTCAGCATCAGCTAGGAAAGGCCCTAGAAAGCCACCTTTGGCGGGGGGATAGCTCCCCTATTTCAACCCCTTTCGGGGTTGGGCACCCGCCCACACTCATTCCACAAAAACTCCTGTAAATGTAATGGTACTGTGAGTTAGGAGAGGTGTAGTACGATACTTTTTTTTTTTTTTTTTTTCTATGTGATTGAGGGAGGCAAAAGGCATAACTGCCTATAGCGAGTGCCTCCCCCATAGTTGAAAGAGTGACAGGGCCAAAATCAAGGGACGTTCGAGCCAAAATGCCTGGACACACAGAGTTTGAAGCAATTTAAGTCATAGGAAGAGGGAAAGACTGATTCTGGGAGAGAGTTCCAGAGCTCAGCTGTTGAGTAGAAGAAAGTTTGAGAGTAACGTTTCACTCTTGGATTGGAGAGTTGCACAGAGTAGGGGTGGGATTGAGTTGCAAGACGGGTACCACGTGCCCTACGTAAAGGAGGTGGTATGCACTGGGATAGCTCTGAAGAACACTGATTATTATAGTAGAGATAGAATAGCGAGAGAGATGCAACATTGCGGCGGAGAGAGAGAGATTGCAGAGAGTTGGTGAGTGGACGGAGTTAATGATACGAAAGGCCTTCCTTTCAACTTTGTCTAGGAGAGCGGTGTGAGAGGAACCTCCCCACACATGTGAACAATACTAAGTACAAGGGCGCACTATGCCCCTGTACAGAGCAAGAAGCTGTGCAGGGGAAAAGAACCCCCTAAGGCGGTTGAGCACACCCAGCTTTTGGGAGGCTGCCTTAGCAAGACTGGTAATATGGTCCTTCCAAATGAGAGCAGAAGAAAAAGAGACACCAAGAATATTGAGAGAAGATAAAGGGTTGATTTTTGTATTGTTGAAGAATAAGGGATAGTCCGCTGGTTACTATTACGGTAACACCTCACTACACCACTACCGTTAAACGTTACACCATTTAGCGTCATTCACTCTCTACCATTACCGGTATATAATTTATACACTATTAATAAAAGCGGTTTCCTTTCTTCATCAGTGTCAGTTTTCCACATCAGTAATTCAATGTAGTACGGTAGTGCTCACATAACTACTGTCTTCAAAGATCCCAAAGTTCATAGTCTTCATTTACAGTCAAGTCCATAGCACAATAACACTCACTAAGATTCTCAACTTTATTATCTTTACTTATAATAAATTGCATTGTATCACAAATTGTTGAAAAAATTAATACAATCGCATGTTTGACTGTTTTGTGAATACTTCAACAGAAGCTCGGTAATCTAAAATATAGCATGGAGCGGCATAAGCAAAAGTTCTAGATCCAAAGGTAACGTACACCGTAATGATTAGTGACTGAAGCGCTTTGCCATAATGAGTCACTCCATCAATAAATTCCATCCTTACCCAGCACTCCTAACCCAATACCATCAATCCAGTAGATAAGATGGTAATGTTATTAGCTACAAGAGTAAAACAATAATGACTCACTGTTTCATTATCTTTCACCCTCATAACACCATTACCGGTACTCATTATTCATGTTGAGAGAGAGAGAGAGAGAGAGAGAGAGAGAGAGAGAGAGAGAGAGAGAGAGAGAGAGAGAGAGAGAGAGAGAGAGAGAGAGAGAGAGAGAGAGAGAGAGAGAGAGAGAGAGAGAGAGAGAGAGAGAGAGAGAGAGAGAGAGAGAGAGAGAGAGAGAGAGAGAGAGAGAGAGAGAGAGAGAGAGAGAGAGAGAGAGAGAGAGAGAGAGAGAGAGAGAGAGAGAGAGAGAGAGAGAGAGAGAGAGAGAGAGAGAGAGAGAGAGAGAGAGAGAGAGAGAGAGAGAGAGAGAGAGAGAGAGAGAGAGAGAGAGAGAGAGATAACAAATGGCATATTGGCATACAGGTATACTGTAAATATGAGTACAATAGTTGCATAAATATTATAGTATCAAAATCTATATTAGTTAAGGTACATTTCGATACTAAACTTACTAATCTAACTTGACTATTTGGGGGGATCTTTTCTTTATCGATACTGTGTATCTACTCATAAAATAAGTGAACTGTAACATCTCTTTTAGTCATATTGAGTGTCTTTCATGGTTAGCAGTGGCAAAATTTCTGAATTTCTTCTAACCTTCAAACTTTAACAACTGAGCAAGTTTCTGCACCAATCATATCACCCAAGTAACAGAATACATACCGGTACCAGTACACCCCCAAGTCAACACATCCAGAAGGATCTTGACTCCTGAGCAACCAAGTCACCTTGCAAGTAGTGCAGTTAAAATAAAATATCTTCAGCAAGGATCTTGTCACTCCGTTACATATCTTTTGAACCCAGTAATGACACTAGGCACTAGCACCACTGTATTGTTGCACTCAAAACCCTTCTTACAAACAAAGCAAGGGTATTTCCCATTCTTCACAGTGGTGCCATATCCTGTGCTTTTACTTTGCCTTATCAACCAGCTAATAGTGAGTGACAATTTTTTTCCTAGACTATAGAGTACCGGTACTGCATTGAGCAACTATTATACTTCTAAGATTCAGTGATCCTAAGAAGTAAGTACTAATGGCGGCATTCCAAGCAACCTTGTTTATCTACTATAGGTAGCGCCATCGATCTTGACAATAATCTTGACCCCTAAACTTCTTATAACTCAAAATGAATCGTGCTCACGTTTCTATCACTTGGGAAGAGTCTACCAGGAAATAGGTGTGGATAATTACAGCCAGTTTGCTCTAGGCCCTATTGAGTTATAGAGAGGTCAGGGATCAAGATTATTGTCACGTTCGTTGGCACTACCTATAGTTATTAGTTAACCCGTTCAGTACCATGGACGTCCTTCTCATCATATGCTGGGAAGTATTAGACAATTTAATTCAGCTTAGAAAGGACCTCTAGCAATAATAAGGCTTCAACCTATCACCACCAACCCTTTTGACTTCCAAAGATCCTTCTTAAGCTGCAGAATATTGTAAAATATATCTAGAATTAAATATAAACCACGTCGCTGGTACTAAAAGGGTTAATAAGGATTGTGCGTACTAGTCTAGAATTGTTGGTGCTGATTTATCACCTCCATATTTTTGCTGTGAACGCAATTTCCAGTACTCCTACCCCTGAAACACAATGTACATACTCAGCGCGCGGGATGTACACTTGATTATCATAATTATCTCACTCTTGGTAATGCCCCCTAGCCCCTACTGGCAAGATAGATGATGATTACAATAAGTCCAGGGGGGGGGGGGGGGCGCGTTGAGGGGGCAGGGGGGAACCCATCGTGTATCCATCAGGATCCCTAATTAGGCCCCCTTGAAACATACAAAAACCCGAGCCAAATGTTACCTTGATTTTGTGCGATTTGCTTACTTTCGGGTAAATCAATTGGCCTACTGTATGTTATGTTTGGGTAGCTTTAGGTATATATAGCAGTCCGCCTGCAGTCGCGTGTTTACGCTAAGGAACAGGTGACGTTCGAGTGTGGATCGACCCTCATTTATCGTATTTTATGTCTTTATTACATCTCATAGGCCTAAGTACAAAACTTGGCTCGAATTTCCGTATTTATGTATGGTACGGTACCGTACTATTAACCCGTACAGCCCCAGCGACGCGTCTGACGCGTCGGCGATGTATGTAACGCACAGCCCCAGAGACGCGTCTGGCGCGTCACCCTAATTGCGCCGACCGTAACCTCAGGTGTAGCCACTCAAGAGGGCTCAGATTTACCTTTGGATACCTTTGGATGTGTTCGCCGCTCCTCTAGCGGCATCAAGGAGCGCGACGCCCCTCGTTATGGGTGGTGATTTGGTGCAGTAGACTGTTTGAAGCGACAGCTCGCTCCCTTGCGAGGATGGGCTCGTCTGGCACTTTTTGCAGTTCGACATCTAGGGCTCTCTTGAAGTTGTCTAACGAGATGTCCCTCATGTCTCTTACTCGCCGTGGGAGTTTGTTGAAGAGACGTGGGCCTCTGTGTGATAACCAGCCCTCTCGCAGAGAGCCCATAGCACCCCTGTTATTCATCCGGGGGATTTCGCATTCCCAGCCTCTCCTATCACTGAATTTCATGACTATCGGAGTATGTGTGGTGGAGTGGTCTTGCCACTGGCCTGGTAATCCAAAGGTCCCGGGTTCAAATCCCGATGTATCAATGGGAAGATATTATTGGGATGGAATTTGTGCTGTACCTAGTATCAGTGTACAGGTATTACCACAAGCCCACCGAAACGTCAATAAAATACCCTCATTGTTCCCTGATTAAATAGCTCTACGTCATTTATTTCACCTGCTTTGTATGGGGATGTTAATACGCTACAGTATTCAAGCCGCGGTAGCACTAGAGATTTGAAGAGCGTTATCATAGGCAATTCACCGTGTGTTTTAAAAGTACGCAGAATCCAACCCGTTAGACGTTTCGCAGCCGCCACTTTGACCTGGTTATGTACTTTGAAACCCATATTTTCAGACATTAATACCCCAAGGTCTTTCACACTGTCTTTCCGTTCTATTATGTGGTTAGATTCTGTTAAGTAATTTGTAATTTCTTTAACACCATTATTTGTTAGTAGTCTTGGCAAATCCAACGTCAAGGCTATTAACCTAATTGCAATGACGACTTGTCTATTTTGACTGCTATGTCGTCATTCCAACCGCGGTTAAAAAGAAAACGTCTAGAGTCTACTCCTTATCTTGCTCTAGGAGACGTTGTACATTAACCAAAACTACCACCGAAGGTGAAAAAAGTATAGAAGAGAAGAAAAAGGGGTTTACCTTAGTTACCGCTCAAGGCCCATCCCGTGTTCCGTCATGCGCCGATCCCTGTCGAACGTGCGCATGAGCGACCCTCTCTTGTTATCATTTTTTCACGCGTCGCCATTGTTGAGTCCGCTTTTGTTGTGCTCCTTCAATTCACCCTGTTTTAGGTTCGTTTCGGCTTTTCTGGCCTTCTTTTTGTTAGACAGATGTTACGTGATCTAGGACACACGTAAATGGGCTCCTCAGTGTGTTTAATGGAGACGCGTGTGGAAATAGCTACCGAAGGTACGGGGGCGCCTGGCGTTCCTCGTATGTGTTTTTCATTCCTTTCTCTTTTCATATTCTTTTTTCCTGTTAGTCTGGGCATAGTTTAGCTTATTTTAGCCTAGCTTGTTTCTCATTCAGGAATTGCTATGCCCTATGAGTTTTCATATTTTCATAGCCTAGGTGTACAGTTGGTTCACAATCTGAGATTTCGTGGTGGCGGTGCTGTTTGTAGGGTTTGTGTCGGCCGCATTATTAGCGTTATTCCCGAGTCCCCCCTTTCGAGCCTTCACTGTGTCTCAAGGGCCTGGGCGCTTGGTGGTTCGTGATATCCAGGGGTACCCCACGGGGGCCTCTCCCTCACACCACAGGGTTTTTCGCCCCTGACACATTCTCTCCTCACGGCTAGGCCACCCTTTTTCTCGCCAGTTTCATTTACTGGTTTTTGTGTTCCCTTACTGTTTTCACCTCCATCCTTTCATTCCCTTTTGCCCAATCCTGGGGTACCCTACGGGGGCCCCTGTTTGTGCCGAACCACCCTTCCTGCCACTTCTCCTCATGGGCTTTGCTCTATCTCTGTGGGTGGGGTGGTTCCTGGGGGATGTGCCTCCTCTCCCCTGGTGTGTCTTCCTTGCCTCTCCCTTGACCGGTTGAGTCAGGATATTATCAAGGAAGACACTGCTCAGCTTGATGGCCATCGTCGCTTGGAGTCATAAGGAGTTGACGCTTTTTTCTGGGCCTGTGTTGGTATTCCCTAGACGCTCCTCTCGCTTTTCGGCGCCGGACCATCTCGGCCGGTCCCGCAAATTTGCGGAGGTGCTCGATTCGGTCCACGGACGATTCGGCTCCCCGCAAATTTGCGGAGATCGCTGGGGGGTCTCGCGGTGAGGCGGGAGGGTTGTGTCGGTACGGTTCTGCCTCCATTGGCCCGCAAATTTGCGGTTATAGTTGGCTTTCCGGTGACCCTTTTTTGTGTCATCTTGTTGCCTGGTACTATATTGGTGTATGCACTTGCCTGGTGTTATGGACCCTGCATGTGAGGTGTTGAGTGGTGGTTAACACTTTCTCCATCTTTGCAGGTTCTGCTTGGGCTCTTCCGCCTCACCCGCCCTCCTCACCTCCATCGGTGCTCCCGGTTTAGAGTGAGTACGACTTCCAGTTTGCATGTGTGTTCCTGTTTACCCATGCTCATTCCCTGGTTTTTATTGGACATTATCTTCACTTACTCCGTCAACGTGCTGCTTATGGTGTGTGTTCTTCCATTGCAGGTGGGATGCCTTGCTTTCGCCAGGGCTGTGGCTCCCCGTGCTTGGACTGCCACAGGTCCTGCTTACGGCATTCTCAATGTGTGTCCTCTACGGCCTACCTCCCGGCTTTGTGTGGCCCGTGTATGGACCTGGTGGATGTGGTGGACCATCACCCTGGTTCCTCTGACGCGGCAGTGGCCTCTGCATCCCTTCAGTCTGTGTGGGCGGTGGTCTCCCACCACATCAGGACTGTGGGCCACCGTTCCCCGGCCTTTGTTGACGACCGGATCCGCGTCGCCCTGGGCATCCCTGACCCGTCTGGGGGCCGTTTACCTGGCCCTCTCCCTGCTCGGGCCCTCCTCCCTGAGTCCCGTGGTCGGTCGTCACATCGTCGGGTGGATCCCCAGCTCCGTCCACGCTCTCGCTCTCCTCGTCGCTCGTCCTCTACTGCCCCTCCTCGTCCTCCTGCTCACCTTGACTCCGCCGTTCGCCCTCGTCATGGTTCTCGCCCTGAGGCCGGGGTTAGCGTCTCTGCCCCTGTACGCCCTCCCCTGGCCTCTCCAGATAGGGGCTCTACTACCTTCCGCCCGCTTCCCCTGCACAAAAGACGTCCTCTTCATTTGTCCTCTACGCGCGCGGATGTTCATGCTGTAGCTGGCCCTCTGCTCCCTCCTTCTACTCTGTCCAGGAGGGTCCGCCAGGATGTAGTTGCTTCTCCTCCTACTTCTCCTGCTTCGGTGCCTCTTCTTCCTTCTAGGTCTCGTCCCAAGGTGGAGGTTCCTCCCTCCTCCGCCTCGGTGTCGGGCCGCCCTGTTCTCTCAGCCCCGGGGATCCTTGCTCTGTTTCCCCCCGCGGCTCCTTCTGACCTCCTTTCACCCGGCCAGCCTTCCCCCTCCCGTCATCCTGCTCCTCTTCCTTCTTCTATTCCTGATCTTCGCTTGCCGGCTCTCCGTGAGGGTACCCCGCCGCTTGACTCGGTAGAGTATAGCGAGGTTTCGGGGTCCCCTTTCTCGGGGGCTGACGTGTCGCTGGAAGAGGGGGATGGTGATGTTTCCCCCTCGGGCGTTAGTGATCGGGAACGAGACCCTCAGGACCGCCACGGCCGTCGTCGCTCGCCTTCTTTGGGCCGCGACGCTGCTGTTTCGTGTCATGGGTCTCGCTCTCGCTCACGCTCGCCCCTGCGGGCCGAACTATCTTCGGGGGGGTCGCCTCTCTCGGATCGATTTTCGGCTATGCAGGGGTGGGTTGTGTCACACTTCGACGCGCACTTGGAGGCGATGCAAGAATCCCTCTTATCGCGCTTCTTGGCGGTGACACAACCTCAGCGCCTCACCCAACCTGCCCCTGCTTTGGTCCCCCTCCCCTCTGCGGTGGACCACATTCCTTCTCGCCCTGCTTCTCCGCCTGCCCGGTCGTCGGCTAGTACTGCTCCTGCCCTGGCTCAGGTGGTTGCCCCTACTGTCTCACATGCGGGGGTCCTCCGTCTGCTAGGGCAGGGTCCGCGCTTACCCCCCATCCAAGAGGCCAAGGTCCCATCGCGGACTATGCCGCTCCTCTATGGCTCCTTGGCTGTTTGGAAGGGGGTGCGGGCCTCCCACCCGGAGCGTGCTACCGACTTCCCGTCAGGTGAGAGGGCCCTACCTTTGGACTGGTCGGTCCAAATAAATGATAAGATGCAGTTCAGGGCGATCAGGGTGGATGGTCAGGTGGCCGACGTGGAGGTGCGGGCGTACCCGACAAGGACTGACCTTCAGTACTTTCGGGTGAAGCCCAAGCCCCCGTCTGCTCCTCGAACTAAGCTCTGGTCAGACTTCAGCCGCCAGGACATCCTTCAGGATGTTCAGTCCCTGGCTGTGTTAACGGGACTGTCCTCCTATGGGACGGGTTTGTGCGACGACGGTAAGCCTGGCTTAGCCGTCGTGCTCGATAACCCTCTCCCATTGGAGGCCTGGTTTGCTGAGGCCTTCGACTTTGCCAACCGTTCCGTCGACAGATCTATTTCAGTCCCTCCCCCAGAGTCGTCACTGCTTTTGCCTCCTCTGGTATCTGTCGGCGGATTGGATGGCAAGTTCTGGTCCTGGATTAGCGCTCCCAAACTTGAAATTTGTGCTATTGCTAACCCGTTCTTCTCCCACCCAGATAAGTCCTCTGTCGACAGGGATTTTACCTTGCGGCAGAGGGTGGCGAACTTATTGTCTTGTCTTCTAGGTTCCCTCCAGACGTCTGTTCACCACCTGCGACTTATCGAGGCGACTGCACCTGGCGATCTTCGCGAGGGTTTGGACCACGTTCGGCGGATCCACCTTCAGCTCGCGGTGTCTTTGGTTCCCGAGCTGAAGGCGGTTTTGTGCGAGGCAACTCGACAACGCCAGACGGTAAGGTCCTCGTTCTGCCGGAGAGCCCCTTTGGATATTCGTCAGGGTCTGTTATACTCTGAGCTATATACATCGGGGCTTTTTGCGCAGGATGCTTGGGAACGCTACGCTTCTCTGTCAGCGGACCCTGCTTACGACACGCAAAGACGCGCTGTGTCGCGACCAGGGTCTTCGCAGTCCCGTCCTTCTGCCGGTCCCCTTCGGGGTGCTGCCGCCACTGCTGCCGCCAAGAAAGGGCGCAGGAAAGGGAAGTTGCCGGCCAGAGCGTCGGTTCCGCCTCGCACTTCTGCTCCTGCTCCCTTTCATCCCCGCCGAGAAGGGGCTGGCCAGCCTTCCACTTCCGGCCGCACTTCGACGGGGTCAGACGCACGACGGACAGGGGATGGGGTGACCCGCCCTTTTCGGCGAGGTGGGGGGGGGTAGGGGTGGTCAACGTGGCTCTTATGACCGCAGGGACCGTACCGGGGGACCCTCCACGTCAAAAAATGTGTAGGTTCTCCAGGTCGGTCTCCTCCTTGTTCTCCTTCTCGCCTCGCACAAAGGGTCGCTCACCTCATCTCGGGGGCTCCCACAGGTTATTTTCGCCCTTGCGCCCTTCGGTGGCCACGAGGGACGTGGGGGCGGAAGATTGCACGGAGGGGTCTAACCTGGAGATGGAAATCCAGACCCCCACTCAGCTCTTGTCAACGAAGCCGGCCTGTCTCTTCGGAGGTGGCCGACGTGATTACATCCATGCACGAGCAGGGAATCGTCAAGGAGGTGAAAGCCGGTCTACCGGTTTTCCTCTCCCGTGTTTTTCTGGTACCAAAGAAGGACTGCGACGCGATGCGACCGGTGGTGGATCTGTCGGCCCTCAACGGGCACATCGTGAACACACGGTTTCGGATGCTGACGGTGCACCAGGTACGACTGGCCCTGCGACCTCTGTCGTGGGTAGTGTCGCTGGACCTCAAGGATGCGTATTGGCACGTTCCGATCCATCCTCGTTTCCAGCGATTCTTGGCCGTTCAGACTTCCGATCGTGTGTTCATGTTCGACAGACTTCCCTTCGGTCTCAACATCGCGCCGCGGATCTTCTCGAAACTGGTAAAGCAGGCTCTGGATCCTCTCCTCAGGGGCGGCCTCCAGATCCTGTTTTACTTGGACGACTGGTTGATAGTTTCAGACACCCTAGAACAGTGCGTCCGCGACACCCTCACAGTAGTTCAACACATCACACAGTTAGGGTTCAAAATCAATATTCCCAAGTCGCGCCTGACCCCGTCGCGTGTCGTGACGTGGGTAGGTCTCGAATGGGATCTGACCAACGCTACAGTGACCCAGAGTCAGCCAAACGCGGTGAAACTTCGCAGGAAGGTCTTCGCCGTGTTGCACTCGGTCTCCCTCACGAGGAGGATCTGGGACTCGTTAGTGGGTTCGCTGAATTGGGCCGCTCTGACCATTCCCTTAGGGAGGCTCAGGCTGCGCCGCCTAATACTCATGGGCAACAAGGTGTTTCCGTTGGCCCCTATGGATCGGCTCATGCCGATCCCGCGTACCATTCACAGACACTTAGGACACTGGGTTGCTCGGGGCACGCTCTCTGCGGCTGTGCCCTGGACCGCCCCCCCGCCGACGATCTGGGTAGATACAGATGCGTCGAGCGAGGTAGGGTGGGGTTACCAATCCAACCTGGGACATCAACATCACGGCAGATGGGTGGGACACACACACCTACACATCAATGCCCTCGAACTGTTGGTTCCCTTGTTCTTCCTGAGGGACCACGCGCTGGCCCTTCGGGGAAAGTCGGTGGCCTTCAGGATGGACAATCAGACGGCTGTCCACTGTATCCAAAAGCAGGGGTCCTCCAGGTCTTTGACTCTGTTGGGGATCTCAGAGAAGTTGTTCTTCCTCGCGAACCGACACAACATCTCCCTGCACGCCTCCTACCTGCCCGGGACTGCCAACCTGTGGGCGGACGCCCTGTCGCGAGGACAGGGCGTTCTTGTAGAATGGGCGATGAAACAGACTGTATTCGACGACCTCGCAGCTTCCTGGGGTGTTCCGGAGGTCGACTTGTTCGCATCGAAGGAGACGCGCAAGTTGCCTCAGTACCTATCCCTCCGGACTCGCACTCCGGAGGGGGGTCCGGACGCTTTCATGGAAGACTGGAACAGGTGGCAGTCGATATACATATTTCCGCCACCAGACGCACTGTTGATGTGCAAAGTCCTCGCGCGGCTGCGGCTGTACGGGGCCAGAGTCTGGCTAATAGCGCCTCTGTGGCCAGCCCAGGCTTGGTACTCCCAGTTGAAGCAGTGGTGCCCGAGTCCGGTCCCTCTCCCTCTCTCAAACTTCCACTTGAGCCAGGTTGGCGACCTGCGGACCTCGTTGGCCTTCGCATCGTGGATGTTCGTGAGGCACGGTGGCTCCCAGTCCACGGACGTGACCTGACTGACTTCCTGAAGCGTTCATGGACGTCTTCGACTTGGGGGACTTACGAGTCCCACTGGAGGTCTTTTACTAGGTGGATACAGGACACTCACCAGACTGTTAGCTCTCCTTCCCTCGTCCTACACTACTTGTTTCACCTCTTCCGTACACGTCGCTCTCAAGTCAACACTATACGTAACCACTTGTCTGCCATCCAGGAGGTCTTTGAGTCCGTCACTGGGCTGGTCGTTCCACCGAAGGAGCTGGATTCCTTCATGAAGGCTGCCTTCAGGGAGCGACCGCCTCCGCGCCAGATCCCTCCTCAGTGGGATCTGGGGCGTGCTCTGGACCTTCTGGCTTCACACACATATACACGGGACACTACACCGGTTCAGTTGCTCGAGCGTACACTCTTCCTTGTCGCTCCGGCCACTGGGGATAGGGTGTCTGAACTAGCTGCCATGTCGCGGTCCCAGGAATGCATGCGATTCTCCCCGTCCTTGAATGTCGTCACGTTAGCCCCCTCCCCTCATTTTGTTGCCAAGAATGAGAGAGAGACCCACGTTTTCAAGCCTTTCACCATCCAGGCTTTAAAGCGTGGGCATACTCACCATGTGTTGTGCCCGGTGCAGGCCTTGCACTCCTATGTTGAGTCTGTGGCTCCGACTTCGGGTACTGCTGTGTGGGTGTCTCCTCGGACTGGTAGGAGGCTCTCGAAGGTACAGATAGGACGCCACATTTGTCGGGTCATTCGTGCCAGTAACCCTGCTTGTCGGGGTTCTGCGCACGATGTGCGATCCTTTGCTGCCTCCTTACGGTTCCTGCAGACTCGTTCGTTGCCTGACGTCGCCTCGGCGGGTTTGTGGTCTTCTGTCCATACCTTCGTCTCCTCCTACCTCTCCATGTCCATTGTTAGACCCCCTCGGCCTGTGATAGCTCTCGGGAGTCGTGTTTCCTAGGGCTCTCGCGAAGTTGCCTGGTCTTCCCCCCTCGTCACTCTTTCTTTTCCTTTGTTTTATTTCGAAAAGGGGGGGAGGGAAGTACGGGTTTGCAACACTGGATTACAAGTTTGGGGTTATGTTACATGTATACAGTACATAAGTGTTTTTGCCTCATTGATAATTGTGTTTTGTTTTTGTGATCAGTGTTTTTGTTCATTTTGGAAGAAAAGGGATTTTGTGTACAGTCCTTTTTGGTTTAAGACAAGTCTATGGTTTTGCATTACTATGAATGACGGGCACGTGTTAAAACTGCTCTTTTTAGCTACTCCTCAGTTTTTCACTCTTTTATTAAACTCTCTTGTTTAAATTGTGTTTCTTTGTCATTCATAATTTTGTCTTATGCATTGGTTTTTTTGGTAGGTTGGGCTTGGATGTCCTCCTCCTATTTGTTATGCAGCCTTGACGTTGGATTTGCCAAGACTACTAACAAATTGGGAGGTTTGACGTACCTCCCAACCTACCAAATAGGAAAACCTACTATTTGGTAGTAGTCTTGGAAAATCCAACGTACATAATACCCTCCCTCACGCCGGACCCCTGCCCATCCGCGTTCTTCTGCTGACGTGAGATGTGATAACAAGAGAGGGTCGCTCATGCGCACGTTCGACAGGGATCGGCGCATGACGGAACACGGGATGGGCCTTGAGCGGTAACTAAGGTAAACCCCTTTTTCTTCTCTTCTATACTTTTTTCACCTTCGGTGGTAGTTTTGGTTAATGTACAACGTCTCCTAGAGCAAGATAAGGAGTAGACTCTAGACGTTTTCTTTTTAACCGCGGTTGGAATGACGACATAGCAGTCAAAATAGACAAGTCGTCATTGCAATTAGGTTAATAGCCTTGACGTTGGATTTTCCAAGACTACTACCAAATAGTAGGTTTTCCTATTTGGTAGGTTGGGAGGTACGTCAAACCTCCCAATTATCTCCGTACCGTATTAATTGGAATTTTTCCTCATTGAATTGCATGTTGTTTTCCCTGGTCCACTGGAACACTACATTCATGTCTTCCTGCAGTCGGCCCGTGTCCTCTTGTGTGTTTACTATCTTGCTTAATTTTGTGTCATCAGCAAAAGACGACACCGTACTGTGTCTGGTGTTGGTATCTATGTCGCAAATTAGTTGTATGGGAACTGTGTACGTATCCCACGCAACCGTGCCGATGGTTGAAAACTCTCAAAGTCCACGTGCGTGCGCGTGAGCGCGCAATAACCTGGTTTTTTGGGGTAATTGCCTTCAATTTTTTACTCTTGTAAAATACGTTTTCGGGGGCTCTGTAGGACCATTCTTTAAGCTTTTTGAGCGGTTTTTCGTTGTTTTTCCTTCATTCCTAACCCCTTCGCTATTGTTTCTGGAATAAAAAAAAAATTTGAAAACCGGCCGGGTTCTGGTGAACAAACATTACAAAACTAGCCGGGGCTCCACGAGTTAAAGTTAAAGGTGTGTAATTTCAAATTGACTGTTTTTATACCCATATTCACTCGTTAAACTTCTTAACCCCTCATTTTCCCTGAGCTTCAAAGCCCTCCCCACTTGTCTTTTATAAATATAATAATTATAGGGAAAAGGCTTGCCTATTATAAATAATTTATTAGGGACAATGCAGGTCTATGGAATCCTTATACTTTACAGTAGGGCCTACTCATTTATTTTCCACTGTGGGAGAATAGGCTAACTTTGATCACATTTATAAAACCAGATATTAATGGAAAAAACGCAAAGTCCAATCACTCTCAGAGCTCCCTCGGATATTCTCACTATTTACAAACGTCTTCATTATGGAGTATAATCGATATTAACCCCCTGCTGAGGCTGCTGGCAACATAGGCTAGGCCTAGATGATGATTTCAATAAGTCAGGGGTGAGGGCCTTGAGGGGGTGCAAAGCACCCTTTCAAGTTCTTCAACCCAACTTGTAGTCTTGTACCCCACGCTGGAATTAGGCTAGGCTATAGCCTAACTAAAACCATGAAAACATAATTTCTCAAATTCTGGAGGAAAAAACATGAAAAATAAGGGTGCAAGCTTTAGGCTATTCCTATAATTACCAAAGTAGGCCTATCTAGGGTAGCCTTAGCCTATAATCCTGTGTAGCGGGAGCCGGGAGGACCTGTAGCCTACATATAGCCTATCTCAATAATTTGGTAATGTTACAATATATTTTTATATTTTATATTCATAAATAGTCCACTAATAGCCTATAGGCAGCTTAGGCCTACTAGCCTAGATTAGGTTTGGTTAGGTTAAAGATATTGTTCAATGTACAGTATTATGTTTCTTAGTAGCCTAGGCCTAAATAGGCATCTGAAAAACTGTTCAGATTTTTTTTATTTTAATACCACAAATTTTCCGAGTTAGGATACAAAAGAAGTGGGTGAGGAGAGCTGGAGGGAGGCGAGAGGAGGGTGGAATGGTGAGGAGGGTGGAGAGGTTGCAGGAGGAGGAAGTCAGGGAGGAGTACAGGAGAGCAGTGGAAAGACGACTAGGTGGGTTCGACCTGGAAGTTATGGAGGAAGTGGAGGAGATGAGCAAGGTGTTTAAGGATGAGATCTGTGCAGCATGTGAGGAGGTGTGTGGAGTGAGGAGAAGAGGAAGGGGTGTGAAAGGTACAGCATGGTGGACAGAAGAGGTAAGAATAGCTGTGGAAGAATAGAAGAAAGCATATAGAGAGTGGTTGGGTAGTAGAGGGAATGAAGATTTCGAGAGACAGAAACAAGCAAGGTACGTGGAGAGTAAGAGGGTGGTGAAGAGAGTAGTGAAGGAAAGTAAGAGAAGAGTAGATGAGGAATTTGGAAGGAATCTGAGTGTAAAATGGAGGGAGAGTAAGAAACTGTTCTGGAAAGAAGTCAAGAAAGTTAGGGAAGGTAGCAAGGGAAACAGTAAGGGTGTGAAAGATAAGAATGGGAGAATGCTAGCCGAGAAGCAAGAGAGAGTCGAAAGATGGAGGGAGTACTTCAGTGAGTTGCTAAATGTAAGGAATGAAGAGCCAGCAAACATAGCTGGATATGGTATGGGAGGGAGAAGAAGAGAAATAGTGGAGGAGGAGGAGGTGGGGATCAGGAGGTCAGAAGTGTGGGAAGCCATGAAAAGAGTGAAGTTGGGGAAAGCACCAGGAACAGATGGAGTGTGTGGGGAAATGTTGAGGTATGGTGGTGAGATAGTGATAGAATGGGTATGGAAAATGTGCAAACTAGCATGGGAGAAGGGGAGTGCACCTGATGACTGGAAGACTGGCATAATAGTCCCCCTATATAAGGGCAAAGGGGAAAGAGGAGTGTGTGGTAACCACCGAGGAATATGTCTTCTAAGCGTAGTAGGGAAGGTATACAGTAGGGTAGTGATTGAGAGAGTGAGAGTGAGAACGGAGAAATGGATAGGCGACGAGCAGGGAGGTTTTAAGAAGGGAAGAGGATGTGTAGATCAGATTTTTACCCTGAATTGTGTTGTGGAGAAGTATCTGGAGAAGAAACAAAAGGTGTATGTTGCCTTTATGGACTTGGAAAAGGCCTATGACAGAGTGGATAGAGAAGGTTTGTGGAAAGTATTTAGAATATACGGAGTAGAGGGCAAGTTGCTGAAAGCAGTGAAGAGCATGTATGAGGGTGCAAAGGCGGCAGTACGTGTGGAGAGTGAGCAGAGCGAGTTCTTTGACCTGAATATTGGTTTGAAACAGGGGTGTGTGATGTCCCTGTGGTTGTTTACTGTATACTGTATATGGATGGAGTCATGAAAGAAATACTATCAAGAGCAGTGGATGTTGGTGTATCGCTGAAAAGGGAGGGAATTGAGTGGAAGCTACCTATACAGTACTGCTGTTTGCGGATGATACAGTTCTGATGAGTGATAATGAATGGGAGTTGCAGGGTCTGGTAAATGAGTTTGGAACAGTGTGCGAAAAACGGAATTTGAAGGTAAATGCGGGGAAGAGCAAGGTTATGGTCTTCGAAAGGGGTGAAGTCACAGAGTGTGAGGTGAAGCTGAACGGTCAGGCTATGGAGATCGTCAACTCTTTTAAGTATCTGGGCAGTGTGTTGAGTAAAGATGGGACTATGGATGAAGTGCGGGAGAGGGTACAACAGGGGAAGAGGGTTGTAGGAACGCTAAAAGCAGTAACAAGAAATAGGGTGGTCAGTATGGAAGTGAAGAAGTCCTTGCATGACAGTGTGGTAATCCCGACACTGACTTACGGAAGCGAAGCATGGACGTTGGTTGAGAGACTCAGACCAAGAGTGAGAGCAGTGGAAATGAATTACTTAAGGAGTGCGTGCGGAGTTACATGGAGGGATAGACAGACTAATGAGGAAGTAAGAAGGAGGTGTGGTGTGGAGGTAGATGTGCTGGAAAGTGTGAAAAGGAACAACTTGAGATGGTTCAGCCATATGGAACGTATGGAAAGCGAGAGAATGACTAAGAGGGTGTACGAGAGCGAGGTGGAGGGACAGAGGGAGAGGTAGACCGAATGAGAGGTGGAAGGATGGAGTGAGGACGTACATGAACGAAGGCAGTGCTGGTTGGGGGGAGGGGCGTCGACTGACTGGGGACAGAGGTGCATGGGGGCAGTTCGTTCGTGGCCACCCCTTCGGGGATCACGGTGTCAGGCAATAGATAGATAGATAGATAGAAATTTTCCGAGTGTTATTTATAAAAAAAAAATAATTTGTATCAATATATAGTGTTTGTAATCAACTCTGCGTAAGCAGAGCTTGGTATCGCCCCCCCGTATAGTGGGTACCACACAAAAAAAATGTCTGTCGTCGTCCGTCTGTCTCGGAACTCCTCCTAGACCGTTGGACGGATTTTCACCAAATTTCACACGAACATTTGTTGCGTGAATGCGAACGTCAGTCAAAAAAGATTTTTTGAATTTATGCAATATTTATGATTTTAGGTCCAAAATATGGTTTTACCCAAAATATGATTTTACCCCCCCCCCCAGCAATGAATGCGTTCTGGGGGCGAAAACATCTCGCTACGTATTTGCTAGGTTAAGTTAGTTCAGTTGGCATTAGAAGTGATGAAAGTAATAGTGGGATTGATGGTGATGGTAATGATGATGGTGATAATAAGTAGTGATGATGGTTGTAGTTGTATTGATGATGATGACAGTAGTGATGATGATGACAGTAGTAGATATGATGGTGACAGTAGTAGATAGGCCTATGATGGTGACAGTATTAGTAGTAGTGATGATGGTCATAATAGTAGTGATGATGGTGGCAAGTAATGATGATAGTTGTAGTGATACTGATGACAGTAGTGATGATGGTAGTAACGATGGTGTGAGTATTATTGATGATGGTGAGTAGTATTGAGGATGGTGAAAGTTGTAGTGATGATGACAATAGTTGTGAAAATGAAGATCATAGTAATGGTGATGATGGCAGTAGTAGTGATGATGGTGACAGTAGTAATGATGATTGTAAGATGGTGGTGATGATAGTAGTAATGATGGTTAATAGTTGTAGTAGCAATGATGATAGTAGTGATTAAGATGGTAGTGACAATGGTGAAGTAGTAGTGATGATGGTGAGAGTAGTAGTGATGATTGTAATTGTAGTAGTGATGATGATCATCGTAATGGTGATGATGACAGTAGTCGTGATGATTGTGGCAGTTGTAGTGATTATGGCAGTAGTAGTGATGATGGTGTTTGTGATTGATGATGGTATTATTAGTGATGATGGTGACTACTAGTAGTAGTAATGATGGTCATAATAGTAGTGATGATGGTGACAAGTAATGATGATAGTTGTAGTGATAATAATGACAGTATTGATGCTGGTAGTGACGATGGTGTGAGTATTAGTGATGATGGTGAGTAGTAGTGAGGATGGTGAAAGTTGTAGTGATAATGACAATAGTTGTGGTGATGAAGATCATAGTAATGGTGATGATGGCAGTAGTAGTGATGATGATGACAGTAGGATAAATGATGGTAATATTTGTGATAGTAGTAATGATGATGGTTATAGTAGTAGTGATGATATTAACAGTAGTAATGTTGATTGTAAGATGGTGGTAATGATATTAGTAATGATGGTTGATAGTTGTAGTATCAATGATGATAGTAGTGATTAAGATGGTAGTGACAATGGTGACAGTAGTAGTGATGATGGTGCGACTAGTAGCGATGATTGTAATTGTAGTAGTGATGATGATCATAGTAATGGTGGTGATGATGAAAGTAGTCGTGATGATTGTGGCAGTTGTAGTGATGATGGCAGTAGTAGTGATGATTGTGATTGATGATGATATTAGTAGTAATGATGGTAACCCATCGCAGAGTTGGGTATGCCGTTTTGATTTTGGGCAAAACGGCACGTCTACTTTATTAATTAGGAATCTCGGGAAAACCTATTTTTCCCATTAGGCCTATCGATCGATGTTGAGACCCCCCACCCCATAGTGATTTGAAAAGACATTAGCCTAACCTAACCTAGTATTATGGGTGGGGGCTTCCGCCCCCACACCCCCGCTGGTTGAGTACTAATCCCTTAGTAAATAAAAACAAAAAACTGGCTGTCGATTACACGAAGGTGAAAGAAAGTCGATGAAGTCTACGGTGTTTACTCTGCAATCTTCAGCTTTGATTGTACATTGATAACGGGAAAGTACCGTATTAACAACCTTGTTACGAAAATTAAATTTTAGTACGGTACCATACTTTTATATTAGGTTTTTCCAAGGGTTTAACACATTTTCATATGATCTTTCGAGCTGTCGATAACTGGAAGTACCGTATTGACAATCTTGTTACGAAAAAGACATTATAGGCTAGTACTGTACCATACTTTTTTATTAGGTTTTGCCGAGGGTTAAAACACATTTTCTTATGATCTTTAGAGCATAGGCTATTGATTCAATATTTATCTTCAAATATAGGCTAGCCTATCAACAAAATTTGTGGTATTAGGCTAAAATAACATTGAACCAACCGTTCTACCCGCTAGGCCTACATAGGATAGGATCATACCGTATCTAGGACTATCAGTCTTTCCCTCTTCCTATGACTTAAATTGCTTCAAACTCCGTGTGTCCAGGCATTTTGGCTCGAACGTCCCTTGATTTTGGCCCTGTCACTCTTTCAACTATGGGGGAGGCACTCGCTATAGGCAGTTATGCCTTTTGCCTCCCTCAATCACATAGAAAAAAAAAAAAAAAAAAAAAAAAAGTCAAACAGCCAGGGCTAGGCTAGGCCTAGGCCTAGGCTAACATTTTTGGTTCAATGTTATTTTAATACCACAATTTTTTTTGATATATTTGAAGATAAATATTGAATCTATATGCTCTAAAGATCATAAGAAAATTTGTTTTAACCCTCGGCAAAACCTAATAAAAAAGTATGGTACTAAAATATATTTTTCGTAAGAAGGTTGTCAATACGGTACTTCCAGTTATCGATAGGGCTATTCTGCAGAACAACTACTCCTCGATTACGGGATTCCTCTCTCGTGGAATTATTATTTTTTGCTCTTACCTTACTCAGGGGAGCTTACTGATGTGCGGATTAGTGCTACTTTTCTTATTTTGTCAATTTGATTTTCACTCCCCTATAACATTATCAGAGTTATTTTTGCACAGCAAGTCCAGGACACTTTGTTTACATTCTAGCCTCCTTGGAGGCTCCTCCCCGATGTTTAGTAGCCAATCAGAGCTTAACCTACAAGAAGTTGGTACATTTTTAATGGTACTTTCCTGTTATCGACAGCCAAAGCTGAAGATTGCAGAGTAAACACCATAGACTTTATCCCATAAATTTTGTATAGCTTTAATACCTAATCAGCGGGGGTGTGGGGGCGGCAGCCCCCACCCATAATACTAGGATAGGTTAGGTAAGGTTGTTAGGTTAGGCTATTATAATAATAATAATAATATAATAATAGTTCTTAAAGCTAGCGCATGCTAAGCTAGCTAAGGATAGCTCAATAAGGCCGATTAGGCGTATTTCCATTGGGGTCCTGTACTACTACCCCATCCCTTTGCTCATGAGGGATGGTAACGACTCAGTGCTTGTGAAAAATCTTTAATGCGCCGAGCGTGGGCGCGAACCCGGGCCTTCTGGGTGGAAGTCCGAGATGCTAGTCACTACACCAATGTCTTTTCAAAGTTGACTAAATCGAGTAAACTCCTAGATTGTTGGGGTATCTGAATAATTACAATTAACAATGCAAATGCTAATAAAAAGTGCTTTCCGCACTTTCTAACAATAAAATACACACTTACAATGCATTAAAATACATAAAGAAAATAAATAAAACCTAAAATAACAGGAATAGTAGTTATGCAGAATTACCATCCGTTAGCTTGCCGCCAATCAACTGTGGAACACTTGGAAATGTGTTAGCTGTTATTTACCGATATATTTGTGGAAAAATAGAGTGAATTAAGGGGCTGGAATATAACATTGACTTCATGTGAAGTGCGAGTGCCCTACACATTCTAAAATTGTGCATATTAATCTTGGGGAACTCATTATATATAAGGTATAAGTTCAAGGTGATACTTTGGATAAACCTGACTTCTAGCAAGCATCAAACAGCGATTTTGTAAGTAGCCAAGCATATTATTTTTTCAGATAAGCCTAGGCCTACTTGTATTAGCCTAGGCCTATGATGATAATGATGATTTGAAGCAGAAATTAGTAGCCTAGGCTGAGGCTAGGCGTATTAGGCTTAGGATAACCCATTATCCAATAATCTTAGGACTGCCCCCACTAGTGGGGCTATGTATAATGTATTGATAGGCTAATGAAGATCAAGGAAGATTTGAGGTTAAAGACAGTAAAAAATAAGGTTAGCTAGGCAGCTGGGAATCTGGTTCTGGTAGGCTAAGACTCAGAGCCCACTCTTAACCCGGGAACGGCGAAGGTCCTCAATTATGGTAATTATTTAGAAGATGACCTTTTTTTCTAGTTATTAAAAACTTACTCTATGGTGTATTATATGATATATAGAAGCAATAGAACTGTTAAAATGACCTGGGAAGTGTATATTAAACTTAGCCTAGACCAACATTCCTGTTTTTTTTTATTTTTTTTTGTAAGGCTAGGCTAGGCTACTCTTGAGTTTTGGAACACAGTAGGCCTAAGCCTAGGCCTATTTTAGATGTCTAACTTTTAAAATAATAATATAAAAATACGTAGGCTAGGCCTAGGCTAGGATTATTTTTTTTTTTATCATTATACAGAAAGTTAATTTGTGTTATCACTCAAAAAACAGCGTCATTCGACACCCTGGCTAGGCTATAGCCTATGACAATAACAGTTTGCCATCATGTCGTGGGATTATAGGGGTAGACCTGTCACTGAAGAATATTTTCGCAGTCTTACCGTTTGTTTTTGTTTTCAAGGTATAGGCTATAGGCAGAATAGGCTACAGTAGTATCGTATCTACTGGTATCTTATTTTATTGTAGTTTATATTATGAGTGGAAGATTTGCAATAACTTACACTAACCAAAGTCCAAACTTAGTGTCCAAAGTGGGATCTGCACCCTGCCTCTATGTTCTCATTTTGTATACCGGTAACTTTTTAGCCAGATTACCGGTACAATTTAATAAGTGTACAGCCAGCAGCTAGGCCTACCGCCTACAGTGCATTTATAGATTTCCCGGAATCCCGGCCATGACTTGGGTATCACTAAAGAATCTTTCCGCAGCCTTATGTACAATTGTTTGTTTTTATTTCTTCAAGGAATATAGTACAGTAGTTTATTGTTCAATTGTTTATCATGTTATGAGTAGATAATTTGCATTACCTTACCCTAACCTAACTTTACTTAGTCTTAGTGTCCAAAGTGGGGGCTGCCACTATCCCCACAGTCCACACACCCGCTAACTAACATATATTATTGGAATGTCTTGTCATTACTATAACCTGACTTCATGGGGGTAACAGAGACTTGATTGAATATTTTCGGAATTAGCCTCGCAGAATCTTGAGTCTTTTAAAGTTGTGAAAATTAAAGTAAGTTTCTACGTTCCTACTGATTGTACTTAACCCGAGATGGGAATAGCCTACCCCGATATTTTTTACTTGGCCCAGGGAAAATAATAGACAAACAAATGTTCTAATCAAAGTTTATTCTTGAAACTTGGTACCGGTATGTATTTTAACCAGTAGGCTACTCTATAGTAACTCATGTATCATATGAAAGGATATAAATTAAGTATGTAATAGTTCTTGGAATGCAACAACAAATATACATGAAATCTTTATTGGACAAAAGTTACAAAACTAAAACAGGGACTGCTAAGAATAATTTAAAAACCTGTTTTCAATGCCTATATTAGTGGACCTGAAGTGAATCTCTTTGAGACTGAAGTACAGGCAGCCAGCTCCCCTAGTATCCTGATTAAACACCAGTAAACATACATAACATCCCTTTTACTTACAATATTATTAATTCCTTTTAATAAATTTTGAGCATGTACTGTGCGTATATTTACCTTCACATCTCAAAATTTCTCCGCCGGCCGGGGGGCTATGCCCCCCGGACCCCCTGTTATGTAGCGGGGGGCTGTGCCCCCCGCAGACGCCGCGCAAAGTTGATCCTTGTAAGCTTAGAAAAATGATCCAGAACTGGATAATTTCTGTTTTGGCACCCTGTATCTAGATCCCTTTGGAGGCACTCTATATCTCTATCTGAATCAATTGTTCTCCCCATTTTGGTATCGTCTGCAAATTTACTTATCCTACTAGTTATACCTAAATCAAGGTCATTTATGTATATAAAAAACAACAGGGGACCTAATACAGATCCCTGGGGAAAAAAAATATATAATATAATATAATATAATATAGGGCCTAGGCCTAATATAATATAACATAACATAGGCCTAACAGGGAGGGGAGAGAATGTGAGGGGAGTTGTGACGGAGGAGGAGAACAGGGAGAGACAGGAGACAAAGAGGCAGACCCAGTAGTGCTAACAGGGGTGTAGGGTACGGACTGGAGGAGCGGGATGGTGTAATTGCTGAAGGAATGGTAGATGGATTAAGGATTATGTTTAGTAATGTGGATGTGTTTACCCAGGACAAGAAAAGAGAACTGATATGTAGGTTGCAGGATGAAGAGGAAAAACCTGATGTCATAGCCCTACAGGAAGTAAGACCAAAAAAATTTAGAATTGAAAGGGAACTGGTGGAATATAGTTTGGAGGGTTTTGAGTTATATGAGAGAAATGCTATTAGAGCAGAGGTTGGAAGAGGACTGTTTATTTATGTAAGAAAAGAGCTCAAGGTTAATGAGGTGGATATGAGACAGCAGTATTGTGAGTATTTGTGTATTAAAGTAAAATGTGTAAGAGGATCCATTCTAATTGCCTCTACTGTATATATAGAAGCCCAAATAATAGCAGGGGAGAGGATGATAACCTACTGAAAGCAATGGAGGAGATAGATAATAGAGAACAAATATAAAATTTTGATTGGAGATTTCAATTTGCCAAGGATCAACTGGGCAAATTGTACTACTCCAGCGGGACAGGGTAGCCTGGAAAATAAGTATAGAGAAAGTGAGAGATTGTTTTTTAACGCAACATATTGTAGAGATGACAAGATATAGAGATGGGACACAGGGGAGTGTACTGGATTTGATTTTTAGCAATGAAGAGGATATAGTGGAACATGTTAATGTGGATAGCCCTATAGGTCGTAGTGACCATGCCTGTATAAGCTTTAGTTGTAACATTAAATCAGAGAGGGATAATAGAAGCAATAGAAAAATATACATGTATGATAGAGCAGATTATGAGCTGCTGAGACGGTGTTTGGACATTGACTGGGGGAATACTTGAACGGTGAAGACGCTGAAGGAATGTGGAGGAAAATTAGAGCCAAACTGGAGAATGCTGTATCCAAAAGTGTACCAGTAAGGGAATATAAGGATAAAACAAAATTGAGGAAAAGAACTAACCCAGAATTGCCAATGAAAAGAAAGCTTTGGATATTGATTAGAAGAAAGAAACGATTGTGGGAAAGATTAAAATTGTTAAAAAAGAACAGGGGGACTAGTATAGAGGCTAAGGAAGTGGATCTGGAATGCAGACAAATAAACAATAAAATAAGGTGGGAAACAAGGAGGGGGTGAAGGAGAGGGAGAGAGAGATAGCTAGAAATGTGAAGGATAATCCAAAAATATTCTGGAAGTACATTCAGGAAAAGTTAACAAGAAGAGTAGGGATCCCAGAGCTGGTAGGGGGGTTGAATGATGGTAGTAGAGCGGAGACTGATAAGGAGAAAGCAGAGGTGCTGGGGAAATACTTTGGGGGGGTACTAACAGTGGAGTCGGAGGATGCAGTGCCTACTATTCCCATCAAACAGGCACCGGCACTAGAACTAATAGAGTTTTCCCATGCTAGAATAAGAAGGGCTATAGAAAAAATGAACAGAAGTAAGTCACCGGGACCGGATGGGATACACCCAAGAATCATAAAGGAAGGAGGGGAGATGTTAGTAGAGCCATTGAAAATGTTATTTGAGGTATCGTTTAATACAGGACAAATCCCGATGGACTGGAGAGAGGCGAACATAACAGCTATATTTAAGAAGGGAAAGAGAAATGACCCAGGGAATTATAGACCAGTCAGTTTGACAAGTGTTGTGTGTAAACTAATGGAAACGGTAATTAGAGAAGGAATAATGGATCATATGAAGTCAAACCAACTTTTCAGTGGGAGACAGTTCGGATTCTTGCCGGGGAGGTCGACGGTACTACAGCTAATTAAGGTGGTAGATGATTGGATGCAAATTCTAGAAGATGGTGATGTAATAGACGTGGTATATTGCGATTTTATGAAGGCCTTCGATAAGGTCCCACATAAAAGGTTAATAGAGAAAGTTAGAAGCTATAATATAGGGGAGAAATGTGTGAAATGGATAGAAGCCTTCCTGAAAGATCGGAGACAGAGGGTACTGGTGAATGGAATAGGCTCGGGGTGGAGGGAAATTACAAGTGGGGTACCTCAGGGATCTGTGTTGGGACCACTGCTGTTCGTTATATTTATCAATGACTTGCCTGAAGTTATAACTAATGGAAGTGAGGTATACCTGTATGCGGATGACACTAAACTGTATAGAAGAGTGAGGAGTAAGGAAGATATGGGTTTGCTTCAAGGAGATGTGGAGGGCATGAAGGGATGGTCTGAGCATTGGTTAATGCCTTTTCATCCAAAAAAAATGCAAGTACATGCGGATTGGGACCAGCAAGATAGACAAGTATATACAGTATGTATGAAGCGATGGAGGAAGTGAGTGCAGAAAAGGATATAGGAGTAGTGATAGACAATAAGTTAAATTTCTCAGAACATTTAGCGGAAAAGATAAACAAAGCCAATAGAATTGTAGGGCTGATAAGGAGGACATTTGTGTCACTTGACGAAGAAATCTTCAGGAATCTCTATACAGCGCTGGTTAGGCCGCACCTGGAATATGCGAACCAGGTGTGGGCTCCATATATGGTAAAGGATATAGAGGCAGTGGAGAAAGTGCAGAGGAGAGCTAGCAAGCTGGTACCAACGTTGAAGAACGCGGGCTATGAGCAGAGGTTGAGGACACTGGGGCTTCCGACACTGGCATATAGGAGAAAGAGAGGGGATATGATAGAGACTTTTAAGATAGTGTCAGGAAAGTACGATGAGGATGTGTGTGAAGGTATCTTCTTGATGCGGGAGGGAACAAGAACGAGAGGACACTCTAAGAAAATTTACAAAGAAAGAAACAGGCTTGAGAAGGCAAAGAACTCATTTTGTGATAGAGTGGTAAATGAGTGGAACGCACTGCCCCAGTATGTAGTCGATTCCGAATCAATAAGGGAGTTTGAAAGTAATCTTGATAAAGCATGGGGAAGACAAGATTTGAAGTTTGATTATAAAACAAAAATACAGAATAGTAAAAATGTTGCGTCTGCTACCGCCGCCGCCAACACCGTGAACGACCGCAGCAGTGCAAGTACTGGTACTGAGCTGGATACACAGGCATAGTTTGCCTTTTTCCAGAGGATCTACTGTAAGAATACTGTAAGAATAACATTACCTGGGAAAGAGAGGGCAGGGACCCTGGGTGACCCGTCGCGCATTTTAAGACTGTTATTTCTCAGTAAATACTGATTTCCGACTCCGACATTCAATTAAACATCCTACAAGTTCTAACCAGTCCCCTGAACAGTTTTTAATAGGTTACGTAAGGATATTTTAACGGGACCATAGGTAAACATTTATCCCATTCTGTAATAAGGACACCAAAATTGAACAGCATAATCCATATGGGGTCTCACTAATGACAAGTAAAGTTTTAAGATAACATCAGCAGTTCTGTTACTCACACTCCTAGATATGAACCCGAGAATCCTGTTTGCCGTAATCATCGATAGCTCTAAAGATCATATGAAAATGTGTTAAACCCTCGGAAAAACCTATTATAAAAAGTATGGTACTAAAATTTGATTTTCGTAGGCTAACAAGGTTGTCAATACGGTACTTTCCCGTTATCAATGTACAGTACAATCAAAGCTGAAGATTGCAGAGTAAACACCATAGACTTCATCGACTTTTCTTTCACCTTCGTGTATAATCGACAGCCAATTTTATTTTTTATTTACTAAGGGATTAGGGCCTAGTACTCAACCAGTGGGGGTGTGGGGGCGGTAGCCCCCACCCATAATACTAGGTTAGGTTAGGTAAGGTTGTTAGGTTAGGCTAATGTCTCTTCAAATCACTATCGGGGGCGTGTCTCAACATTGATCGATAGGCCTAATGGGGAAAATAGGGTTGCCCAAGATTTCTAATTAATTACAAACACTAGGTCCTATGGGCTATATTGAATTATTGATGCAAATGAAAACAAAAAAATATAAAAAACACTCGGGAAAATTCGTGGTAGGCTATTAAAATAAAAAAATTCAGTAAATCTATTATCTACAGTTATACTACCCCTTCCCCACTACCCCCCACCACCTCCCCCCTTCAAAACACACCTTTTAGCGTGTTTTTGGATGGTTCAGACCGTTCAGCAGACGCGGAAACTGGAAAAAAACTTATTTTGATAAAAATGTATCACCAACCAGATAGCCTACAAATTTTTCAGGTAATTTGTTGTTTGTTTATTTTTTATTTGATATAGGCCTACAGTGTTGTTTAATACCGAGGACTGTCACATTTTAGTATTTTTAACATTAGCCTAACCTAACCTAACCTAACCTGTCTCGCGACCGGTCTAAACCCAGCTCATGAGTCATGTTCCCTGTTTATGGGTGCGCGACGGTCTAAACCCAGCTCACGTTCCCTGTTTATGGGTTCGCGAAGGTTTGTAATACTTCAATGTATGATGTATCTATTTCAAGTCAAATATACATTTCCGCGCATCATCAAACCATACTAAGTCTACTAATAATAATATTTACCCATTAGTACCAACAGAATAGCGACAAAATAGGGGTAGTATAACTGTAGATTTATCACAAATTTACCCTTGTCTAAGACCCGTCAACTCATGACTCTTTATCAGCTGACAGATAGCCTAGCACGTTCAGAAAGAGGGCTTAGCCTAATTAAGAAATACAAAATCAAAATTCAAGATAGTATTCCCCAATAGCTCCCCTTCTTTACCTCCGGCGATCAAAGTAGCTCCAGGCACAGATGGAAATGTAAGAAAATTTCATAAATGTGGCGAGCAACCAAACTGTGGCTACTCCTTCCTCTGTGTTTGTTGACATGTAACGGAGCCACACATCTAGGGGGTGACTCCACTATCTTTATTTTAATAGACGCCATGTTGCATATTTCTGCTATGTTTAGTTTGCTTTCAAGAACATATTCATGTCTCTGGTGGCATACACACTTAAAATATTCGTACTAATGCAAAATATATGCAAATGGACATCCAACTCTCGCTATAATCATAATGGCACATATATAGGTATGATACATGGCGGATGTAGGAAGGTAGTAGGAATAACTGTTTCTAAAGAAAACTGACATGTAGCCGCAGCCACCGCCATCTATGGACGTGCATTGAAGTTTAACTATGCATTATCTTAGAATAGATATATAAACTAGATTTCAGTTACGTTGATGCCTATGTACGTACATTACAATATAAGCAAGCTATTTGTAAGTGAAATGCCATCTTAACAGATGTGATTATTACTGTTATGCCCGGTCCAAATTGGAACGCGAGATATTCTTTGTACAATGAGCAGCTCTCTAACTGGATAGGTATACCTTAAACTTTAAATAAAGAGACAACACGGCAGGATAGTAAGTACACAGGTAACAAGTTAACATGGGTTTTATTCAGTTTAACACCTGGTTCATGGAGGAGCAAGACATATATTTTATACCTGTAACCTGGAGATCATCAACAACAATAAGAATAATTAAGACATACAATACTCAGGTTATCAAGTAAGCAATAGGAGTCGGACAATGGGTCCGGACTCAAGGTAATAATAATACTCCTAGGATACAATTATAAGGTATCCAAAATGGTGGAGGTACACCTCCTACCCAAATAGATCTCAGAGAGGATCTCAACAAAAGACAAGAGTGCAGTAATGGCAAATGCCGTCTGGATCATGCAATGATGTCCCCGGCATATAGTGACGTTAACTGACTCTAAAGCAATAATGGCCAAGTGGTCATCAACAATGAAGTGGGCTCGGAAAGGCTCACAAATGATATTAATACTATAGGTGTGCTAGATCTCACCTGGCAAAGATTAATCCTTAACTCTAATTGTGTACTAGCAGGGTGCTGAAGGCTGAGGCAACAATCGTCGGGAGCTGAGATAGAGTGAAATCTATTCGAGTTATGAACCTGACAGAATGTTAAATGAATTAGGCTAGAAGTTATACAAAGGGACTAGATTACGTGCAAATATGTGTTTGTGTTTGATGCTATGGGTCTTATATAAGCACGCCCCCTCTGTCGGGCTATGGGAGACCAATAACCCGGGAAGGTGCATATATAAGGATCCCCTGATAGGTATGTATAATGGGTCCCGGCAAGTGGGCTAATTAACGTCAATTTAAGTAGGGAGAAGAAAGACCTCTCGCAAGACGTAATGTTAATGAGAACCCCTGAAGATAACTTCTACCACAACCCTGAGTCAACTCTATACCCAGAAACGGCACAAAAGCACTTAAAGGAGAGCTGTAGTGAAGAGGAGGGCCCATAGATCGAGGGAGGATCCAGTAGTCCGGAGGGCGGCTGGGCGTGATGACTCCGGAAGTTGGTCCAGGGGGGGCGGCTGGGCGTGATGACTCCAGCTACTGGTCCAGGGTGAGTCACAAGATGATTCCTTAGACCTTGGCGCCTACCACGGGACAACCGGGTTCCTCTTGCACTCCCACAGTGCAGTGATCCCCAAAGGATATGCTGGAGTTCTGCTACAAGGTTTGGGGGGTTAGGGTGACTAGCATAATGATCTACCTAGAGTGGCAAGCAGTCTAGATAGTGACATTATAGGTAGTCTAAGGGGGGTCAAGGTAAGTGTCTTCCTTCCTTGCTAGTTCGTGGAACTATCAGAACCATGTAGCAAAAAGAGAATCCAGAAAGGGGAGCCCAAAGTGGGTTGCCCAAAATTAGTCCTCTTCCTGATGGGGGGAACCCGATCTGGTAGATCTCTAGTTATTACACTATCCTCATAATCCCTTGAACAAAACAAGGTAGGAATCCTTTGGTACTTGGTTTGTGCACCGCATCGAAGGCCAGAAAGGGGGAGTCCAAAGTGGGTTGCCCAAGCTAGTCCTCTTCCTGATGGGGGGAACCCGACCTGGTAGATCTTCGATCACAGCACACAACTGACAAGTTGAACACCAGCTATCTCTGGCTGTTCTTACCCTGAACTAAAGAATACCAAATGGCAAGCTTAGTTAATGATGTCCAGGCTGGGTGAGTATAAGGCAATCTTTTTGCCCCTACTTAAGGCGCCCGGCTTGAGAGGATCAAGGGCGTTTGGCGCGTGGTGGTTATGTCCTTGTGGCTCTGGGGGTGGCGCGCCTGGACTCTGGCTGGCAGGAGTAGGGTTGGCTGCAGGTTTTAGTGGCAGCTAGAGATGCGGTCTTATCATCCTGAGACCGCATCTCAATTACCATGCACGTATGATAGGCCTATGAATGCTAGACTACTCGGCCCACGAGACAGCTAGGCCAGGACAGCTCGGCCCACGGCGAGACAGCTCGGCCCAGTAAAAACGAGACAGCTCGGCCCCGTGTTAATTACGAGACAAATCGTAATTAACCTAACCTAACCTAACCTACACATTATGAATCGAGAGAACTAGCCTATGACATAATTATAGGCCTATAATAAACGAAAATTTCGCCTACATTACACACACGCCATAAACGGGAGGCCATGTCTGCAGCAAGATACATAGACTAACTTACAGGTATATTCACTTCTGCCCGAATATCCGACCCGCGCGCGCATGACGTCACACAGTACTTTTTCACTAGGGTTCACCAGGTGAGGAGCGCTCAGTCATCTTCCGACCTCTGGCCAGTTCAGGTCAAGGCTTGCCTGGCTTGGGTCCAGTCAACCCACTCCAGCCATTAGACCTGTAACTCCATGCTTCCTCCCGATTTACTGACAACTTTTCAAATAGTTTACTTTGCTTTTTTCCAATATGCCCTATTGTGCTATTGATGGATGCAATTCCAATCCTAACAAAACAAAAATTACCCAAATCTAACGTTTCATCGCTTCCCCCCCAATAAAGAAATACAGAAACAGTGGATTGCTCTTTGCAACCCCCAAAACACTATAAATGTCAAGAATGCACGGGTCTGCAGTTTGCATTTTAACCGTACATCATACAAAAGACACCTTATGTATGAATTATTAAATAAACCAATTCCTAAGCATCTGATTGTATTGATGGATGATGCAGTACCGACACAAACAATAGGCCTACCAGGTATGTTGATGCTAATAAATCGCAATTGGATTATGGGTAAACCCCCCCCCCCCTTTGTTTTGTTTTTATATTTGTTTGTGTTTTTAGAGTGTTATGCCCGGTCCAAATTGGAACGCGAGATATTCTGAGTGCAATGATTAACTCTCTAACTGGATAAGTATACCTTTAACTTTAATAAAGAGACAACACGGCAGGAGAATAAGTACACAGGCGACAAGTTAACATGGGTTTTATTCACTTTACACCTGGTTCATGGAGGAGCAATATATTTAATTCTGGAACACTGAGATCATCAAAATGGCAACAATGGTAAATAGAGCATACAAATAATATGATTAGCAATTATAAGGCAAGAGTCGAACAATGGGTCCGGACTCAATTTAACAATAACTCCTCGGATACAATTATAGAGTATCCAAAATAGTGGAGGCTTACCTCCCACTCAACTAGATCTCAAGCAAGATCTCAGCAAGGTAACAAGAGTGCAGTAATGGCAGATGTCGTCTGGATCATACTATGATGTCCCGGCAATAGTGACGTTAACTGACTCTAAAGCAACAATGACCAAGTGGTCATCAACAATAAGGTGGGCTCTGAAAGGCTCACAAATGAACTGAATTCTACAGGTGTGCTAGATCTCACCTGGCAAGATTATTTATTCTAAAACTACTTGTGTGGGCAACTAGCAAGATGCGGAAGGCTGATACAACAATCGTCGGGAGCTGAGATAGAGTGAGATCTAATCGAGTTATGAACCTGACAGAATGTTAAGTGAATGAGGCTAGAAGTTATACAAGGGAACAAGGTTACGTGTAAATATGTGTATGTCATATGCTGTGGGTCTTATATAGGCGCGCCCCCTCTGACGGGCTATGGGAGACCAATAACCCGGGAATGTGCGGATATAAGGATCCCCTGATAGTTGTGTCTAATGTGTCCCGGCAAGTGGGCAGATTAACGTCAATTTACGTAGAGAGAGGAAAGCCCTCTCGCAAGACGTCATTTAGTGAGAACCCCTGAAGATAACTTCAACCACTACCCTGAGACAACTCTATACCCATAAACCGTAATAAGGCACTTAAAAGGAGAGCTGGAGTGAAGAGGTGCCGTAGATCGAGGGAGAATCCAGTGGTCCAGGAGGGCGGCTGGGGCGTGGTACTTCCGGATGTTGGTCCGGGATTAGGCTGCACTCCTACGTCCTTACAGCTCCTTGCTCCTCTGTGCCTACCACGGGAGACACCCGGGTTCCTCTTGCACTCCGCGTGAGCAGGGACTTACTAAGAGTATGCCGGAGTTCTGCTACAGGGTTTGGTGGGGGGTTATGGCGACTAGCATAATGGTCTGTATAGAGTTGCAAGCAGTCTATCCAGTGACACTATGGTTAGTCTAAGGTTTGGGACAATTAAATTACTCCCTTGCAATCTCCTCTGGAACCAGAGGACTAATACAGTAAATAGAGGCCAGTGAAGGTGGGGCCCAAAGTGGGTTGCACAATCTAGTCCTCTTCCTGAAGGGGGGAACCCGACCTGGTCGTCTCTAAGTACTGCACTATCCTTATAATCCCTTGAAAGGAACAAGACAGGAATCCTTATTTACTTGGTCTAGGCACAGCATCGAAGGCCAGGAAGGTGGGGCCCAAAGTGGGTTGCACAAGCTAGTCCTCTTCCTGAAGGGGGGAACCCGACCTGGTCGTCTCCGATCACTGCACACAGCTTCAAGTGTGAACACCAGCTATTCTGGCTGCTTTTCCTCTGGAACCACAGGACTAATACAGTAAATAGAGGCCAGTGAAGGTGGGGCCCAAAGTGGGTTGCACAATCTAGTCCTCTTCTTGAAGGGGGGAACCCGACCTGGTCGTCTCTAAGTACTGCACTATCCTTATAATCCCTTGAAAGGAACAAGACAGGAATCCTTATTTACTTGGTCTAGGCACAGCATCGAAGGCCAGGAAGGTGGGGCCCAAAGTGGGTTGCACAAGCTAGTCCTCTTCCTGAAGGGGGGAACCCGACCTGGTCGTCTCCGATCACTGCACACAGCTTCAAGTGGGAACACCAGCTATTCTGGCTGCTTTTCCTCTGGAACCACAGGACTAATACAGTAAATAGAGGCCAGTGAAGGTGGGGCCCAAAGTGGGTTGCACAATCTAGTCCTCTTCCTGAAGGGGGGAACCCGACCTGGTCGTCTCTAAGTACTGCACTATCCTTATAATCCCTTGAAAGGAACACGACAGGAATCCTTATTTACTTGGTCTAGGCACAGCATTGAAGGCCAGGAAGGTGGGGCCCAAAGTGGGTTGCACAAGCTAGTCCTCTTCCTGAAGGGGGGAACCTGACCTGGTCGTCTCCGATCACTGCACACAGCTTCAAGTGTGAACACCAGCTATTCTGGCTGCTTTTACCCAGATAAAAAGATACCAAAGGCAAGCTTAGTTACTGATGTCCAGACTGGCTGAGTACTTGTGAATATTCTTGCCCAGACTTAAGGCGCCCGGCTTGAGAGGATCAAAGGCGCTGGGGTGGTGTCCGCGTGTGGTGGTTAGGTCCTTGTAGTCCTGGGAGTAGTGCGCCTGGACTTTTGGCTGGCCCTTGTAGATGTAGCTGGAGGAAGATTCCTCAGGGCAGATCTGTACACATTATGGGGTGATGGCTTCCTGGTGGGAGAGGAAGCGGATAAGTTTCTTACAATGGATGATGACTTATTCTGGGGGTTAAGACTTATTGTTGGCTGGAAGGATAGGCAAGTTTTGGTTTATGAGTGACTTTAACCCGGGACAGTGGTTTAGATTGAATGGATGCAAGAGCTTTAGGTTCCTTGATAGGGGATATGAAAGGCAATCTGGGGAAGAGAGGTTTTGGTTCTGAAAGAGCTTTAGGTTCTTTGATAGGGGATATGAAAGGTAATTTAGGTAACAACCTGGTACCACCTGTGGTTGTGTAGCTAGGTTGAGGAGTTACTGGGCTGGCTGATGGGGGTTTGTAATGGTTACCCCTGCGATGGTCATTTTCTTTGGCTCTGGTGGTTAAAGAAAATGACTTGCCGTGGGTGACTGGTGTGGTCCACTCGGGACGGACGTGTCCCACTCGTTCCACCGTTATCTTGGCGATACGGGCAGGGGCAGGGTTGTCGTGGGTCTGGATGGCAGGGGGAAGGCTGTCCAAAGGCTTAGTTGGCTCTGTCGCATGGCTGTGACAAGCTGGAGATGCGGTAACACCGTTCCTAGACCGCATCTCATAGAGTTTAGTATGTTTTAGTGTGTATATCCTCTATGAAACAAACAGCACTAGCATTAAGTAAATTTTGTGTAGCCTATGTCATATTCGCTTGCAGTTTTTTTATGTACCGGTATAACTTTGCTCTGTATATCGCAATTCTACATATATATATATAGTACCGGTACATAATGATTAACAGCAGGGGTGTAAAGATAACAAAGTACATTTACTCAAGTACAGTACTTAAGTATATTTTCTCAGTACCGGTATCTACTTTTTAAAAAGTAGATTTTTTGCCCAGTACTTTTACTCTAACTTGAGTATTATATATAAGAATTAGTTGTACTTTTACTCCACTACAACTGCAACAGATGGAAAAACTGTTCACGTGCTACCATGGTACAAGTTCACTCAAACCAGGAAAACTGTTCACGGTGCTACCATGGTACAAGTTCACTCAAACCAGGAAAACTGTTCATGTGCTACCATGGTACAAGTTCACTCAAACCAGGAAAACTGTTCACGGTGCTACCATGGTACAAGTTCACTCAAACCAGGAAAACTGTTCACATGCTACCATGGTACAAGTTCACTCAAACCAGGAAAACTGTTCACGTGCTACCATGGTACAAGTTCACTCAAACAAGGAAAAAATGCAACAAAAACAGTCATAAATCACATTTGCAATCTTGTCAAATTACCAACAGAAGTAATTTCTTTGTTTGTCAGATGCCGAACGTTTTTCAGAATCCGTATCCTCAACAGAAACTTAAAGTCAGAGAGAAAGATAAAAAGGAAATACTCACATAAATGTGATAGGTTTGTCAGGGCCTTATAATTAGGGTTGGGTGTGAGAGGGGTCTGCCTTGTGTGGGCCAATCGGCTTTCTACAGACTCCCATTTTCTTATGTTTATGTTCTTATGTTTGAAAGTTGTCAGGGCCTTATAATTAGGGTTGGGTGTGAGAGGGGTCTGCTTTGTTAGGGTCAGTCGGCTTTCTGCAGACTCCCATTTTCTTATGTTTATGTTCATATGTTTGAAAGGGTTCTGCCTCGTATTGACCGGTAGGCCATTACATGCATTTGTTTATATAATAATAATAATAATAATATAATAATAATTCTTTATTCCAGACACATAAGATAGATACAGTATAAATACAGTACGACCTAATGGTCCATATCACATACACTTCTCGTCAGAGCACAGATAATAATTATACACAAAGATATATTAATAAAGACACAATAAAATAAAAAATACAGTAGGCCTATTTACAGAATAGAGCACATATCACATTTTGTCACAATATAACACAGATAGGCTAACTAAGGCTATTGCTCAATGTTGGTTAACACCTATTGCACAGATCATTGCTCATAGTTCAATTAGACCTATATATTACATTACAGTACATACTATGTGTGCAGCAGCTTCTGCCAGTGAGATATAATACGGGATTCATAGATATGATCACTAGACCAAAGAGCTACAATCAGCGTGTTACTGGAGGATTGCAGTCGCTGCGAAAAGCTGTACACCAGTCTCCTGATGACAGCCCGACAGCACTGCACATCCAACAGTGTGCACACCATACTAGTGCTTTCATATTTAGAGAGACCAATGAACATCTTGAGTATATTATGATAGGATGTACACAGACCATTTATGGTGGCTCTCTTATACTTCCACCACAAATGGGCCGTGTACATAGAGGAACAATATGTCCGGAACAAAGTGACTTTAGTTTCCCAATTACACATGTGGAATTTTCTCAAGATGGTGTTACCACGTAAATATAGCTGTCTGCGCTGACGGCCGATATCTGCATCATCTGAGCAATCGTTTGAGATAATGTGTCCCAGGTATTTTATTTTGTTTACTTCTTGAATAATTTGATTATTGAGTGAGAAATTTGGCAGTTTACTTTTATACAGTAATTTTGATCTAAATATAAGAACAGCACTTTTCAGTGGGTTGAATTTAACACAATGTTTACTACCAAAAGATTCACATATATCAAGAAGTTTGCTCAGACCCGCAGAAGACGGTGCAATAATGACCAGATCATCAGCATACATGAGATGGTTGATGATTTTATTCCCACCATAACATCCAATCTGCTCTTTATTCAATTTATCACTTAATTCATCCATATATACATTGAATAAGTAAGGTGAGAGAATACTACCCTGTCTCACTCCATTGGTTACTGTAAAGGAATCCGAAATAATGTTACCCCATCTTACATTAAATGTTTGATTGGCGTACCAGTACTTCAAGATTCTCAGTATATAGGATGGCACTCCCCTTGTTGCTAATTTATCAAACAGGATATTGTGGCAGACTCTGTCAAATGCCTTACTAGCATCAAGAAAGCATGCAAAAATAGAGCTGTTCATTTTGATGTACCCATCCACTAGCTCCTTCAGAGTGTAGATGCACTGGTCCGTACCATGATTCTTTTTAAAACCAAATTGATTACTATTAGTTGAGATATACACTGAGATTCTGTCTAAAATGATTAACTCTAGTATCTTACTTACAATACTGGCAAGGGCAATAGGTCTATAGTTGTCTTTTGATGTAATTTTGCCAGCCTTGTCTTTAATTACTGGTATCAAGGTAACGGACATCATAGATTCTGGTAGGAAACCATGGATTAGAAAGCTGGTAAAGCAACTGCTGAGTTTCTCCAAGAGGAGAGTGGAGGAGTACTTCAAATGTTCAGCATATATACCATCAAAACCACAGGATTTGTTAGCATCTAGCCTACTTATTGCAGCCTTGATTTTTTCACTTGTAACTTTAATTGTGTCATATTTTTCTTCTTTGTTACACTCTGTTGTAGCAGCAATGGTATTTCCTTGGTGCCCAACAGAGTTAAACAAAGTTTGGTAATGTGTTTTCCAAAGATTGGCTATGTTATTAGTACCAGAGATCCCATCTACACTAACGGGTAGAGGTGTGCAGCTATTATGCATTTTTTTAATATCCTTCCAGAAGGCCAATGTGTCTTTGCTAGCAAAGTTTTTGGCCAATGCTTCTCTTCTTAATACATTTTCATTGTTTTTTATATATCTGATTGCATACTTGCATCTAGCCTTTAGTCTGGTGAACATGTCAAAAATGGGTCCCTGTCTCGGTTTGTTATGATCCAGCCATACACTACGAGCATCTCGGGATGCCTGGTATAGTTCTGAAACATGGTCATTCCACCCAGGTTTGTTAAAAGAGTAATTTTTGTTATGCTTGTGAAATACTATGTCACTAGCCTTAGTAAGACAAGATATAATATTATTGTACAGCTTGCTGACTTCTTCTCGATGACTAGCATTAACACAATTGGGGTCTTCACAGGTAATGGCATCCTCACTGCCAGGATCAAGCTCAGAAAGGAGAGTGTGTGTTAAAGTGCAAAATTGCTCACACTCCTCCTCGTCAAGCCCGCCCCATGGCAGTTTTGGATTTACACTATTGTTTGACTGGGTTAATTCTGGCGCTCTTTCCAAACTAGCTGTTAAGGTCAATGGGATATGATCTTCATCTGTATATGTATACTGAATTTCCATATTTGTTATCATATCATGGAAATCAGCACTAGCTACGGTATGATCTAGCCAAGACGTTGAGCCCCATGCTGCACTGACACATGTGTAACTACTATGAGGGAGCATGAGCTGAGAAGAGATAATTAGATCATGCTCACCACAGAAGTTAGTCATATGACTAGCAAACAGAGAGTTACTCATGTCCTTCAGATTAGCATTCCAGTCCCCTATTACAGAGTAGCAGGTGGTATTTAGTTCTTGTAAAAGAGCACTTAGCTCTCCAAGGCATTCCAGGTATTGTTCTTCATTTTCATTACATTGGTAGGGCAAGTACACACTAAGAATAACTACTTTCCGTTGGATATCTTCTATTTCTATACCTG
This sequence comes from Paralithodes platypus, assembly GCA_032716605.1. Classification (NCBI taxonomy): domain Eukaryota; kingdom Metazoa; phylum Arthropoda; class Malacostraca; order Decapoda; family Lithodidae; genus Paralithodes; species Paralithodes platypus. Next base: position 18,918,155 of record CM064504.1, read on the forward strand.
TACACCATGGTAAATTTGTTACAAGTGGTTTAACCCGGCTGTCTAAAGAGTCCCTCCACAAAATAGCTACTCCTCCCGGTGGGTGACCTGCTACTAGACCATCCATAGCATCGGTTGTCGAGACCCCAAACCCATGAAAATTATCACAGATAGTACTGAGGTTACCCAAATCCTGTTTAAAATACCAAGTCTCCTGCAGGCACACAATATCACTGGTATTAAATACGTCTACTACATCAGGGCGTAGGAGAAGCCCTCTGTTGGTTTTAGGGAGCCCCCTACAGTTATAAGTAGCAATACGCAAATTGTTGGGAGATGAAGTAGACTTTATATCCATGATTAAGAGTTGTTGGGAGGGTGGGTTACCGTAGTTATAGAGTCCTCATTTGTTGATACCGGTACCTGTGCCCTACGTTCTCTCCACCAGTACACCGATGCTTCCTCTGGCCAAAGTTCTTCATCCATAAACACCTCGGGATTTGGACACTCGCAGTTTATTCTGAATGAAATATATGTGTGCCTATCAGACCAGGGAATAATTGGTTCAACATCCATACTAAGACTGAGTTTATTGGAGAGATATTCTTTCAAGTCGGATGCCGTCACTCCTGGCTTAAAACCTGTCGCGAATACTTTGGCTATGCGTGATCTTTTCACTTTTTTAACTGTACTTATCCCCGTATACCCTTAATCCCCTGATGCATAAAGTTCCTAGGTTGAATTTGCACAGCCATAGAATTCCTAACATTGTTTGTGGTACCAGTACCGGTACCTCCATTCAGCCTCTGTTCCCCCTCAGGTATGTGATGAGTTTTACCTTTGGTGGAATGTACCCTAAACCATTGTCCTTGAACAGTACCCTCCCCCTTATCACCTGAGGGTGGAGGCGTTGTGATCCTGTCGATAGGGTTAGACGTCGAGCTCCTTCCCGTCGCAAGTGCTGTAGTGATGCCTTGCGCGTTGCCTGTACTTACAGCTACATTATAGGCCCCAGGTGTTGCTATACTCATTATAGCGGGTGTACCGCTTCCGACGCTCCTCACTGCAGGGTAGACTTCATTAATTTCCTCAGTGGCAGAAGTTACGTTGATGTTAGGCCTACCTCGGGTTGTCTCGTTGGTTCTACTCGTTATGGCTGTGGCTTCCTGTGTGATGGAGGAGGCGCCACTGGCACCTGGTGTGGAGCAGCTGGTGGTGGCATCAGTAATTTCCCCTGTGGCAAAGGTTTCAACGGAGTTAGGCCTCCCTCGGGTTGTCTCGTCGGAGTCGTCGCCGTCGGTTCTGATCGTTGTGTCGTGGACAGTTGTGGATGTGGCCGTGGTCTCCTGTGTAGTGGAGGGGGCGCTATCTGATGTAGTGCGGCTGGTAGTGGACACTGCAGGTGTGGTATTTATAGGCTCTGGATTAGTGTCATTTACAGATGCAGTAGGCCTAGGCCTATTTGAGGGAAAGCCACCTGAAGATATTAAATTTCCTTGGGATTGGCTGTAGTCCTCAATCACTAGCACTCTACTACTCAGATCACCAGTTGCACTCAATAAGTCCTTCATACAGTCATTTTGGGCTGAGGAACACTTTCTCAGATTAGAAACTTCTGACTGAGTTTTCTTGATCTCACTAAGGAGCACAGTAACGTCAACATGATCAAATTGGATGGGTGGGAGTTTACCAAGGTTATGGGCAACAAATGTGGGTATATTATTACCTTTTTCCAGAATCAGCTTAATTATGTCTTTAATATTCTCACTATTTTTGTTGGGACCCTGTCTTTTCCTGTTCCGGTCACTATTGTCGTCAGCACACAGTTCAAACAGTCTATTCTTGGAGGACACAATCACTTCCTCATCATAGAATTCAACACACAATTTTGTTAACACGTCAGTACTCAGAAAATTGGATTTATTAGTCAGGAAACACAGTAGCTCATCGATAATAAGTCCATCTTGGGAGGGGTGAGTTGGTCCCTGGCTTGAGATTGTCTCTTCGGGAGCCATGTTGTTGTGATCACTTTTCGACGGCACTTTATTTAGAGTAAATTCACACACTCCATTAAGAAACTACTATGTCCTTTATCAGAGTGTGAACACTAGGTATTCATGCACCTATGTGACAGGTAGAGTACTTGCTGGATGGCCCATTATGTGGAAAATGTGAGGTGAAAACTGGAGTCTAATCACACCGTCACACCATACTTCTTCTTCTTCTGTCTTCTACATTGTGTTAATGTTTTATGAATACATTTGGAAAGTTCTGTTTTTTAATAACCTGCGTTCGTGCGTGTGTGTATGCCGGATGCAGCTGCTTAATCTTTATAAGTACATAACTCTAGGTGACGGAAAAGGTTCATCCGCCCTCTTTCCATTTAAAGTCTTATATTTGACCTTTAGTTTGTGTGTAAGCCGGATGCAGCTGTCAATTTTTGAAGTACAGACTTCATAAACGCGATATAGAGATATACACAATAATACTAGGCCTACTAATACAGCCACTAATAATATAAGAATTAAAATGCCCCAGAACAAGAAGCCCACCACAGAAGCCACGAGCGAACACCACACAGAAACACCCAAAGGAAAGGTCCACAGAACGAAAGGACCAGCTGACCGAGCCAGCCATTTCAGACAGGCCCAAGCCCGCAGGGCTAAGCAGCTCCAGGCTGCACCCATTTACCTTTTTTAAACTGACCATTTTCCACACCTCACGTACACTAACCCCCTCGTGTCCTACACTCCTAACTACAAAGATGATGAACAGGAATATACATTCATATTAAAAACACCCATGCCCTGTCCCGACGTTGAGCCAATGCCAACACATCAGACAGCCATAATTATATCTATGTATGTTCTTACATCCGAGAAGTAGATGTTATATATCTTAGAAGTTAAAACACCCACGCTGTCCCTAGACCTCGTATATCATTTTCCATGACGAGTATAGATATGTAACCCGTGCTCAGTCGCCCCTTGCATTGTTCCTCTAGTAACTAAGTCTATAATATTAACTGCCACCAGCATTGATACGACATAGCGAAACACCCACGCTTGTCCCTAGACCTCGTATATCATTTTCCATGACGAGTATAGATATATGTAACCCGTGCTCAGTCGCCCCTTGCATTGTTCCTCTAGTAACTAAGTCTATAATATTAACTGCCACCAGCATTGATACGACATAGCGGCACTGTCCTTGTGTCGTATTGTGCCAAGTACAGATCAACCAGGTTTCATCACCTTATTAGGACGACGACTATAATGTCATCGTTCATCGATGTATGCAATCCTTAGGTTAAGTATTTTTATCCGCCATTGTGTTCACCTTTTTCCATTTACTTTCCACAATTGTCATACGTCTTCCCCTTGCCTCCTTCGTATCCACAGTCCACACTACGCCAATTTACTTCGTGTCTTACACCTCTTACCCCAACCAGAGATTGTATAAGATAACCTGGTTACCAGTATCTGTCATAAGTACCCCGAAACAATAACTAAGTACCCCTACGAACTGCCGCTGTTGTTGGTATATTTATATTTAATAGAAAACGCAGTTCCCAGGGCCAACTAATAGTATCCATAACCCCTCGGACTGATCACATAACTCTATCTTTTCCAGACTCATATACCACCCCATAGTTGCATTCCCCGGTAGCATTTGGCTAACGTATTCTACTGCCTTTTCAAACTTCCATATCAACTGCAGCCTAATGCCACCCCCACACCCAGAGACCTTAGGGTCAAAATTCCCCTATAGCCCCCCTGCACTCCCCCCCCTCTCATTATAAGACCCCGCACTTCTCTACTCTTGTCCGACCTAGCCTCTCTCTCATACCTCTTGAAGATCCTTGAATTGTCCGTTACTAACGCTCTCCAGCTTTTTATATATATACTCCTATCCAGCCTACCTTCCCTTAGTAGGCCAGAACAACATTAGAACTTTACTAACCCCGTGCATGCCATCTATTCTCTTACAACCCATTCACAACCCTGCACCCAATGGTCGTCGGTGCGAGGCTAGCCGCCTCGCCAGTAACTAACTTCTATTGCCATACTTCCAGATAAATGTGGCAGAGTTAGCAACCCAGTCTCCACCACATCCAGCAAACCCTACAATTAACAACCAGCCGAGTAAAACCAGCTAGCTAAGGCACCTTCGGTTTTGGTATTAAGGACACCCACATCTGTCTCATACACAGAGGGTTATTACAAACACTGGTGATATGGCAAGCCCCTAGCCACAGCCGCCGGACGACTATCACAGAGAGAGGGTGCCCAGCTCCCCCTTTTTGCCCACCCGAGGAGGGAGACCCCACCCCCGCGGAGGTATACCTGGCCCCTGTTTTGACTTCCGAGTCATTGCCAGGTAGCACAGGAATTCTTCCTATCAATGAACTAACCATGCATGACTAACACCTTTACTAACCTCTATTAACTCACAATAAACCATTTACCTTTCTTGCATGCTCTGATCACTAAATTAGCACCTCAGCTATACCATAGAATGAAGATTGAACAATCTAGAGAGACGCTCCTATCACAGCTGTCCCCATCCTCCTCGCAAAGTAGATCCAGTCTCTCTCCCCTAAATACTTCCAGTATAGCCAAAATAGTACCTCTTACTAAGGCTCAGTTATATGGAAATATAAAGGCTTCCTATAGCCATGTGCCACAACAGTAAATACCATCTTACCTAGTCCCCATATCTATTGAGAGCTCAAATAAGTCCATAAGACTCGAGATCCCTACTGTCTACAGGGCCCAGAACCGAGCCTATAAATCTAGCTCCCGCCCCCAGTCAAATCAGTTGAAAGCTAGACACCAACCAGGGGTCACTACCCTGCAGTTAACTTCTAGCTCTGCCCTTGTGTTGTTCAGGAGTGAGATTCCAGAGCCGGCAGACTCCGTGGCAGATTTGGATAGAAGGACCTGCCCACGTATTTGAGAACTTCACACATATGGGCCCCCTGGACGGCCGCGGAACCAGTCGTTAGCCCCCAACATCATGGACACAAGATAACCAGGACCAGACCCATCAGACACTACCCAAGATTCCCTTTAGCAGTACTACATATTACTGTGCTGTTTAGAGATTCACTAATTAATATTTCTACGAAGTGGCTATCTCTTTGCCCCAGTATAATTCATATAACCATTCAATTAGGAAGTGCTAAGCGTATCAGTGTTCATTATTTAACAGGCGATACTAACTCTCGTAATCAACCATATGCCCAGATATTATTACCTAGAAGGAAACCCTAGTGATATCTGAAGGTTCGCCCACTGATTTGCGTTCTATGTATTTCTGAGACAAGAATAAAACTTAGATCAGTACCCCCTGAGGTTACTAGAATTCCCGTGCTCTAAAATACGCGTGTCTAATCTAGTCTGTGAACTACTACTTGTGCACCAGAGCTACCAGTAATAAATCTAACAGTGAATATGAATCTATAAGTAACATTGATGGTCTTCGGTATATAAACCTGTGGAATCAAAGCCAGTGATCAGAAGATTAATACCTGAACGTTGGAAGTGGGAGACTAGGCTCCATCCAGATCCACTTATGCTAGTGTTGTTCAATTCTATTATATTGTCTTACACAAGTATTCTGCAGTGGTATATCAATAAACGTGATCGTGTAACTTGCTACCATGTGTTTCTTTGTGTTCTCTATTCCTCATATCTTGTATTGTGCATGCAGCCTTATATACCCAGTCAATTAGAACTCACATTACCCAAGTTAAACCTGTAGAAAAACAGGGCATAACAAGAATAATACAAAATAATAATAATAATTATTATTATATTATTATAAAAAGGATTGGAACATGAGAGATGCATAAATACACATAGTAATGTTACTGATGATAATAAAAAAGAAAAATACTAATACTAATACAATTGTTAACATACAGGATTATTGAACATGAATGAGAGATTATTTATGTTTACCTTCTACTCTCCATTTTCTTTCATATTCCCAACATCTAAGTATATCACTCTTGGGTATTAATACCCCAATTTCCAACTGGAAAGAGCCGCGTGACGTCACTGACCTGCGCACCAGGCGGGAGTGAACATACCTGTTAGTCTATGTATCTTGGTCTGCAGCACCAAATCCTGTCCTCTGCGCATGCATGATGCGTGAGAATCTTAGGCCCCTTGGCACGATTTGTTTTCCTTTATACTATTATATTATCTTAACCTAACCTAACCTAACTTAACCTAACCTTAAATTAACCTAACAGTTGAGCCTAAATTAAAAAAAAGTGAGTTTGGAAGGATTCGGTGCTGCAGACATGGCCTTCCCCATAAGCCCTCCACTTAGCTCTCCCCATCCTATATCCTGACTGGTCTCGTCAAATTGCCCCATAGCAAAACATGGGGCCGAGCTGTCTCAAATAATGGGCCGAGTAACCCGAGTTGTCCAAAAGTGGGCCGAGCTGTCCGAGCCGAGTTGTCCCATGGGCCGAGTCGTCCAGTCACCTAGGCCTATATGCACTCAGAATAATCACTCTAGCTCTCTTTCTCTTACTATAGCGAAAGTAATCCACTGCAATCCATCTCAATCCATTCCAGAGGATCAAAACTGTATCTGTAAGAATATTGGTTGTCTATTGCCGGATGCCGTGGTTCCCGAAGGAGTGGCCACGAACGAAACGCCCCCATGCACTTCTGTCCCCAGTCAGTCGACGCCCTACGGCCCCTCCTCCCATCAAGCACCGCCTTTGCATTCCATCCTTCCACCTCTCACTCTCCGACGTCCTTCCACCTCACTCTCGTACACTCTCTTAGCAATTCTCTTGCTTCCCATACGTTCCACATGGCCGAACCATCTCAAGGTGTTCCTTTTCACACATTCTATTCAATCTACGTAACTGCAAATTAATTATATAAATGGGGAAATTCAATAAAGTGCTGGATAGTATGATGAGGAAAATCTTGAGGCGGTTCGGTCATGTGGAGTGTAGGCTATGTATGGAGAATGAAAGAATAACTAAATGAGTGGACAAGAGTGAGGTGGAAGGGCAAATTAAGTGGGAGAACAGACCGAGAAGAGGTGGAAAGATGGAGTTAAACGGTTCTAAGAGTGGTGATATGTTGGGTGGGAGGAGGGACTATGCCTTGGAAATCAAGCTGTCTGGCAATAGCTACTATATATAGTGAAAGTATAGTCCATTCATTATAATATGGCTCTCACACGTTCACGATCTATGCCACGACTCAACAGAACAGAACACGACTCAATCACTGCATGTGTTTCGTGGGTAAATTGGTCTCAATTTCACCCTGCAACGAATTTAATTTTCAAATTATTATTATTAATTTTTTTCTTTCAAATTCAAATAGTTTTATTGTTAGGCCTATTATGACAAAATACATAATACAAGCATAAGTTGTGTTAAAAGGTTATAACAAAGAGGACTTGATACCTATTGGTAGGCTATATATAGCCTATGTCCTGAAATACGATTATACCAAATACAAAATTGGAAGTAGTGGCGAATGAAGAAAAAAGTGATATGCACCCAAACCCAAGTAGGCCCTATAAAGAAAAATATTATCATTTTAACTAGCAGAAGTATCTGCGGTATAAGTAAATAGTATACTGTACTTAAATAAATCCAAAAATACCTAAACATACACACACATCTACATAGTATAATCACACCACCAGGCCCCAACCAATTAAGGTGGTCAGCATGATCGTGACCATACACAAACACCTGATCACAATCAGTCCTCATCCCAGGTGAATCATGAGTATTATATTAAATGGACAAGGGCCCAATGGTGCGATTAAATATATCTGCATCCCACACACATTCACACATTCAAACTATCACACACATGTACACATAGTATATAATTATCAACATCATACATATACTTAATTGCATGCATAAACAGACACTGAACTTTTATAAATATAACACTGCACATTTACAATCATACGCACACACTCACATATTTATTAATTCATACAAACTCACAAATAACATTCATAGTTACACACGTATCCATTTACCGAATAAAATACATTACCACATAGCCTACACACAACAGCTATAAAAGCAATTGAACGCAAAACCTTATAAATTCTTTGCGCTCACTAATAATAATTAGATGATAACCCAAACAATATGCCGCAGAAATCCATGCCTCCTGCCCCACACTCCCCCGTCAATATAGATATAGTGAGCGCAATAATGTAGTCCTGAACATATTAAAGGTTACACCAAGTCTTTGAATTTTAAAGCCAGGTTGGGAAGCATTTGGTGATCGAATGGGTATGGAAAATGTGCAAACTAGCATGGGAGAAGGGGAGTGCACCTGATGACTGGAAGACAGGCATAATAGTCCCCCTATATAAGGGTAAAGGGGAAAGAGGAATGTGTGGTAACCACCGAGGAATATGGCTTCTAAGCGTAGTAGGGTAGTGATTGAGAGTGAGAGTGAGAACGGAGAAATGGATAGGTGACAAGCAGGGCGGTTTTAGGAAGGGAAGAGGATGTGTAGATCAGATATTTACCCTGAATTGTGTTGTGGAGAAATATCTGGAGAAGCAACAAAAGATGTATGTTGCCTTTATGGACTTGGAGAAGGCCTATGACAGAGTAGATAGAGAAAGTATGTGGAAAGTAACTTAGAATATACGGAGTAGCTGGCAAGTTGCTGAAAGCAGTGAAGATCATGTAGGAGGGTGCAAAGGCGGCAGTACGTGTGGAGAATGAGCAGAGCGAGTTCTTTGACCTGAATGTTGGATTGAAACAGGGGTGTGTGATGTCCCTGTGGTTGTTTACTGTATATATGGATGGAGTCATGAAAGAAATACAAGGAGGAGCAGTGGATGTTGGTGTATCGCTGATAAGGGAGGGAAATGAGTGGAAGCTACCTGTACTGCTGTTTGCTGATGATACAGTTCTGATGAGCGAAAATGAATGGGAGTTGCAGGGTCTGGTAAATATGTTTGGAACAGTGTGCGAAAAACGGAATCTGAAGGTAAATGTGGGGAAGAGCAAGGTTATGGTCTTCGAAAGGGGTGAAGCCACAGAGTGTGAGGTGAAGTTGAACGGTCAGGCTATGGAGATTGTCAGCTCATTTAAGTATCTGGGCAGTGTGTTGAGTAAAGATGGAATTATGGATGAAGAAGTGCGGGAGAGGGTGCAACAGAGGAAGAGGGTTGTAGGAATGCTGAAAGCAGTAACAAGAAATAGGGTGGTCAGTATGGAAGTGAAGAAGTCCTTGCATGACAGTGTGGTAATCCCGACACTGACTTACGAAAGCGAAGCATAGACGTTGGTTGAGAGACTCGGACCAAGAGTGAGAGGGGTGGAAATTAGTTACTTGAGAAGTGCGTGCGGAGTTACATGGAGGGATAGACAGACGAATGAGGAAGTAAGAAGGTGTGGTGTGGAGGTAGATGTGCTGGAAAGTGTGAAAAGGAACACCTTGAGATGGTTCGGCCATATGGAACGTATGGGAAGTGAGAATGACTAAGAGGGTGTACGAGAGCGAGGTGGAAGGACAGAGAGGGAGAGGTAAACTGAAGGAGAGGTGGAAGGATGGAGTGAGGAAGTATATGGATGAAGGCGGTGCTGGTTGGGAGGAGGGGCATCGACTGACTGGGGACAGAGGTGCATGGGGGTGGTTCGTTCGTGGCCACCCCTTCGGGGATCACGGCGTCAGGCAATAGATAGATAGATAGATGGGGAAGCATCTGTACTATAGGCCTACTAAAGCATTGTAGTGTTTAACCAAAATGTTTTATACTACTAAGATAAGAAATTATATTGGTAATTTCCCTGAAAAAAAAAATATATATATATATATATTATTCAATGTTAATTATATTGTGAGTGATGTAAAAGAAATATGTTGTTCATAACATTTTAAGTAATGTAATAAAATAACGGGAATAGTGCCAAGATGTGTCAGTTTGGCACTGTGTGTGGTAACACACACTCACATGCATATTTTAGTATCTTATATACAAGTTATTAAGGTAAACTTGTGCCATCCATACCCTTACTTTCAGACTATCAACAGAGAAATTTAACCCCTTGAGAATTATGACACATTGTGACAGTCTATTATTAGATGATGTTATTCAGATTAGGAAGAGTATGTGGAAATCAAAGGGTTAACTGAGATAGTCTACCCTTTTAATTCCCACAGATCGTTCGTAAGCTACATCAAATCATATAATAACCAGTAGAGACTGCTAAAACGTGTTATGATCCTCAAAGGGATAATTTAGGTCGGTGTACAGGATATGGTCAGGATGTTACGGCCTTTATCGTAAGGTAACCCCATAAAGAACTCCGCTAACACACATCCATCCAGGTCCTCAGCAATGGTCATTGTACCGGTAGTAACTCAGTGGTGGTAATTGGACACATAGAATGCAGGTTTATCTTGTAGTTGGGGTCCTTTAATATGAATTATTCTTGGAGACAACTAGATATCTCACAGTTATGAACCGACTTTCACAAATGTAGGTGGGCTCATAGAAGAAGTGATTCAATTTATGAGATGATCCATAAGTGCCCCTGAACTCTCTACTTGATTGTTTACCCCTTAGATTCCTAATTAAAGATCCTTGCTATCTCGCACAAAATCTTCAAGTGCAAACCAAAACATACAATCGACGGTATCCAAATCATCATCGCAAACACCTTTCACAAACTTCTCTGCACAACCCAAGTCAATCAATCTTGAGTAATAATCACCTGGGGTGCCACACACCATAACATTATGACAGTGGATATCACCATGGATGTAACCAGCATCGTGCAGTTCCTTGACTTTGCAGTTAATGTCTTCTTCAAGCATCTCGGTGAGTTCGTTGATGCTGAATGACTGCTTACAAGCGAAATCAAACAGAGTCATGCCCTCTACATACTCCATGATGAAAACTAAGCCATCATGACTAATGGCAATGACCTTAGGTGCGCCACCAGCCCCATTTACATCATACATTACCCGAGCCTCCTCCATCAAGGCACTATCCCCATCTCGAGTACTCACTTTCATACAACATTTTACTCCCTTGAATGTAACCAAAGATACCAGGCCAAACTGACCTTCACCAAGTTCTTTGATCACCTCAACGTAACCCATCAGCTCCTTGCGAGTGTACACAAGTGTGTCCATTTCACTATTTGATAGTTTATCCTGATTAAATATATACACCAGTTATATCAGCAAACAAATATTATATTTAAAAACAAGTACATATAATATTCAAGATATAAAGTTTAGAAATAATGACTGAGAGAACGGAGTTAATCTTCTGCGTCTTGTAAGTTGTACGCAGGAATCAAAAGTGAAGATTGATGAACATTAACTGCTCAGCTAATTGTAGACATCAACCGAGTTGTCTTTATATTTTGTCTCATATTATCATTATCAAAGTGTCCCCATTGCTTTTTTAGTGTTTCGTACACCAGAAAAGGGTGTAGCTTGGTGTTGGATGCATGGGGGGGGGGGGGGGGGGGGCGCGCAGAGCAGAGCCCCCCTCAACCCTGTCCTGTATCCCACGGCCTATAACGCAAGTCTTTATAAAAAAATGGACCCAACAACTGGTTTTATAAGCTTAGCCATCCGCCACCCTAATACCCTTATACTGTATGTGTGATATGCGCAAGTCCAGCGCCCTACACATTATCAATCGAGATAGCCATTTGAAGTCGACCGCCAAGGCGGGACCGGGAAGTCACTCCGAGCGTAAAATAAAAAAAGCGACACTACTTCCAGGAACGCAACCGAGTTGTCTTTATATTTCGTCTCATATTATCATTATTAACCCTTAACTGTCGGCGCGCAACTTATGTCGTGTGAAATAAATTTGGACTAAGTGGCAGTTCACAACTTATGTTGTGCGCCATTTTCAGCACGTAATGTTGCTGAGAGAGAGAGAGCTGAGCGGTGTGAGGAGCCTAGCAACTGTATGACCGCTCACCACCACCGGGGTGGACCAACTGAAGTGAATCCCACCCTTCCCTCCCCTCTCACACTCGCTACACAGGGAATTATGTAGGGAAATTACCTAATTATTATGTTCCTTCCAACAACCAACCATACTCCTAAAATCGATTAATGACATTTACAAACACATGTGGCAGTCCGTGGATTCGAACCCAGGATGCTCACACCAAAAACCAACACCTTATACATCGCACCACGAAGACAGTTAAAGGTTGGTGGACACTGCCTACGATTTATTATGCAACTTCGAATCCTGCATATCAATCTAAGCATGTACACACATCCCAACTGCAACTCACGTAGGCTATGCATATGTGAATGGAAAGAGCAATTAATGGGGCCTTAACCACTTAGGGAAGTCCTCTCGATAAATTACTCCTGAACCAATATCAATTATTATGTTCCTTCCAACAACCAACCATACTCCTAAAATCGATTAATGAAATTTACAAACCCATGTGGCAGTCCGTGGATTCGAACCCAGGATGCTCACACCGAAAATCAACACCTTATACATCGCACCACGAAGACAGTTAAAGGTTGGTGGCAGGCTGGGAAATTAGTGTTCCAGATCTAGTTGCCCCGGGCTAGTGAATTCAGAAATTTACTTGCCCTGATATATTCCTTACTTGCCCTGATATTTTTGTACTTGCCCTGAATATGAAATTTGTTGAATTAATACAAATTATGCTATATACTGTATATACAGTATATAATGTTTTTTAGTTATTTTGTTTTATTCAATAGATTTTTTTTCTTAGGGGAATACAAAGGTTGCACATAGCAAAACAATAGCTTTCATAAGTTAGCATATAAAGACAGTGACAAAGTTACAAACAATGCAATACCATCAGATGATTAGTTATCGAATTAATATGTCAAAAATAACTAATACGGTACCAGTAAGTAATAAGCTGTCAGTGTACAGTTATATTATAGAAAACTTATGAAATCATACTCATGTTGAATATTAAGTAAGGTAAACCTCTGCAGAAAACTCATTCTGAAATCTGAACTAAATAAATAACTATCTATCTATCTATTTATCTGTCTGTCTGTCTGTCTGTCTGTCTGTCTGTATGTGTGTGTGTGTGTAAGTGTAGATATTATATTGCAAAATTCATGGTTCACATCTCTAATGAAAGCGAAGGACTAGCTTTAGTTTATTAAATATAGCTGATTTTTATATATATATATATATATATATATATATATATATATAGAAAATAGAAATATGTCCAGAAAGTGAGTGATAAAGTCATCTTTATTCGACACTCGGTACTTATTACTTAAGCCCATGGCCTCCCAACCAATGTCTGCAATGGCAGACATTAGGGGTGAAGTAGACCAGTGTTGTATTTACAACGTGAATACAAGACCCTGATCAGCATGATCGAATTGATTACACTGGTTACAAACTAAATTCACCACCACAGCCATTCCAACAGTATGATAACACACATTTCACTTGAACCCCCAAACACAAATAATAATTCGCGGTTAGACATTATCAATTACCAACACTCCCACGAAACAAGATACAAAATCGAACGAACTGAACGTTGCCTCTATGCTGGAGCTTAGTTTGTGGCCATCCCCTCAGGGATCAAGTTGTCTGGCAATAAATATAGTTTTATTTAGGCTTAGGCATACTTTACATTGTACAGTAGGAGAACAGAGACTGCAGAGTATCATATATATATTTTTGTATTAAAAATTGTGTAACTAAATCCTTAAGATTGTTTATAAACACATTTTTGTAACATTAAGTAAATATCTTAGGTAGAAAACATAGGTGGAGTAGCTTACCAACAATTTTCACTTAAGAGGCGAGTCAATAAGAGAAATCTATCGTCTGACAGACTGACTAGGCTAGATACAAAAAAGTTAACAAACTATTTTAAACAACGGTTTTACCTAGTTGTACTTGTTGATGGTGGTTGTTTTAGTGTTAAGAATCTTGTCAAGGAAGCCTGTTATTTCTTAGACACACTCATTATAGTACATTTTCTCACTAAACACGTGCTTCCCCGGCGACAATTGAAACACTAATGTTATTGATAAAGAGCGGCGAGCGAGCCGCCTATTCGGAAGTACCTCTTCTCTATCCAACCGTCCAACGGTTATAATATTATGTAGGCCTACGGGGGGGGGGGGGGGGGGGGGGAGGAGGAGGAGGAGGAGGAGGAGGAGGAGGAGGAGAGGAGATAGAGAGAATAGTGACGTGAAATTAACGTGAATCGAAAACCAGCCGTTACGTTACCAGTAACCAATGGTCGTTGAAAGTGGAAATAGTAGATACATCTGCCTGTCTCTTATACTTTATTTATATTTATGGAAAGTGTGTATGTTTGTTTTTATATTAATTTTAGCATTTTTCAAGGGTTAAAAGGCAAAAAATTCGACTTGTCCCCCGGGCAACCGCCGGGCAGACCAACATTAAAAAGCACTTGCCCGGCAACATATCCGGGCTAGCCGGGCTGCCGGGCTATACCTAATTTCCCAGCCTGGTTGGTGGACACTGCCTACGATTTATTATGCAACTTCGAATCCTGCATATCAATCTAAGCATGTACACACATCCCAACTGCAATTACAGGGTTTTTGCACTCGTGTTGCACGATCGTTGCAAGAGAACCAGTGGTCGTACAAGGATGGTTCGGGTGTCATTGGAAAGCTCTGTTTACGCCCTTTCAGGGATAGATACTTGTTTTACGCTCTGGGTCTTATTTAGGCATGAAAATGATCACGTAAACAACCCTATTTAGGGTAAAACCCCCCCGCTGGGAGGTACGATCAAATAGACCACCTAGGCTGCTCGTAAGGGGTTAAAGTGTCCCCATTGCTTTTTTAGTGTTTCGTACACCAGAAAAGGGTGTAGCTTGGTGTTGGATGCGTGGAAACCTAAAACAAATATGTATTAAATCGTTGGCGGTACCTGTCAAATAGGTGTCCAGTAACTAAAATCGTACCCTATTACCGGACCAGAAAAAGGTGTAGCTTGGTGCTGGATGCGTGGAAACCGAAAACAAATATGTATTAAATCCTAGGTGGTACCTGTCAAATAGGTGTCCAGTAACTAAAATCGTACCAAAAATATGTATTAAATCGTTGACAGTACCTGTCAAATAGGTGTCCAGTAACTAAAATCGTATCTTAAATAATCTAAAATAGGTGCACTTAATGTATATTTAATGGTTACCCATAAAAATACAATTTTCTATCATTCTTGGAGCTGAAGAAAACTAGTAAACATTTAAGGATGGCTCAACTATTATGTTTGAAATATTTAGGACCAGCATAAGGCTTTACTTGGGCAGTATATTGTGCGGGAGATGTGCAGGGGGTGATGGAATAAGGACAAAGTTGAGGAGAGGATAAAACAGAGTAGGCCTATCAGCCAAGAGTTATCCAGAGAAAAGAAAATGTCGGTTTATGACGCATTTACAGTGTATTCTGGCTATTATTAGACCATTGTATACAGCTTAGGAGGGATATGTGTGATTCAAAGGGTTAATCGAGATTTACTTACCTATTTGATTGCTAAGCTGTATACAATCGTCTATTTATAGTCATAATTAAATTAATAAAATGCGTCATAATACTAAAATGGCTAATGCTATCAACATTCTTGATCATGTCATACTTATAGATTTATATTAAAATGTTAATTTATCGTATATTTCGAACAGAAGTAATGGCCTTACTGACCATGTCACAGCTTGCGGCAAACTTTCCTTCAAACCGGATACGAACCTTGGTCGGCAACCCATCTAGGGGAGATAATCTTATAAAATTCTGGGTGGATGGCTCATTAGCCTTGGTCGGCAAGCTGTCTAGGTGAGTATAAACCTTATACAAATCCTTACTGCTTAGCCTACCTAAGGGTGAAGCAGGTTAGTGGGTAGGCTATAGCCGCACACCACTGTAGAAAAATAGTGCTAAAAAGATACATAGAAGGCCTCGGAATCAGACGGACCCTAAGTTGAGTGGTCAATCCTGTAAGTCCTTCAGTAAACTGGCATGGGTTATCCTAACAGGGTAAGGGTTCCGCTTGGGGGCATTTTGTGTATGGCCACCCTCATAAAGGGAAGTAAGGCGTCCGGCATTAGATAGATAGAGTAAAAAATGGCTTGTGTCAAGGCGTAGCCGGATAGAAATACTCGGCCGATCCCATAAGAAGAAGAAGAAGAAGAATCCGCCTTTGGTTTTGTCTCCAGATCATCCAGCCTTACAACATCCATCTTGTACAATTGTGTTATTAAAAAGGTGAGGCAGACAAAGGAACAGATGGGCCACCATTAGAAAGTGAACAGGCTCGTTCTTTGTAAACTACCAGGTAGCCACTGAGGACCAAGTAAAATGTCAGGAGTTATAAAAAAAAAAATCTTTATAGTCAAGACTCCTTCAGTGGTGCGGCCGGTGTCCCAACAACCCAGTGGGTTACGGGATTGAACTGAACAAGAACAATTGCAGTCAGCAACAGTGGTAAGGTTCCAAGTTTGATTCCTAAGTTCAACTACATATATGCTCATTTATGTTCACCACGATGCTAGTGGTACTGAAGAGAGCGACACCCCCCATTGTTGGTTGTGATTTGGTGTAACAGACTGTTTGAAGGGGCAACACGCTTCCCTGGTGAAGATGGATTGATCTGACATCATTTGAAGGCTCTCTTGAAGATATCTGTGAGATTCCCTTCATATAAGTTGGATTGAGATGAATAGGTGATTTCTTGGCACCATAGTTCTAATCAATCTACCATATTTAGTTGATATAGGACTCTGTGGAGGTAGCTATAGTCCGTTCATTCTAGGTTGGGCAGAAATCGTAACCCCTAACCTCTCGTAACTCAAAAAGGACTAGAGTAATCGATCTAATATTTCTACCAAATAGGAATACTTGACTAGGGAATATCCGAATATGTGTATAAATTGACGGCTCATTTGCTCTAGCCCTGTTTGAGTTACAGAGGTTAGAGTTTACAATGTCTGCCCATGATATAGAGGTTATAATTAATGATAAGCCAATTTCTGTTTCATTCTTACTACCAAACAATTATACTCAGTGAAATATGAGAAATCCAGGACAGAGTGAAGAAGGACACAAGGAGCAACAAGAAAGAAGGAGAGAAGAGATAAAAAGAACCATGAAGCTCACAAGAACGGGAAGACAACATTAAGAAAGAAGGAGAGGAGACCAGAAAACGGGAAACCCACGAGAGCGGGAAGAAACATTTAACTAAAGACAGAGGAATAAGAATAAACGCCATTCGGGAGATAACATCACCACCGAGGAGAGACAGAAACAACAACCCAAAACCAGGACGCACCACCAGGGGAAGAAGACACGCCACAGCCCTGAGGAACAAAAGAGAAGTGAGCCACACCTGGCCACAGCCCGGTTGCCCGCCAAATTTGAAAGAAATCGCAAAGACCCTTCTCGCTCGCAGCGCAACTACCCAGGCTGTGCTCGTGCTGCGGGGGTCCACACCTCAAGACATTTAAATAGACACATTAACCTCCATGCCCTTCTTGCCGCCAGATACCTGGCCCCTGACTATGATGCTGAACGTGTGACTAGGTGAGCGAAACCAAAAGAGAACAGACAGGGTGGAAAAGGAGTAGCTGCAGATCTCTAGGTGCAATGTGATTTGCCAGTACTCTGGTTAGTGCAGTCTAACATCATCTAGCCCTATCCAATCTCCTGATCTAAATCCATCTGCGAGTACACTGGTTAGTGCTGAGAAATATCCTACATAACTTGGAGCTTCCTAGATTGTCCCTCTAGCCTAAGGATAGCAAGGAAGAATTGTATAGTAACGAAGGTTGCCTGTGCACTGGCCCGTGCAGCTCTAGTTACCGTACAGATCCTGGGCATTGACCTACTGCCAGTACACTGGTCCGAGCAGTCTGTTGATCCTCAGTTCTGAACTCTAGCTTGCTACCAGTACACTGGTCCATGTAGCCTGTTAAAACTCAGCCCTGGGTATTGACCTTCTGCCTGTACACTGGTCAGCGTGTGCAGTTGGTTAGTTCCAGCCTTTGGGTAGAGGTTTGTTGCCAGTACACTGGTCAGCGCAACAGCTTAGACTCGAGTAGGAAATTGCTAAGTCACCAGCTAGTACACTGGTCTGTGCTTCTAAGCAAGTTCTCTGGCCCTCCTGACTTATATCACTTATCCCCTGGATAGCAAGGAGTCCAGTGTGTAACGAGATCTCCTGGAGGACGTTGCCCGAGAACCACTACCAACCCTGCCGTAGAACCTGATGGGGCGGCCACGGATGATTCATATCCAGGCTCCTCTGTCATCCATCAGCCGGCACCCCTCCTCCCACCCAACACCATTTTAACGCTTATTTCTCTCAATTTCATCCCTCCACCACATCGGTCTGCCTCTCCCTTTCTTCCCTTCCACCTCACTCTCTCATACACTCTTAGTAATGTTCTCACTTGTCATACGCTCCACATGACCAAACCACCTCAAGGTGTTCCTCTTCATACTCTCCAGCACATCCACATACACACCACACCGCTCTAGCATTTCCTCATTCATCTGCATATCTCTCCATGTGGCTCCCCACACACTTCTCAAGTAACTCATTTCCACCTCTCTCACTCTTGATTTGTTTCTCCAGCAATGTCCATGCTTCACCCCCGTTCATCGATGTTGTGATTACCACACTTATTTCTATGCTCACCACCTTATTCCTTGTCACTACTTTCAGCATTCCTAAATTCTTCCTCTCCTGCTATACCCTCTCTCACACTTCATCCTCTTTACTCCCATCTTTACTCCTCATACTGCCCAAATACTTAAAAAAAATGACATTTTCCATTGCCTGATCATTCAACGTAACTTCACACTCTGAGACTGCATCCCTTTCAAAGACCATACACTTACTCGTCACCATATTGATCTTCAGGTTCCCTTTTTTACACATACCACCAAACATATTTACCAAACTCTGCAAATCCCTCATTATCACTCATCAAAACCGCACCATCAGCAAACAGCAGCACAGGCAACTTCCCCTCATTCTCTTCCCTCTACCAGAAGTAATCCAACATCCACTG
The DNA here is from genome assembly GCA_032716605.1 of Paralithodes platypus. NCBI lineage: Eukaryota > Metazoa > Arthropoda > Malacostraca > Decapoda > Lithodidae > Paralithodes > Paralithodes platypus. The sequence continues at coordinate 18,937,215 of CM064504.1, forward strand.
CTCTCAATTCCTTATTTCACAACTGTACTTGTAATACATAAATTCCAAACTGAATTTAAATATCTCTCTCTCTCTCTTTCCCCACCTTCCCCTCTTCGTTATTTCCTTCCTTACATTTCCTCTGTTTTTTCTTCTATTGTTATTCTCTTTTACCTTTCTTCTTTATCTTTTTCACTTTGTTAATTCTCCTCCCCTTCATTCCTTTTCCTTTACTTCCTTCTCTTCTTAGTATACCCTCGTTCCATACTTTATACACGCCTATGTCACTTTTCGTTTTCTCTCTATTAACTTCCATGCCTTCTTTCCCTTCTCTTTCCCTTTATTCCTTTCGTTTTTCTTTTTTCGTCTATCAGTCTCTCCTTCCCTTCCTCATTTCCTTCACATTATCTTTCTTTTCCTCCCTCCGTTTGTATTCCTTCCTTCCCATCCCCCTTTACACATTTTCTCCCTTCATATATTTGGTTATTTCACTCTCTTTATTTCTGTAGTTGCTTTGTCTTTGTGCCTTTACATTTCCTATGTTTCTGTTATCTCTCTATGCATGCTTATTCTCGGCTTCCTTGTATTACTATTTTTTTCTTTCCTTGCGTTTTCATAATTTTAGTTCAATTTTTCCTGCATTTCTTCTTTCTTTCCCAAATTGGCTTCCTTCCTACTTTAGTTTTCTCTGCCCCCATACATGGATCGTTGTTTTCTTGCATATTCCCCCCCCCCCCACCCTCTCTCTCTCTCTCTCTGTCTCTCTCCTTCTTCTTCCTTTCTGTTCTTTTCTCCTTGTCTTCCTCACCTTATTTATTGTTTCCTTTCTTTTTACTTCTAAATCCTCGATTAATTTCATTCGTTCTTCCTTATTTTTCACACACACACAAACACACACACACACACACACACACAAGCGGTGGTGTGTTTATCGGTACACACGTTAATAATGCATGCTTACGAGGACATTTTTCTGTTTTTAATCCTAAATATAACTATCTAGATAAAACTTAACCTTACCTAACCTAACCTAACTTACCTAACCTAACCTAAAACAATCCATTTCAACGTATTTAAAAGAGGTGTGTACACTTAAACTGTTGCCCCAAACCTCATGTACTGTACCTACAAACCTGCATATTTAGTCAATTTTGTACCTTTAAGCACACCACCGCTTGTACACACACACACATACTGTACAATGTACATACACAGACACACTCACTCACACACACACACACGCACACAGACACCCTCTCTCCCCGGCTGCATTTTTGCGTGTGTGATATATAGGAGAGTATGGTGGGAGGGAGATTACACGGTGCCAGGTGAACGGGTTACGAGGAGCCACCGGGAACAGTTACTATCTCAGAGCCCTTGCGGTTCATTCTGAGGAGATACTTGATATGGAAGTCAAGAGTTAGTTCATACTGTTTTGCTAATGAAGCACTTACAGTCTCTGAAGGAAGATTGTTAAAGGTAAAGCAGATCTCATTTGTGATCAAATGTTCACATATTAAATGTTAAATCACTTAAACTTAGTCATGGTGAGTGTAGTATTTTTAAAGATAAATACTTTGTTATAATCTATAGACATTATCATATCCATTTAGTATCTCAAATACTTCAATGAGTTGGTCTTGTAGTTGCGAGCTTCCAACGAAAAATGGCTGAGCTCTCAACCAATTCTCGTAGCTTTGTCTCGTAATCGATAATCGATGGAATTAGCTTCATAGCCCTAGCTTGCAGTCTTTATAATTGCGCTGTATCTTCTTAAGTGCTCGCGTCCGTCTATTGTATTGCATTTTCCAGAAATAACTATTTTAGAGCACCATAGAGCGTATGAGAACTGTCTTTAAATATATCCCTATATTTTTGTTTGTGGTTGTGTCTATTTCAATGCATTGCCTGGAAAACATATGATCTTTGCTAATCAGAACACTATTTTTTTTAGTTATGTATTCCTAGACATTGTCCGACGCTATACATCACCTTGCACTTCTCCAGTGGCATCTGCCATGTCTCCAGACATTCAGCTAAGCAGAGTTGTTCAGCCCCCTCACCACTGCTTTACTATACTGTATGTGTATTGTCTTTTGCGAACTTGGACATCACTCTAACTATATAGATCATCATCAATGTCACAGACAATAATGATGAACCGATCCCAGTGGAGCTGCAGGACCAACAGTATAGGAATTCACTGGAAACCTCCACCTTTCATTTGTCAAAGCTCGTTACTTTATACCAGATAAATAAACCTCTCTTAAGATAGTTATATATGCTTATGTACTGGTGTCCAGTTTACTTAGAGACTCCTTTTCATTTTTGTACATCTTAGTAAAATATATATATGGCCCATCCCTGTCATACTTAACTTATATATATATTGCTTGGGAAAATTTATGTAAGTGAATAAGGCATAATTGGACGCCTAAATCCTTGATGGGAATGCATAGTTAAGTTGTAGGCTTCCTTTGTCTTCCTTTTCAAACTTCTGAGGCTATATCTCTTGTGAATCATTATGGTTAAGTGTAATTTGATAAGCTTAGAGGAGATTATTGTAGCTTGTTGTTCCAGAAACCTTTCCTTTCATCACCATGAAGCCTAATCTGAGCTAAACTTTCCAAAAGACCTTCACAGTTTGTTCGGTGAAAGTCAAGTTCCCTACTTTGAAACCCAACAAGATTTTCCAACAAACAAGTTAGTAACACAATTTTTCGTCAGTGGTAAACACAAGATCTAATATGTTCTTGCCTCTAGTGGCTTGTTTTCCTAGGAGTCTTGATTTTGCCTTCAGCAGATCTGTCTACTCAGTTGCCAACATTTTAAGGGGAGGCTGGCCGTTTGTTTGGTCTATTAATTAATGTATTCATATATTTTTTTAGTTTCCTTCCTAGACCTCCATCAAACTTAGAAAATCACCCCCTAGACCCCCTTCAAGATAAATTTGTAAATTTTTCGGTAGAAAAACTTCCCGGCCGAAGGCCGGTTCTTCTTAAAATTGCAGGCTCGCTATCGCTCGCCAGGAAAAAATCGATACCTAAATGGCACGAAAGGTCTTAAAATTTACAAGGAAATGGGGCGAAAGGTGTTAAAATCGTCAAACTATTGGGCCGAACGTCTTATAATCTCAAAACTAGTGGGGCTAAACATTAGGGAGAAGGGGGTCCAGAAAAGCGGTCTGCCTCCCTTTAAGTTGCATAGAATATTGCTGGTCTACACACTCCATACATCGATGCTACCACAGAGGATCATTTATATCAACAAGGTGATGTAGGGGCAAATATAAAATAAACATAAAACATAGGAAAAGTGGGGATTGGGCCTGAGCATATAGATAGATAGATAGATAGATAGATAGATAGATATAGGGGCATGTACACTAGAACTATTCTATAAATCAAGTTGCCTAAGAAAAAGTACATACCTAATATATTATCTCATGCTCCGAACAAATTTAGCAGCCAAATTATTTCAAGAATTTCCGATGAAGATTTCACATCAGAGTTCTAACGCCATCCCACACGATCCGGTTTTTGTGGAAAATTCTATATACAGACATATATATGTCCCATACGTAATCCCTACTACTACTACTATACAAGAGAGAGAGAGATAGAGAGTTCAAAATATTAAAACCATACTTAAATGTAATTACTGTAATATATTTATTAGTGTATTGAGATACAGTAGCACAGTAAATTACGGTGGGTATTAATATATTCCATTCGTAAACCCTTGCATTTTTCTCTGACCCATTTTCTGAGAAAAAAAATCCACGTTTTACTTGTATGTTATTTACCCGTTATTAATTAGAAACACATTTACGTGTATAACTAATTACTAGTTCAGTAAGCTTAGCATGTCATATGGATTTTTACATTTCAAATTCCTTTCATGTAGTTATACACGTAAAAATATAGTGTAATGATGGTAATGGTGATTATATAGCTATACCCTGTTCCAAATATAGTGTAATGATGGTAATGGTGATTATATAGCTATACCCTGTTCCAAATATAGTGTAATGATGGTAATGGTGATTATATAGCTATACCCTGTTCCAAATATAGTGTAATGATGGTAATGGTGATTATATAGCTATACCCTGTTCCAAATATAGTGTAATGATGGTAATGGTGATTATATAGCTATACCCTGTTCCAAATATAGTGTAATGATGGTAATGGTGATTATATAGCTATAACCTGTTCCAAATATAGTGTAATGATGGTAATGGTGATTATATAGCTATACCCTGTTCCAAATATAGTGTAATGATGGTAATGGTGATTATATAGCTATACCCTGTTCCAAATATAGTGTAATGATGGTAATGGTGATTATATAGCTATACCCTGTTCCAAATATAGTGTAATGATGGTAATGGTGATTATATAGCTATACCCTGTTCCAAATATAGTGTAATGATGGTAATGGTGATTATATAGCTATACCCTGTTCCAAATATAGTGTAATGATGGTAATGGTGATTATATAGCTATACCCTGTTCCAAATATAGTGTAATGATGGTAATGGTGATTATATAGCTATAACCTGTTCCAAATATAGTGTAATGATGGTAATGGTGATTATATAGCTATACCCTGTTCCAAATATAGTGTAATGATGGTAATGGTGATTATATAGCTATAACCTGTTCCAAATATAGTGTAATGATGGTAATGGTGATTATATAGCTATACCCTGTTCCAAATATAGTGTAATGATGGTAATGGTGATTATATAGCTATACCCTGTTCCAAATAAGCAGGCCAAAGATCTTGAATAGTAACTTCTATAACTCACAAATGACTAGAGTAATCGAACAACTAATATTCATACCATTTGGGAAGGGTCAGCCAGGGAATAGGTGTGGGAATTTACAGCCCATTTGCTCCAGCCCTTTTAAAGTTACAGAGGTTAGGGTTCACGGTTTATGGCCTACCTATTTGGAACAGGGTGTAGTTGTTTGAAGGTCTGCTAAAGCGGTGGTAGCAGTAATGATGATAGTGGTAGTAATGATGCTGGTGGTAGTGATCGTATCAGTAGTAGTGGTGTTGAAGTTATAGTAGGGGTGGTAGTGGTAATGGTGGTAGTTGTGGTAGTAAGAGAGGGAATAGTGGTGATGGTAGTGATGATATTGAGGGTGGTGGGTAGTGGTGACTGGTGGTGCAGCAGCAGTATATAGGGTGGGTGGGTATGACGATGGTAGTGGAGGTGGTGACAGTGGTGATGGTGGTAGCGGGAGTGTTAATAGTTGTGGTACTGGTGATAAGGGTAGGTACTATTGATGGTAGTGTTTGTGGTACTGAGGTGGTAGTGGTCAAAGCGGGGATGGTAAAAGGGAGTAGAAGTGAGGGGGGGGGGGGGGGGGCGTTGTAAGAGGTTGAGGTGGCAGTGGTTTGGTGGTCAAAGTGGTGCTAGTGATGGTAGTGAGAAGTGGGGATAATGGTGGTGGTAGTGATGATAGTGGTACGTTGGGTTGTGATAGATGTGGTGGTAGTAAGGCTTGTGGTGACTGGTGGTGGTAGTAGTTGTGATGGTGGTGACAGTGGGTGGTGATAGTAGAGACAGACAGTAGTGATGGTGGTGACAGTGGGTAGTGGTGGTGATAGTATAGACAGTGATGGTGGTGACAGTGGGTGGTGGTGATGATAGGGTGGGGTGGGTATGGTAGTGAAGGTAATGGTAGTAGAGGCAGTTAGTGGTGTCAGTGGATGGTACCCATAGTGGTAGAGGGGATGCGAAATGGTGGCAGAGGTGGTGGTGGGAGAATAGGTGGTGGGTGGTAGTGATGATGGTGTTGGTGACAGCTAGTGGTAGTGGTGGTGACAGTGGGTGGTGGTGGTGGTGGTGGTGGTGGTAGTGGTTGTTATTGTTGTTGTTGTTGTGGTGGTGATGTTTTTTTTTTTTTTTTTTTTTTTCTATGTGATTGAGGGAGGCAAAAGGCATAACTGCCTATAGCGAGTGCCTCCCCCATAGTTGAAAGAGTGACAGGGCCAAAATCAAGGGACGTTCGAGCCAAAATGCCTGGACACACGGAGTTTGAAGCAATTTAAGTCATAGGAAGAGGGACAGACTGATTCTGGGAGAGAGTTCCAGAGCTCAGCTGTTGAGTAGAAGAAAGTTTGAGAGTAACGTTTCACTCTTGGGTTGGAGAGTTGCACAGAGTAGGGGTGGGATTGAGTTGCAAGACGGGTACCACGTGCCCTACGTAAAGGAGGTGGTATGCACTGGGATAGCTCTGAGGAACACTGATTATTATAGTAGCGATAGAATAGCGAGAGAGATGCAACATTGCGGCGGAGAGAGAGAGATTGCAGAGAGTTGGTGAGTGGACGGGAGTTAATGATACGAAAGGCCTTCCTTTCAACTTTGTCTAGGAGAGCGGTGTGAGAGGAACCTCCCCACACATGTGAACAATACTCAATACAAGGGCGCACTATGCCCCTGTACAGAGCAAGAAGCTGTGCAGGGGAAAAGAACCCCCTAAGGCGGTTGAGCACACCAGGTACTACTGGTTATGGTGGTGGTAGTGATCACAGTGGGTGGTGGTGGTGGTGATGGTAGTGGTAGTTGTGGTAGGGGTGACAGTGGGTGGTGGTGGTGGTGACAGTGGGTGATGGTGGTGATAGTGGGTGGTGGTGGTGGTGACAGTGGGTGGTGGTGGTGACAGTGGGGACAGTGGGTGATGGTGGTGACAGTGGGTGGTGCTAGTGGTGGTGACAGTGGGTGGTGGTGGTGGTGGTGGTAGTGGTTGTTGTTGTTGTTGTTGTTGTGGTGGTGATGGTACTACTGGTTATGGTGGTGGTAGTGATTACAGTGGGTGATGGTGGTGGTGATGGTAGTGGTAGTTGTGGTAGGGTGACAGTGGGTGGTGGTGGTGGTGACAGTGGGTGGTGGTGGTGACAGTGGGTGGTGGTGGTGGTGGTGACAGTGGGTGGTGGTGGTGGTGACAGTGGGTGGTGGTGGTGACAGTGGGTGATGGTGGTGACAGTGGGTGATGGTGGTGACAGTGGGTGGTGGTGGTGGTGGTGACAGTGGGGACAGTGAGTGATGGTGGTGACAGTGGGTGGTGCTAGTGGTGGTGACAGTGGGTGGTGGTGGTGGTGGTGGTGGTGAGCGGCAAGAGAATCAGTCAGTCTTTTAGTGTCAGTGGTGAGTGTTGGTGCTCCGCCTCTCTCTCTCTCTCTCTCTCTCTCTCGTCAGTTGCTAAGTAATATAAAACACCTCTCATTCATTAAGCTACTCACTCATACACCTGTTATTATTCCGCACACACTTGTTATTCGTCCAGTTACTTATTCATGCACCTGTTATTTATTAAGCTACTCAAGCACACACCTTTTATTTAACTACGCACCTGTCCTCAGTTCAGTTATTCAACCACCCACCAGTAATCAGTTCAGTTATTCAACCACCCACCTCTAATCAGTTTAGTTATTCAACCACACACCTGTCATTCAACCACACATCTGTCATCAGTTCAGTTATTCAACTCTACACCTGTTAATTAACTACACACCTGTCAACAAATATTTCGGCCCCTCCTCTCTATCCTTTCGCCCCTCGAAAAAACAAAAAAACAAAACAAAATGTGAAAAGCTTTTCGTCGATGTTTACGATAATTACCATGAGGCATACTGGTTACCTAAGAGCTTTACACAACAAATAAGATAACAATTAACAGCTTAAGGACTTATAACCCCTTAAATTTAAGATGTTATTTTTAAAATGCATGAACGAAATTGAATCGAAGTTGGTGAAAGCATTCTTTGGATACTAACTTATTATTGGTCAATTCGCCAACTAGACCCAATTCGACTGCTTGGCCTAATTCAACCTCGTTGGCCCAAGTAGAAATACAACCGCCTCAGTCCCATTCTAGTTGTTTTTAAAGCTGATCCCCAGGCTGTCTGACCGAGCAGCCCCAAGGTCCCGAGCAAGGCCAAGGCCATAACTGAGCGTCCCCACAGAATACTCCCAGCTATACCACTAAGAATGTCCAGGTGACCAAAGCTGCTCCCAGGCGAGGCGCTGAGGTGAGTGCGGAAACGCCCAGGACACCGAAGCCCCTCCCAGGGCCCTGTGCTCCTTAACAATTATGAAGGAAAAGTTAAGGGGCAAGGGAAAAATGTGACGCTTTGGCTCCCAGTCTAGAGGTCAAGCCACGGAAAAGAATCCGCCACTAGAGATCTAGAAAATACACAAGTGAAAGGAACAGTCAGAGTACGCAATGGGTATGGCAGAGAATGCGCAACTCTCACTCTGATAGACCAGCTGATCACAATGACCATTCACATTCTAGTTGATTCAACTGCTCATCCCAGTTCTAACTCTTGGCACAATTACACTGCTTGCTTCAATTACACTGCTTAGCCCAAATCGACCACTCACCACCATTCGACCTCTCAGGCCAATCAATCGCTCAGCTCTCAATGAGCCAGTTGATGGTCCTATTTGAAAACGATGCCCAATTCAATCGCTCAGCTCAATTTGACTGCTTGCCCCGGTTCAATGTCTTGACCCAGTTCTATGTTTTGACCCAGTTCATTGTCTTGACTCTTAACCCAGTTCAATGTCTTGACCCAGTTCTATGTTTTGACCCAGTTCAATGTCTTAACCCAGTTCTATGTATTGACCCAGTTCATTGTCTTGACTCTTAACCCAGTTCTATGTTTTGACCCAGTTCTTTGTCTTGACTCTTAACCCAGTTCTATGTTTTGACCCAGTTCTTTGTCTTGACTCTTAACCCAGTTCAATGTCTTAACCCAGTTCTATGTTTTGACCCAGTTCATTGTCTTGACTCTTAACCCAGTTCAATGTCTTGACTTAGTTCCATCACTTGTCCTAGACCAGGGGTCGGCAACCTGCGGCTCAGGAGCCTCATGCGGTTCTTTCAGGACACTTGTGTGGCTCCAGAACCTTCAGAAATAATAATTATTCCTTCAAAACGAAGGTATCATTAAACACATTCAACATTGGATTTTTGTTATTCAACTTCGAAAAGATCTACAGTATAGGCATAAATTGTTATGATTTCTAGAAATGTGAGACATGTCTTTCCATAAGCATTGTGAATACAAGTAAATTAAACAATACCACTATAGTTTGTTTTTTCAGAAGTAGGGTATATGCTCTTATTTCTGTAGATTTCGGTTTATTATACCAAATCTTTTGTATTGCGGCTCCAACGGTACAACATTATTATGAAACTTTTGTATTGCGGCTCCAACGGTACAACATTATTATGAAACTTTTGTATTGCGGCTCCAACGGTACAACATTATTATGAAACTTTTGTATTGCGGCTCCAACGGTACAACATTATTATGAAACTTTTGTATTGCGGCTCCAACGGTACAACATTATTATGAAACTTTTGTATTGCGGCTCCAACGGTACAACATTATTATGAAACTTTTGTATTGCGGCTCCAACGGTACAACATTATTATGAAACTTTTGTATTGCGGCTCCAACGGTACAACATTATTATGAAACTTTTGTATTGCGGCTCCAACGGTACAACATTATTATGAAACTTTTGTATTGCGGCTCCAACGGTACAACATTATTATGAATCTTTTGCATTGCGGCTCCAACGGTACAACATTATTATGAAACTTTAAAAAAATGGCTCTTCTGGCTTTAAGGGTTGCTGACCACTGGACTAGACCATATACCTATCAGTCAATCACCCACTCAAACAGTCGATCGCTCACCCCAATTCAACTACTTGGCTCATAGTCATTCATACGGTCATTTATACACAGTCATTCATATGGTCAGTTATACAGTCATCCATACGGACAGTCATACAGTAATTCATATAGTCAGTCAACCATACAGTTGAAAAATACACTCATTAATTATATAATCACTCAGGCAGTCACCTATATAGTCATACATACAGCAAATCATAGTCACTCATATTCACCCATACATCTAACCATACAGTCACTTATACAGTCAGCATACAGTCACCCACAGTCACTAATACATTCACACATACAGTATCTTATAGTCCCACATACAATCAGTCACATAGTCACCCATACAGTCACGTATATAGTCAGTCATGCAGTCACTCGTACAGTTACTCATACATTCAGTCCCATAGGCATCCATACAGACACATATATAGTCAGTCATAGTCACTCATACAGTCATTCGTACTGTTACCCATACAGTCAGTCACATAGTCACCCATACAAGCGCTTATATAGTCGGTCATACAGTCAACCATATAGTCACTAATACAGTCACCCATCTATATATATCACTCATACAGTCACCCATACATTCAATAATACAGTCAACAATAGTCACTCATATAGTCCCCATATAGTCACTAATACAGTCACCCATCTATATATATATCACTCATACAGTCACCCATACATTCAATAATACAGTCAACAATAGTCACTCATATAGTCCCCATATAGTCACTCATACAGTCACCCATCTATATATATCACTCATACAGTCACCCATACATTCAATAATAGTCAACAATAGTCACTCATATAGTCCCCATATAGTCACTCATACAGTCACCCATCTATATATCACTCATACAGTCACCCATACATTCAATAATAGTCAACAATAGTCACTCATATAGTCCCCATATAGTCACTCATACAGTCACCCATCTATATATATCACTCATATAGTCACCCATACATTCAATAATAGTCAACAATAGTCACTCATATAGTCCCCATATAGTCACTCATACAGTCACCCATCTATATATATCACTCATATAGTCACCCATACATTCAATAATAGTCAACAATAGTCACTCATATAGTCCCCATATAGTCACTCATACAGTCACCCATCTATATATATCACTCATATAGTCACCCATACATTCAATAATAGTCAACAATAGTCACTCATATAGTCCCCATATAGTCACTCATACAGTCACCCATCTATATATATCACTCATATAGTCACCCATACATTCAATAATAGTCAACAATAGTCACTCATATAGTCCCCATATAGTCACTCATACAGTCACCCATCTATATATATCACTCATATAGTCACCCATACATTCAATAATAGTCAACAATAGTCACTCATATAGTCCCCATATAGTCACTCATACAGTCACCCATCTATATATATCACTCATACAGTCACCCATACATTCAATAATAGTCAACAATAGTCACTCATATAGTCAACCATATAGTCACTCATACAGTCACCCATATACAGTATATCACTCATAGTCACCCATACATTCAATAATACAGTCACCCATAGTCACTCATATAGTTACTCATACAGTCACCCATATACAGTATATCACTCATAGTCACCCATACATTCAATAATACAGTCACCCATAGTCACTCATACAGTCGTCCATAGTCGTTCATACAGTCACCCCTACTCATCACTCATAAAGACACTCATACAATCACTTATTGTCATCACTCATACAATCAATCATTGTCATCACTCACACAATCACCTATACAGTTGCTCTGACACCAGTGTAATGCCGGGTGATTAAGGAGTTTTGTCCCCCGAAAACATCTGGGTTTGTGTGTGTGTGTGTGTTTTTCTTTTTCTTTTTTAAGTAAAATATATTTTGTTTATACATCCTGGTATGCTATAATTTGATGAGGAGATTTTCGGGCATTACAACTCATACAGTCAGTCATGCTGTACAGCCACTCATACAGTCAGTCATGCTGTACAGTCAGTCATGTTGTATAGTCACTAATACAGCCATTCATGCTATATAGTCACTCATACAATCGTGTATGCAGTCAGTCACACAGTCACTCACCCACATTATCCCCACTCACTCTCTCTCTCTCTCACACACACACACACACACACACACTTTTACCATTCGTACATCTTCATATATCCCATCATAGTGTTTGTTTCTGCTCTCGCCCCCTTGTTCCTTATCATCCTACTCCTCCGTTTATTCTTACTCCTTTCATTTCTACTCCTCCTCCTCTTCTTCTTCTTCCTCCTGTTGTTGTTGTTCTTCTTTTTCTTCATAACCTTCATCATCATCGTCTCCCGTTCTAATATTTCTCTTCTTTTCTCCTATTTCTGTTTCTCCTCTTTTTCCTCAACCTCCTTCTCCTCCTATTCCCTCCTCCTTCCCTTTCTCCTCCTCCCCCTCTTTTGTTTCTCTCTTCTTCTCCTCCTCCTCCTACTATTCTCTTTTCCTGCTCCTCATTCACTTTCTCCTCCACTTCCTCCTCCTCTTCTCTTCATCGTTCACTTTTTCCTCCTCCTCCTCTTCTTCTCACTCTTCTTCTTCTTCTTCTTCACATAAGTTCCACCATTTCCAGTTCTCTCTCAAAGACTCATAATACATTTTTGACCCTTAATTCACTTCACCCAAATTAATGTGGACCCTGCTCTCAAGAAATCGTCATCTATTGTATAACCAGTTGCATTTTTTATTATTATTTTTTTTTTTGGCTGCGTTTGGGGTTTGGTCGTATTATCCCATTCAGTAACAGGGACGTCCTTTTCATCATATTCTGGCAACTATTAGACGATTCTATTCAGCTTAGGAAGGCTCTCTAGCAATAATAGGGCTTCAGACTACCTCAACCAACCTTATTAATTACCACAGATCCTTCCTAAGCTGCATAATATCGTCTAAATATAGCTGGAATAAAATATAGTACACGTCGCCGGTACTCAAAGGGTTAACATTATCTGCTCTGACGTCTTGGGGGTTATTATTATCATATTTGGCATAAGGGAGCCCACCTCGCTTTTTTTCTCTTTCTCTCCCTCTCTCTTTGGCTTGTATCCATTCGGCCCCATTCAGCCTACTGTTTTAAGACGTTTACCCCCCTCCAGGTGTCGATTTTTTTCCTGGCGAGCGGTAGCGAGGCAGCATATATATATATTTTTGTTTTGACAGCAAGCTAAATTTGTAAATTTTTCGATAGAATTTTTTTTCCGGCGAAGCCGGATTTCTCCATACAATGCTGACTCGCTATCGCTCGCCAGGAAGAAATCGACACCTAATGGGGATAAACGTCTTAAAACAGTTGGCTGAATGGGGCCGAATGGATACAAGCCAGGGAAAGAGAGAAAAGGAGAGAAAGAAAAAAAATGCCGGTGACCCCCCTTAATTATTAATGACGGGTTTGATTGTTTTTGCTGTTTTCGAACAATGTATTTTTTAGTTTGCTCCCTAGACTGATACAAAACGCCTCCCCAGATCCCCTTCCAACTAAAAAGCAACCACCCAGACCCTCTTCAACTTATATTTGTTCATTTTTCGGTAGAAAAGTGTGCCGAGCGAAGGCCGAATTCTTTTGAATTGCAGGCTCGATATCACTTCCCCCCCAAAAAACAAAAAAAACAAAAGTAATAATAATAAATAAAACAATAAAATTAAACAAAAATATAACTAATATAAACAAAAATATATAAATAAATAAAACACAAAAATCGAAACTTGAATAAGGTGAAGCGTCGTATAATCGCCAAACTAGTGAAGTGTAACAGGTATAAACAAAGACCCGCCTCGCACCAGATAAGGCAAATTAAGCACAAAGTGAAGACCCATATAATAGCATAATATTGAAAGGAAGCAGGTCAGAACAGCCACACTCCTAAACGGCCGCTCTACTAAACGACCACACACCTAAACGGCCACACTCCTAAACGACCACACACCTAAACGACCACACACCTAAACGGACACACTCCTAAACGACCACACACCTAAACGGCCACACTCCTAAACGGCCACACTCCTCCAGCATAGGTTAGGTTAGATTAGGCTAGGCTTGGTTAGGTTTAAGTTAGCTTTGGCTAGCTTAGGTTAGGTTAAACTATACTCGATTTGTGTTTAACTTGGCAGAAATTTGAGTCCTTTAGCAGCTGATTTCTCGATAACTAATGGCACAACAAGAAACTACTATGTCTCTGTTTCATAATATTGCTGAGTTTCTATAATGAACAAGATATTTGGTTATACAAACGTTGTAATAGCCGAATAATAAATATGAGGACAAGCCGATTTCTCGCCAGCTTAAGGGGGGTGACCTGTTTTTGTTCTGTCCTTTTCTATCTTTCTCTGGCTTGTATCCATTTGGCCCCATTCAGCCTACTGTTTTAAGACGTTTATCCCCATCTAGGTGTCGATTTCTTCCTGGCGAGCGATAGCGAGCCAGCATTATATGAAGAAATCCGGCTTCGCCGGAGAATTTTTTCTATCGAAAAATGTACAAATTTAGCCTGTTGTCAAAACAAAATAAAAAATATGCTGGCTCGCTACCGCTCACCAGTAAAAAAATTGACACCTCGATGGGGATAAACGTCTTAAAACAGTAGGCTGCATGGGGCCAAATGGATACAAGCCAGAGAAAGATAGAAAAGGACAGAACCAAAACAGGTGACCCCCCTTAAAACAAATAGATTACAGGTCTGAGTAGTTTAGGTTAGTTTAGTTTACGTTAGGTTGGGTGAAGTTTGGTTGAATTAGATTAGGCTAGATAGTAAGTAGGCTTGTTGAGTTTAGGTTAAGTTTGGTTACATTAGACAAAGCTTGTTTAGGTTATGTAGTTTAGATTAGCTTAGGTATATTCTAGTTAAGTCAAATTAAGTTCAATTAGGTTCATTTGAGTAAAGTTAAATTGGGAAAGTGTGGCCGTTAGAGGTTGTGGCCCATAGAGTTCAGGTCCTCGGGGTACAGTCACTCTAAAAGTTCGAGGGCCTCATTTATTTTTAATGATGCAAGTATCACAAACTGGATTCATTAATGTCAGAAAAGGTGTGTTTTATAAATGTCAAAAGTTATATGGAATTTCCTATATTGAACATGAATGGTAGCCGGCAGAGATCCTGAAGTAACAGAGATCGGACATATAGTATTCATTTGGTGCCACCATTATAGTGCCGCCAGTAAGGGGTAAACAACACGGGGTTATATTATATTATTGACCACGCACAATTTAAGGGGAGTTTATTCTATTTTATATTATTATTTTCTTATTATTCTATATTTTCTTCTAGTTTTCTCCCTAGACCTCTATCAAGCTTAAAAAAAAAAAAAAAAAAAAAAAAAAAAAAAAAAAAAAACACACACACACCCAAGACCCCCCTTCAAGATAATTTTGTAAATTTGTCCTATTAAATTACAAGCTCGCTATCGCTACTGTAGCCAGGAAAACATCGACACCTATATGGCATGAACGGTCTTAATATTTACTGAGGCAAAATTTCTTAAAATCCCAAAACTAATAGGGTGAACGTCTTGAAATCTCACAAATAATGGGAATATACATGAGGGAGAAAGGGGTCCAGAAAACCCAAATAGCTCCCCATAAAGCCAAGGACCAAACTGTATAATTATATTGAGTACCAGTGTTGCCTAATATTAATTATGGGTATGAAGATGAGTGTAGAGAGCAGCTAATGACCCCAGTGGTACTAATAGGGCGGAAGTTGGGCGATCTAGGGGGGTCTAATGAGGGGTAGCCTACACGTATTTATTTTAATTAATTCATGTATTTATATGTATATATATATATTTTTTTTCTGGGCGTATTGGTAAAGGCGGATTTATATGTTTTTTATATATTTTTTTCCCCCGCAACACTTTTCCGTAGCCTTGGTTTGGCAACTTCTAAAAATACATACACTTTACTTAGAATTCTGTCCCTGTATTTTATGGGGGTATATATATTTTGTTAAGCTTGATGGAGGTGTAGGGAGCAAACTACACATATCTCCTAAATCCATTCAGCACGATGACGTTTTTTTACCTTTTATTCTGACTAAATTAGACGATTTTATACAGTTTACGATGGACCTATGTTATTTATAGGGTTTATTGAGATCGTATTTACCCCTTCGAGTGCTAGAGGTAGATTATAAGCTAAAGAAAATCTTCTAATGGTGACCGGAATATAATGAAAATTACGTCATCGTGCAGAAAGGGTTAAGCAATATGGGTGACTCCTGCGAAATGAGTGACATAACCATCATTTCTCACAGATTGGGCACACTGATCCTGACTTAGCCTAACTTAACTTAATATAACTTCGCCAGCAAGTCTACTCCACTATCATCCACTATATCGACCCACATCACCCATACCATCACCAGAACTATCCATAACCATCCACATTACTAACTATCCCCCCACATCCACACCACCACCAGAACTATCCACACCCACCCACCACGATCATACACCTCATTTTGGGACGTCAAAGAGGAACAAACATAATTCTTTGTTCGCTTTAACTCGCTTTTTGTTTGGTTCACCCATACAGAAACAGGGGTTGTTTGCTTTAGTATGGTTTGATGCGCTTTTGTTTGGCGAACAAAAAGGTCCTACGGTGGGTGGCATACCAAAATGCACTTGTCTGTATTCGCTAACCTAACACTGCCCTAAATATCTCTCTCTCTCTCTCTCACTCACTTTCACACTCTCTCTCTCTCTCTCTCTCTCTCACACACTCTCTCTATATCTTTCTCTCACTCACTCTCTCTCTCTCTCTCTCTCCACCCGCGGACCGGCCTACTACGCATGCGCAGGGTCATGTTTAGTCAATTATATGGAAGGTCTCAGATATGGTGCGGGATCGGCCTAACTCAGCCCCCGCACATTATGCTGGCCCAGAGCGATCAACTGTTTAGTTTACCCCATAAACCCCCTTCAAGCAATACCCCCCCCCCCCCCCTCCCCAGATCCGTCTTCAAGCTAAAAACACGTCCCTTCACATCCTCCTTCAAGCTAAATTTGTACATGTTTTTTCGGTTAAAAAAATAAAATAAATATAATAAAAGTTTATTTTTACTATCAGTAGACCAATATATGCAGCATAGGAAGGATCTGTTGGAATTAAAGAGGTAAAGACTATCTCAATTAGCCCTCTGACTTCCCTACGACCTTACTAATCTGACAAATATCGTCTAATAATAGCCAGAAAACACCAAAGAAATGCGTCATCGTATCTTGAAAAGGTTAACAGCCCGAATTAATACACAGCACTTTTAAGGGGAGAGGGGCCATTTTTATGGTCACCCTTCTTCCTCATGTTTAGCCCCATTAGTTTTCAGATTATACGACGTTCGACCTATTAGTTTAGCGATTTTAAGACCTTTCGCCCCATTTCTTTGTCAATATTAAGACTTTTCGTGTCATTTAGGTGTCGATTTTTTCATGGCGAGCTATAGCGAGCCTTTAATTTAGGAGAAACCGGGCTTCGGCTGGGACATTTTTATTTCGAAAAATGTACAAATATATCTTGAAGGAGGGTCTTGGGTGGATGTTTTTAAAGCTTGATGGAGGTCTAGGGAGGAAACTAATAACATAATAAGAAAAGATACGCAAATGAGCAAATAAATACGCCCATCTCCCCTTAAAGGAATTACTATATCAGAAGATTGTTGAAATAATGTAGTGTTTCTCCTCTATACCAACAACAACAACAACAACAACAATATGGATAGTGTAAACAACAACAAACAATAACTAGACAATAAGAATATAACAAAAAAATACTAGAACAAGCAACAGCCAAGGGAACTAAAAACAAAAGAAGAACGACTATTACCGTTATCAAAACCAAGAACAATATCATCAACAACAACAACAACAACAACAACAAACAACAACAACAAACAATAACAACAACAACAACAACCAACAACAACAACAACAACAACAACAGCAGCAGCAGAAGGTAAGTCGCCTCAGAGAAGGGTTTTTCTTAGAAGACAATTGTTATATGATTTACTAGAGATAAAAAAATAATAATAATTATAATAATAATAATAATAATAATAATAATAAATAACTAGGTCACTCTCTAGGAAAATGGGATTATATAGGAATACACATGAATATAATGTAATAAGTTGTGGACGGCATCATATTCAGACCAAGTTTATATATAATGTAATAAGTTGTGGACGGCATCATATTCAGACCAAGTTTATATATAATGTAATAAGTTGTGGACGGCATCATATTCAGACCAAGTTTATATATAATGTAATAAGTTGTGGACGGCATCATATTCAGACCAAGTTTATATATAATGTAATAAGTTGTGGACGGCATCATATTCAGACCAAGTTTATATAATGTAATAAGTTGTGGACGGCATCATATTCAGACCAAGTTTATATATAATGTAATAAGTTGTGGACGGCATCATATTCAGACCAAGTTTATATATAATGTAATAAGTTGTGGACGGCATCATATTCAGACCAAGTTTATATAATGTAATAAGTTGTGGACGGCATCATATTCAGACCAAGTTTATATATAATGTAATAAGTTGTGGACGGCATCATATTCAGACCAAGTTTATATATAATGTAATAAGTTGTGGACGGCATCATATTCAGACCAAGTTTATATATAATGTAATAAGTTGTGGACGGCATCATATTCAGACCAAGTTTATATATAATGTAATAAGTTGTGGACGGCATCATATTCAGACCAAGTTTATATATAATGTAATAAGTTGTGGACGGCATCATATTCAGACCAAGTTTATATATAATGTAATAAGTTGTGGACGGCATCATATTCAGACCAAGTTTATATATAATGTAATAAGTTGTGGACGGCATCATATTCAGACCAAGTTTATATAATTAGCACCATATTTCACTACAAAATATTCAAAATAACTGAGAAATCTTGATGGGAACTTTGCAATTTACCGTCAGCTGAGAAGAAACAGGGTATAGTGCTGACCAAAATAGGATGACAATAAGTTGATCGTATACCGAGTTAATAAGAACGATATATTATACCTGAACTAATGTTGTAGCAAATATAGGTCCTTTTTGTATGCCAGGACAAATATATGTATATCACTAAATGATATATATACAGTAAATGTAAACATGAACAACCTCGAACTCTATAAACCACCCTATAAACTCTATACAAACATGATTCTTTGGACAAAATGTAATCGGCTTATATACAGTAAATGGAGGTAAATAGGGGAGGTGTGGCAGAGTGGTCTTGCCACTGGACTGGTAATCCAATGGACCCGGGTTCGAATCCCAATATGTCAATGGGAAGATATTATTGGGATGGGATTTGTGCTGTACCTAGTTTCAGTGCATTACCACAGCACACCGAAATGCCAAAAAAATACCCTCATTGTTCCCTGATTAAATAGCATTGTATGAATATTCCCATGTTCAAAATATGTTACAGGGGGGCAATGCCTAGTGAGTTAACTGCTCAATAGGTGGCGTTCTGAGAGTGAGGGTCTGAGTGTGGGGGATGAGACGGTGAAGCACAGAGGCGAAGCGGATTCAGAGATGGAGTTGCTTCGAGTCGGGATGCTTCGCATGTCTCACTCCCTAGACCTCACGGGCCTCACCGTGTTCAGCGGTGTAGTGTAAATGCTCTCAGCCTATGCCCAAGAGGGAGTAGATGGAATATAGAAAAAAAAAAAAAAAAAAAAAAATAGTAGGTGTACGGTGATATTTACCTCCAACATAACATAACATAACATACCATAACATAACATTAAATATCATAAAACATAACATATCATAATAAAACATGGCAAAACATAGCTTAATATACCACTGCATAGCAAAACACAACGAAATAACATAACATAGGAAAATATAATATACAGTATAAGTTAGCATACGGTATCCTAATATAACATGGAATAACAACATAAGACAATATAACATAGGACAATATTAGAGCCAAATATAACATAGCATAATAACAGAATAACATAACATAGCATAATATAACATAATAACATAACATGGGCCAACATAACATAGCAAAACCTAGCCTAGTATACCATAGCACAGCCTAACATAACATAGAATAACATAGGAATAGGACAATATAACGAAGCAAAACATAGCATAATATAACATGGATTAACAAAGGGTAACATCATTATATCATCCCATGTAATATACCATAACATAGCAAATAGTAACAAAGCATAGCACTATAACATATAGCAGCCTAACATAACATAATATATACGGTAACATACCATACTTTGGGTGGGTCTGTATTTTAATCAGCATTTTACAGGCATATACATAGAATGATACAAACATTCTAACAGCATTTTACAGGCATATACATAGAATGATACAAATATTCTAACAGCATTTTACAGGCATATACATAGAATGATACAAACATTCTAACAGCATTTTACAGGCATATACATAGAATGATACAAATATTCTAACAGCATTTTACAGGCATATACATAGAATGATACAAACATTCTAACAGCATTTTACAGGCATATACATAGAATGATACAAACATTCTAACAACATTTTACAGGCATATACATATAATGATACAAACATTCTAACAGCATTTTACAGGCATATACATAGAATGATACAAACATTCTAACAGCATTTTACAGGCATATACATAGAATGATACAAATATTCTAACAGCATTTTACAGGCATATACATAGAATGATACAAACATTCTAACAGCATTTTACAGGCATATACATAGAATGATACAAACATTCTAACAACATTTTACAGGCATATACATAGAATGATACAAACATTCTAACAGCATTTTACAGGCATATACATAGAATGATACAAACATTCTAACAGCATTTTACAGGCATATATATAGAATGATACAAACATTCTAACAGCATTTTACAGGCATATACATAGAATGATACAAACATTCTAACAGTATTTTACAGGCATATACATAGAATGATACAAACATTCTAACAGCATTTTACAGGCATATACATAGAATGATACAAACATTCTAACAGCATTTTACAGGCATATACATAGAATGATACAAACATTCTAACAGCATTTTACAGGCATATACATAGAATGATACAAACATTCTAACAACATTTTACAGGCATATACATAGAATGATACAAACATTCTAACAGCATTTTACAGGCATATACATAGAATGATACAAACATTCTAACAGCATTTTGTTTATTGATAAATAAGTTTTATTTATCTTTGCTACTATCATTGTTTCTTATATTTTGTTCTTCCATTGGTATAAGCGGTTGTCTTACTGCATGTGTTTGCTTTATATATAGCCTATATATATATATATATATATATATATATATATATATATATATATATATATATATATATATATATATATATATATATATGTGTGTGTGTGTGTGTGTGTGTGTACAGGATATACCTGTATATATATAACTGAACACATTAACGTTCCACGTTTGTATATATGTATTACCCCCCCCCCCCCATCCAACCAGTCAGCATTCACTGTGGGGCTCTTAGGAGACAATGTCCTTCTAATGCCGGTATCACACGAGCGCTTTTTCCCTCAACATTTATCCTCAACACTGGTCTGGCAGCTTATGAGGTCAACATTTAATATATTTCGGCTACCTAAATTTATCTACCATCAGTCTAGTTTCCGATATCAGTCCAAAATATTCCAGAATTGTTGCCAGAAAATTGTTGATCATCAAATGTTGACTATAAAAGCTCTCGTGTGATACCGGCTTAACCTGTATTCTATTTATATATCTTTTTATAGCTGTGTATCTTTGTACGGTCGCGCTAATAAGTCATATCCCGGCTGTCATTTCGTTTGGCTGGCTCTGTGCTGTATTAATGTCTGTCAGATGTTGAATAGGGTGGGTAAGTTTAGGAACATGTTTGTATATTGCACTCGATATGAACAAATGAAGCTTAGATAATTGTGGATACCAATTATTATTGATCAAAACATACTTGGTGCCGAGACATCACTTATTAGCGCGACTGTACCTCTATATTAAGGTGTTTCTCAGCCTTTTTTTATCGAGCGGTAGCGAGCCAGCATATAAATTTTTTTGTTTTGACAGCAAGCTAAATTTGTAAATTTTTCGATAGAAAAATGTGTCCGGCGAAGCCGGATTTCTCCATACAATGCTGGCTCGCTATCGCTCGCCAGGAAAAAATCGACACCTGGATGGGGATAAACGTCTTAAAACAGTTGGCTGAATGGGGCCGAATGGATACAAGCCAGGGAAATAAGAGAAAAGGAGAGAAAGATAAACAAAAGCTCGGTGACCCCCCTTAACTCACCTCTCTCTCTCTCTCTCTCTCTCTCTTCTACAATAATCAGTACACCCCCTTCATTACGGAGAGTAGGTTGCACTCGCTTTTCAACACATTCCCACCCCTATTTTTGTCCAACTCCCTAACGTAAGAGTGAACCGATTTTCCTAGTCTTCCTTCCACTCAACAAGTAAACTTCCAAACCATCTACCCCAATCTATCTTTCCCTCATTCTGTGACTTCAAACTCCTACGTGTGTCCAGACATTTCGACTCTAACGTACCTTGAACTTGACTCTCTATCACTCTTTTATTTGGGGGGGGGGGGGGGGGGGTTACTCAGGCCGCTTTGCCCTTCGTCTATTGTTTTTGTCAGTGTTTCATTCCGTATATAATAAGTTCATACAAATACATAATTAATTATATGAATACATAAACATCAATATGTAATGAAACCAATAAATCTATACGGTATATCCATTTACCTACTGTGTAATCACTATAATTATACTGTATACCATGTTTATGCAGGATCACACGCAAATTATTTTAAGGCTTGTATCCATTCGGCCCCATTCAGCCTACTGTTTTAAGACGTTTACCCCCATCTAGGTGTCAACATTTTCCTGGCGAGCGGTAGCGAGCCAGCATATATATATATTTTTTTTATTTTGACAGAAAGTTAAATTTGTACATTTTTCGATAGAAAAATTTCTCCGGCGAAGTCGAATTTCTCCATACAATGCTGGCTCGCCATCGCTCGCCAGGAAGAAATCGACACCTGGATGGGTATAAACGTCTTAAAACAGTTGGCTGAATGGGGCCGAATGGATACAAGCCAGGAAAGAGAGAAAAGGAGAGAAAGCTAAAAAAAACGGTGACCCCCCTTAAAAGAGATAATATTGTTCCTCATCTTGTAAACATGTCCGCATTTATTTATTACAAACAAGAAAACATGACCTATATGACAAACATATACGGAATAAAATATTTTGTAGTGTTTGCATAATACAATCTCATATTTTGGTGTTTGTAAAGAGAAACATGTAATTCATAGTACTGTCAAACATAACATACCACAACATCGTCATAACAGTGCATAACACAATATGACATAGTCTACCATAGCATACTACCCTATTATTATGTTTTTTCCACCAACCAACTTCACCTCTAAACTCAATTAATGAAATCAACAAATACATGTGGCACTCCAAGGACTCGAACCTAGGATACTCACATTGAAATTCCGCGCACTTATGCATTACGCTATTAAGACAACAAGTGGGGGTGATATTATGATGCAGCCTGTAGCCCCTCAGACTAAACTGTGTATTGTGTAGCAGTGTTTGTTGTGGGTAGGGGGATATATAATAGGAACAAAAATGTGTATTGTGTAGCAGTGTTTGTTGTGGGTAGGGGGATATATAATAGGAGTGCGGTGACAAGCTTAAAACAAAAACTGTGTATTGTGTACCAGTGTTTGTTGTGGGTAGGGGGATATATAATAGGGGTGCGGTGACAAGCTTAAAACAAAAACTGTGTATTGTGTACCAGTGTTTGTTGTGGGTAGGGGGATATATAATAGGGGTGCGGTGACAAGCTTAAAACAAAAACTGTGTATTCTGTACCAGTGTTTGTTGTGGGTAGGGGGATATATAATAGGAGTGCGGTGACAAGCTTAAACAAAGAAAAAAAAAAGAGAGAGAGAGAGAGAGAGAGAGAGAGAGAGAGAGAGAGAGAGACCCCCTTCAAACTAAAAAATCGTCCCCCTGCTGCCGTTGAAGGTAAATATGCACATATTTGGGTCTCTCCCAAATTGTAGGCTCACTGTTGTTCGCCTTGATAAGATCGACAGTTGAATGGGGTGAAGAGTCATATAATCGCCAAACTAATGGAACAAAACAAGGAGGTCCAAAATGACTTGTGTTGCATCAGACAGGGTTAAGAATTCAAAATCGACCATTGTATTCCGTTCATAAGGCAGCTGTGGTAGTCAAAAGATATATATATATATATATATATATATATATATATATATATATATATATATATATATATATACATATTGATTTTACTGCATTAAAGGCTAGAAGTCTTTCCTATGCTTTATCAAATCATCTAGTTTTAGCCATGATAGAGGAAAATATAATCGTGTTATAATGATACGGTTAAATAATATTGTTAAAGTTGCCTTTGACGAATGACAAGTATCATAACAAGATTAATTAGATCAATTATATTAAACATGTTGTATGACATGATAAACAACAATGTTGAACTGTATTGTAAATAATTTCATATTTGATAACAAAACAAGTTATTATGCTATGTTTGATAAGTCTTGTGTTCTGATTAAATACCGTACCACAAACATTTCAAGATAAAATAATATTACATTTGTATAATTATGTAATACTAAACGTAGTCAAGGTGCGATATAAAAGTGTCTTCTTATCTAAAATTAAACACGGTCAAACTGTGCTACTATTTCTGTCTTATCTAACATTCAAATTTACCTAAATATACCTCAGGATTTTTAGTATAAAAATAGGAGTCAATTATATTTTTCGTAATTAATATCCAAAAGTAGGTGCTGTACCCAAAGTCTTATGGAATATGTTTATCAAATAGTTTTTAATTGAGCGATGTACACTCGAGGTTAATAAGTTTTGTCAGATATTTCACAAAGTTTCGGACACTGACTAATACTCTGAGGGATAAGCACTTTTCCCAGTAACTATAAAGATACCAATAACACTTTTTGAGCGATAACCACTGGAATCTATGACAACACTTACTATCCCCGATTGTACTATATTTACCTTATTTACCTCAGTTACAAAGAAACACAGATACTGAAAAGTTGCATTTTTAGTACAGGATACTTACGCTGTACCATGGCATTTAAATGATTGGCTTCTTCTCAACCAAGCCAATACTATGTTTGCCATATTTCTGCCCATTAACTCAACTAATATACACGTAGGGAGTAGTAGTTAGGAACATATACAGGGGGTACCACACACAAGCTTATATTATTTGTATGGTTAGAGAGTGTAAGTTCTGTATGTGGAGTCCTGGGTTCGAATCCCGGGAGGACCCCATGCTTTTATTAATTTAATTTAGGGGATATTAGTGTTAAGAACGATATAACGTTATATACAGTATATATGTATATAATTATACATATATATATATAAATTCGATTGCAAATCTCGTCTTCTAGAATAAGACTTACAAATTTCGTTTTATGGAATGATATAATTTACAGTCTATGGAAGAACTATGCCTGGAGGGAGGAATAGTAAAAACACACACACACAAATAGAATAATAACATTAACTACAGTATAACGTCGCCATGAATAACCGGTAACGTCCATTGAGCAGCGTATCCACAGAGTTATGCAGGGATATAATATAAACTAATTAAGATACCAGACTAATTATTTCATCAACATCCCGACAACTCTATACACGTTCCCGACATGTTAGGTATTACAAGAACAACAACAACAACAATGAGAATACGATGTAGTAGATGATAATGAAGAATAAAACTAATACTAATAAAAACACCACCAATAACAGGAATAACACCACCAACAACAACAAACAACACAAATAAACAATATAACAACCACACCCTACTATTTATTGACCAAAATCACCATAGTGATAAAAAAAAAAAAAAAACGGGGGAAAAAAAAAATAATAAAGTACTGTATATACAAACTGAAAACCCTAGACTACTAATTACGTCCAATCTGTACACGTTCCCAACTTGTTCCTTCCCCGGGCAGCAGTCAGGTATTCATTCACGCACACACGGATCGCACACAAAACTCCTACATTTATTTACAATTTTTAACTTTGATATATATAATATTTTTTGTTTTGGTTGGAGCTGGTTTCAGGGGAGGAAGGGAACATGTTTTGGAATGGAAAATATCGGCGAAAAGAGAGAAAGGGAGTTTATATAAATAGAAAAGATAGACAATTAATGTCATGGAAGAATAAAATAAATATATCAACAAATAAATTAAGTAAATTAAGCCGCCTCCTAAGAACCTCCATACCCGTTGGACTGTTAACACTATCAAGCTAGCTAAGTGGAGCACACATCTCCACCATCTATCCAAATTTGTGCATGATAACACTAGTGAGGGCAATCGGTACTAAATAGGACAAGAATTGCTCACAAGGTGATACAAGCATAAAACTTTCCACAATAGTTCACAAAGACCTATTTTACAATTTCAGGGCAGGAGCCACCGAGATTTCAGTGTTGCATAGCAACGGTTGCTAGGCAAATCATTTTCCTTAGCAACCGGCAGCAACAATGCAGTTTCTGGAAAACTGTGAGGTGCTATGGTTTTTTCTCAACTCCTTGTTCTAAAAAACATGTAGCATTGCATTTGAAGATCATATACAAGAATTATGTGGCATAAAATCCAATTTAGGGCAAGTCAGGCTATAAAAATGCCACTCCTAAAGCTTCAGACACTGTTGTCACAGTCACTTTTGCATTTGCAGTAGGCTGTGCATTTTAGATGCGCATCAACACATTTGCAGTCTGTGCATCCTCCTCGGCAAGAACACTTCAGTAGTTCTGGGCAGGTTGCACTGGCTTCGGGCAAGTTAGACCACAGAGGCCTCCACTTTTCTGGGCAAGTCCATCCCCACTCACTTGGAGAGGGCAACTGTCGTTCTGGCACCGTGGTGCAGCCCCAGTGGTGCCCACCTTGTAGTACTGCCCTCTTCATGTGTTGCTGTAGAGCAGCCTTGGTTGGAGGTAGACATGATATCTGACGTCCTTTGTGGATGAACAGATTCTTTCTGACTTCATTGATGGAACGAGAAGTTGCTGTCCTGTCATAGAGTCGAATGGTGAAGTACTCCAGAGAAGCCTCAGTCGCTTCACCAATTTGTTCAGGTGCATTGTGCAGCTCATAGAATGTCGCAGTAAATTCATCATGTGCCTCCCACACTTTCCATGCAGTCTTCTTTCCCACCTGAACCAGATGGGACACGGTATCACAACCTGTATAAGCATGGAACACAGGCAGTGCCAAGGATCTTTCTGTGCCAAGTGAAGCACATATTTCATGAGCTGGGATGTACCTAAAGTCCTTTCCACAACCAAAGGCAATCCAGAGTTCTATCTGCTGTCTCTGAGCCAGCTGCTGTACGACTGCCACTGCCAATACTACCACGTCAGTGTCCACAGTTTGAACAAGGATCTTGTGGAAGCCCTGCATAACAGCATCACTGACATGCAACATGATCCTCGAGTCTGCCTCCTCATGGTTGCAGGGAGCAATGTTGCTGGTGTCTCGTGTAGGTAAGCATAGCACATTGGCACCATCAGTAACAATGAGAGTCTGGTCTCCTGATGCATTTTCCAGCAGTTCCTTGTTCAGGAATGTAAACAGGTCTGTCTTGTTGTTGGCCAAGCGAAGGAACTGCTGCCAGTTCTTTGGTGTTGGGCTAGACGCCCCAACTCGTCTGCGCTGAATAGGACCAGTGACACGTTGTTCTCTTGTCTGTGACTTGAGGCTGTTATCGAAGTACTGGTCCCAGACAACATCCACTCTCAGAGCCTGACTTTGAGCATTGTTTATGTATGGAAGAAAGACCTTGGCAGCATAGTCTCCAAATGTCTTGCAGCCCTCAGGTCTAAGAAAGTGAACAAGTGCCGCACCATCCATGATTCGCACTTCAGTCTCTGGTGTCACATCATTTGATGACCCTACTTTCTTTTCAAGACATTCTATGAGATCAGACTTCTTCCCTGGACATAGCTGCCCATAGGCAGACAGAGATGGAGGAAATGGGAGATTTTCATGATTGAAGAAATTGTTCAAGTCACCTTTCCTTGTCTGACATGCAACATACAGACTTGCAAACAGCGAAGATTCACTTTTGAGGAGACTGACTTTGTCCCCTGATTTGTTTGATCGTTTGCCTTGGACATTGAACAGTACCACCTTGTTCCTGGTAATTGTTGCTGTGATTGGCTTAGTATTTGTTCTGAGCCGCTCTTCCACAAATGTTGCATACTGCTCCTGACCCTTTGATGCGAGAGTGGTTAGACACTCGACTGACTGCTCATCCATGATGTCCTTTGTATGGAGTCTGAGAAGGTCCTGCCCTTCCTCCTCAAATGGGCTCCCCATGTCCTCCATTACACTAACTACCGCCTGAACCTTGAACCTGTCCAGCAAACAACTTCTGGGTTGACCGGGTTTGTTCATGATGGTTTCTTTGCCCAGAACTTTGTTGTTTCCCTACCATGGTCGCTTCAAACTCAGAAATTACTCTGACAAGTTCTGGTCCTGCCACTGCCCATCTCAAGAGGGAGTTTGCATCCTGGGTAAGCCCGATGATTCCGCCTTCATCCTTCATTACTCCATTGTTTTGTTCATGGCAGTGATCGACAGCAATGAGGGAGAATTTTCTCTGGGATTTTGCCACAACAAACTTGCCTTGCTGAAATTCTTTGGCAACATCTGGATGAGTGTGAGATAGACTGCTCATGTCACGCACATGTACGGACATCCAACGTGCGTAGTGGGTGTGGTTGAGACTGAAGAACCAAGGTGTCAATTTCTTCAATGTATCCACATACAAATCAAAGTCACCAGTGCGTAGTGATCGCACAAATGTGAACAAGAGAAGTTCCAGCTCTAGACTCATATGCCAGTACATGAACTGAGGACTTTCAGCTTTTCGCCGTTCACACCATGTGCTGAAAGTGTCTGTGGATTCTTCGGAATTGTTTGCAACATATCCATCATAAGCCTTCTTGAGAAGGATGTACAATGCACATGCAGTGACTTGGTGAGCATGACGGGTTCGAGTCACATGTGATGCCTTCAGGAAGGACTCAGCAATGCCTGGTGTGGCAACATCAGCTTCCTGGAGAACTTCCACCCAACCACTTCCATCAAGCCAATGACCCAAAGCTTTCAAGCCTGTCATTTCAGTGTGTAGACCCCCCATAAGCATTACAAACTTGTCCTCACCATACAGTTCGGACATATTCCATTGCAGCTTCTTCAGTGTAGCATACAGAGGTTGGTGCCCACTAATCACTGGAGTCTGGCCAGGGTTGAGGTGATGAACTGCTGACTTCACCACTTCCATGCAATGCCGAAGCATAGATGGTGAGCTGGCTTCCTCAACAAAGAGAGGCATCATGGCATTCACAGATGGCAGAATGTCTGGGTCTGGCACTCTGCTGGCATGGTATGCTGCCCAATACAAAGTCGCCTCTGCTGATATGTCATCTGCATGACGTTTCTCAACATGACTCAGCCAGTCATATTCCTTGTCCATGTCCTTGGTCAAAGGGGTGTTTGAAGAAGCCAGGTCTGCAGGGATGGGTGGGACAAAGACGTAATTTTTTGGCAACCGTGTTGGTTTCAGTTCAGTGTACGAAAGGGGCAAGTCGCTCATTTTCCTCAACCCCCTCTCTTGAGTTATTGAATTAGTGAATCCTTGGCCATTGTCTTCATCTTCACAGACATCTCGCGGAGTGAGATTCTGGAACAAGGACAAGCTGGTGCCATGGAATGAACTTGTAGATGTCGCAGAGCTAGGGTTGTGGTCGATGTTGTCTGCAGCACTGGTGATGAAATGCCCTTTGCGAAGTTGAGGAGGACAGACTGTGCCAATCTGATGGTAATAGTCACAGACGTTATTACCCAATGATGTGATCAAGTCCATTGTGCGGTTGTATGATGCCGACATACCAAGAGTATATAGACTCTCAATCAACTTTCTATCTCTGGTTAGTGCATGAGCCTTAAGACCTACATAGACGGGTAGTGGCGTTTCACGATCTTTGCTGTGATATACTTGTGGATTTCTCACAGAATCCCTGTGTCTCTTGATGCTGTTGTACACCAACAGCTGAGCAATGGATAGTATTGGTTGGCTGATAGTTGTGTTGGATGTTTGATCTGTGATGTTTGAACCATTGATAAGCATGCTGACCAGTGACAAAAGGGACCGTGGAACAGACTCCACTTGGCTGTTATGGCCAAACGATCCAGAGAATGTTATTTTGTGTGCGAAGATGTCCTGTCGGATCATTTCAGCAATTTGGGTCATCATGACACTCTGCTTGTCTCGATCAGTCTGGTATCCTTCTCGGAGAATAGAGCCAACATCTTCTTCACAAGCCATGAACACATCTCGTCCTTCTTTGTAAGCTTTCATCCTTGGGAGATGCATGAGAATGCGGTCTTTCAGATGCTTACTGTTTACTCGTGCAGTAACATCCACTCCAAGTTGATTTAGCCTGTCAGTGTAGAGCTTCACAAGATCTGCAAGTCTGAACACCTTCACATCCTCATCTTGCCTCTTCTCCTCAATGTAGGAAATCAGCTGAGCCAAAGCAATTCCTTTACATGTCTGGTCATCTGAGGCATCCTGATCCTGTGATACCTTTGCACGTGCTCTATTGTACAGGTTTGTAAGGCAGTTTGCATGATACTTTGCCTCCTGGGCAATAAGGTCTCCTGCACTTAATTTTGCAAGAAGATTTTCATCTTGTAGATCATGTGCGCATTTCCTCACACGAAAATCTAGTTGAAATGTACAGACTTCGCGGAGGTTCTCCTTTGTTTGCTGCTGGGAACAAAAGAAGCATTTGGGACAATTGCTGCCAACTGTTCCACTTGAGGCAGTATCACCACCACTGCTAGTGCTACGTGTGAAAATTCGTTTTGAAGCAGTCCCATCTTCCTCAGACTTGTGCTTTCGTTTTGCGCGTTCCAGTTTGGTATGTGAAAACTTCTGATAACAAGATTTGTGCCACTTTGCATTCTGTTCTTTGAATGTTAATTGAATACCATTCCCATGGTCAAGTCGTGCCAGATTGATTTTGATTGGCATTGAGTCAAGGTTACTAAACTGTGTGATGTTGTCTACTATGGTTTCATAGCCTCTGTCAGTTGGTGATATGAGAGACTCTTTGGTGTCCAGTTGACAAAAAATACAGATAGTCCAATCAGTTGCTTGAACAGATGAAGATGAGGCACTGGCCATTTCTGAGAATATTCAGTACGTCTTGACTATCACTGTGCGCAGATCAAATATATCAAACTTGCTGAAACTGGAAACAAAATATGATTAAGGCCGAGGGTTTATCCTTTTACCACCTTTATCAAATACATCTGTTGCACACATTCCTTTATGGGATACAACTAGGTTCAGTTTCCCTACACCTAGCCCGATCGTTCATCCAGTGCCATTTAAGTCCCGTGCGATCTGTACACCTTCCGGGTAATTCTTAAGCCCCGTTACCCTTGGCTCGGCTCTCCCGCGCTGGCACATCCTGTCAATTCAGGCGCGGCTATCTAACTACATCTACCAACTACAAACTACAGTTTAGTAGCTAGTGGATTTGGGGCTGTTAGATAGCATTTGGGACACTGATCTAGATATACTAGTACTTATTAAAGTACTAGTATATCTAGATCAGCTGGCACTGAACCCCATGCTGAGTTACACAGCAGTGATGTCACCAGTGTGCCCTGGTTGTGTGCTGACATTCACTCTATTATATAGATATATATGCTTTTATACATCTTTTGAACCATTTTAGGAGTGAATATAGGAAAATAAATAAAAGTACAAAGTCATAACACTTCATAGTAGTTCAGAAACTGCATCGTTGCTGCCGGTTGCTAAGGAAAATGCTTTGCCTAGCAACCGTTGCTATGCAATACAGAAATCTCGGTGGCTCCTGCTCTGAAATTGTAAAGTAGGTCCTTGTGAACATTTCCGGGAAGTTTCATGCTTGTATCACCTTGTGAGCAATTCTTGCACCCATTTATATGCTGAGGCCCAATCCCCACTCTTCCTATTTTTATTTTTATTTCCTATTTAATTATATTTTATTATTATCTGTTTATATGTAAGGTAATTATATGTGGTAATGGACTGAATTAATGTACTGATCAACATTGGTTAAAGTTTGTTTGTAACTTGCTTGAACATATTGCACTCAAGCTGCCATACAGCGATAGACATGCAGACAGACACACGGATTACAAACTATATTCAAGAATGTGCAGTATATTTACCTTAAGGGGGGTCACCTGCTTTTTTTTCTCTCTCTGGGTTGCATCCATTCGGCCCCATTCAGCCTACTGTTTTAAGACGTTATCCCCATCCAGGTGTCGATTTATACCTGGCGAGCTATAGCGAGCCACCATATTTTGGATAATGAGTTAGACAGCTGCCTAAATTTGTACATTTTTCGATAGGAAAATGTCTTCGTCGAAGCAGGCTTTCTCCATAAAATGCTGGCTCGCTATCGCTCGCCAGGAAAAAATAAACACCTGAATAGATAAATTTCTTAAAACAGTAGGCTGAATGGATACAACTAAGACAGAGAAAAAAGCAGGTCACCCCCCTTAAGAACATAGTCACCAAATGGGAAATCCCATGTATAAATTTGTGAAATAATGCCTTACCCGCTTACATTTATAAGGGGGTTAAGGCCCCAAACACCCATTGGCTTCATACAAATAATGCCTTACCCCCTTACATTTATAAGGGGGTTAAGGCCCCAAACCCCCATTGGCTTCATACAAATTGGATGAAAATGCAGTGGCTAACCATTATACCTTCAATATATATATATATATATATATATATATATATATATATATATATATATATATATATACCGTATATATATATATTAAATATTGAGCACACCTTCTAATGGTTACATTTGTGGCTTCCAACAAAGGGAAAGTGGAGGTGGAAGCTTCTCCAGGGATAACTTATATTCAGCGGAAAATATTCATTTACCAAAGATATTCATAAAAACCCATTCATCCGTTCTCGAGATATTATTAGAACGTACACACACAGAGGAGTGATAACAATACCATTGTGTGTGTGTGTGTGTGTGTGTGTGCGTGATTGAGTGCATGCAGGAGAGCCGCATAAGTACCCTTCAGTCAACAACTTGGCCACACTTTAGTAACTTATGTGTGTGTGTGTGTGTGTGACAAAGAGAGAGAGAGAGAGAGAGTGAGTTAGAGTTAGAGTGTTTGAGTTAAAGAAGTTACAAGAAATAGTTACTATCTCAAAGATCTTGCTGCCCAATCCAGGCAGATACTATAGAAGAAAATATTAGAAAGATTGCATAGTGCAGAAAAGTCATTGGAGAGTGTGCAAAATACTATATACTGTATTTTATATTTGCTCTACTGAAGAATTATTTACAATATCTGACAGAAGTGTGTTCCAGGTACAACACTAAATATATATGAACATTTTTCACAACTAGAATGTGCAATAGAAATATAGAGAATAGTTTTATTATGTTTCACCCCATTCGTAGCCTATTGAGTGCATGTGGGAGGGACTCACAAATCAACAACTGTATCATGACTGGGACATGGTCGTATTTATTGGCTTATTTATTTATCCTTTTATTATATTTTTGGTTCCTCCCTAGACCTCCATCAAGCTTAAACAAAATCTCCCCAAGACCCCCCCCCCCCCTTCAAGATAAATTTGAACATTTTTCGATAGAAAAATGTCCCGGCCGGATGTCGGTTACTACTATATTACAGGGTCCATATCGCTCACCATGAAAACAAATCGACACCTAAGTTGCACGAAAGGTCTTAATATTGACAACAAAATGGGGCGACAGGTCTTAATATAGCCAAAGTAAAAGGCCGAACGTCTTAAAATCCGAAAACGAAAGGGACTAAGCATGAGGGACGGGGGGGGGGGGGGGGGCGGGGGGGCGGTTCTTCCAACATTACAGGCTCACTATCGTTCGCCAGGGAAAAAATCGACACCTAAATAGCACGAAAGGTCTAAATATTGACGAAGAAATGGGGCGAAAGGTCTTAAAATTGACTAACTAATGGGGTAAACATCTTAACATCTGAAAACTAATGGAGCTAAACATGAGGGAGAAAGTGGTCCAGAAAACCGGCCCATGTCCCCTTAACCCTTTTGACTACCACAGATACATTTTAAGCTTCACAAAATCCTCTCAATATACAACTAGAGTAAAACATAATAAGACGTCGCCGGTGCAGACAGAGTTAGGGGGGGATGGGCCGGTTTTCGGGACCACTTTCTCCCTCATGTTTAGCCCCATTCGTTTTCAGATGTGAAGATGTTTGCCCCATTAGTTAGTCGATTTTAAGACCTTTCGCCCCATTTCCTCGTCAATATTTAGACCTTTCGCGCTATTTAGGTGTCGATTTTTTCCCTGGCGAACGATAGTGAGCCTGTAATGTTGGAAGAATTGGCCTTCTGCCGGGACATTTTTCTATCGAAAAACGTACAAATTAATGTAGAAGGGGGATCTAATGGATGTTTTTTTTTTTAATTTGATGGAGGTCTAGGGAGGCAACTAGAAAAATAATGAATACATGCAACAAGTGCGCCATCCCCCCTTAAAGAGAATGAAGCCCTGGTGAAGAGTTAGTGAGGATGTTTGATGTATATAACTTTCTCATCTCTTACCTCCTCTTTCCTTCCTGGCTCTTGTTAGCTCGGTCGGTCGGTCGGTCGGTCTGTCTGTCTGTCTGTCTGTCGGTCGGTCGGTTGGTTTGTCTGTCGGTCGGTCGGTCTGTCTGTCGGTCGGTCTGTCTGTCTGTCTGTCGGTTTGTCTGTCGGTCGGTCGGTTTGTCTCGAGATTTTCACACGTTTTTCTAGTCTTCTTCCTCACTCTCACTCTCACTTTACCTCTCTCTCTCTCTTTGATACTCACACACACACACACACACACACTCTCACTTTTACTCTCTCTCATATCAATTGTTTTATTTCCTCTCTTTTTTCGTTGTCTATCCTTCTGTGTGTCACTCTCCCATACGTCTCTCTCTCTCTCTCTCTCTTAATTATGTTATCTTCACCCTCCCTCTTCGTTGTCTGTCCTTCTCTCTCTCTCTCTCTCTCTCTCTCTCTCTCTCTCCTCCCCCCTCCATTCCCCCTCCCCCCTCCCAGGAACAGGATACAACACTCGGTAACGAAGAGCTCCACTGAGAAAAACTCGTAATTTTACGCCAAGCCTTAATGAACCACAACCTTTAAGAAAAAAAGAAAAAAAAAAAAAAAAAAAAAAATCACAAACAACACAATTAGGATATCTTTTCACCACCATGCCATTTTGGAGTCTGGAAAAGTTTGCCAAATGAGTGATGTTTACTGTGGACTTTGCTCGAATTTCACTGTTTTAATGGCTGACAGATGTCGAATTAGGTGCGTAAAAACAGAACAAAATGCATACCCTCCTCTTTATAAGGAAATTGAGTTCGATATGTTTTAATGTTATTTGTAAAAAAAACTTTCCGTAAAACATGATGTATTTGTTCATTATTTTCCGGTTTCTGCTTTACGTATCAATAGGTTTAGTAAGGGTCTGTGCGAGTTGAAGGGGTAATTGATATACATTTAAGGGGAGGTGGGTTGTTTTTCTGGTTCCTCTTCTTCCTTATATTTAGTCCCATTAGATTTTAGATTATATGACGTTCGGCCCATTAGTTTGGCGATTTGAAGACCTTTCGCCCCATTTCTTTGTCAATACTAAAACTTTTCGTGTCATTTAGGTGTCGATTTTTTCCTGGCGAGCGATAGCGAGCCTGTAATTTAAGAGGAACCGGCCTTTGGCCGAGACATTTATCCATCGAAAAATTTACAAATTTATCTTGAAGGAGGGTCTTGGAGGGTGTTTTTTTTATGCTTGATGGAGGTCTAGGGAGGAACCTAAAATCAATGATAAAAAGATATATGAATGAGGACATAAATCCGCACATCTCCCCCTAACAACTGTTATTGGTTTAGGTTCTTCTTAAACT
Organism: Paralithodes platypus; assembly: GCA_032716605.1. Lineage (NCBI taxonomy): Eukaryota > Metazoa > Arthropoda > Malacostraca > Decapoda > Lithodidae > Paralithodes > Paralithodes platypus. The sequence continues at coordinate 18,973,154 of CM064504.1, forward strand.
GTATACAATCGTCTAATGATAGCCAACATAAAGTGAAGAATAGCAGGCTAATACTGAAGAAGCACATTTGGCTAAGATCATCTGTGTCCAGGTTATCATCACATTTGGTTCAATTTATTGTATATTATGCTGTTGTAATGACTGCAGGGCTGGCGCGAGATTTATGATATTTGGTTGTCAAGATACGACGTTCGTAGGGAGAAACGATGCCATCAATTTATTGTATATGCTGTTGTAATGACTGCAGGACTGGCGCGAGATTTGGTTGTCAAGATACGACGTTCGTAGGGAGAAACGACGCTGTTTGTGTTTTGAGAATCCGCACCCCGGTTCCATGTCATCTCAACCAGTAAACCATTTCAACCAGTAGCTCTCAACCAGTGCCAAATTAACCCAGACCAACCAAACCAGTGCCAAAATATAATACTAACCTAACGTAACCGTATAGGTTGATTTGGTACTGGTTGAGAGCTACTGGTTGAAATGGTTTACTGGTTGAGTTGACCGGTCACCCCGCACCCCATAAAGCGGTTTTAATGATTGTTACTGTCAGTCACAGCAAATATATACCTTTAAGGGGAGATAAGGGGGGCTATTCTTCTGGCCCCCCTTCTCCCTCACGATTAGCCCCATTAGTTTCGAGATTTTAAGACGCTTGGCCCATTAGTTTTTCGATTTTAAGAACTTTCGCTCCATTTCTTTGTCCATATTAAGGCCTTTCGTGCCCTTTAGGTGTCTATTTTTTTTTGCTGGTGAGCGATAGCGAGCCAGTAATTGTGGAGGAACCGAGCTTCGGCCGTGAATTTTTTCTACCAAAAAATGTACAAATCTATCTCGAAGGGGGATCTAATGGATGTATTTTTAAGTTTGATGGAGGTCTAGCGAGGAAACTAAATAATAAATGAATACATAAATAAATAGTATATGTATGTATGTATGTATGTATGTATGTATGTATGTATGTATGTATGTATGTATGTATGTATGTATGTATGTATATGCTCAGGCCCAATCCCCACTTTTCCTATTTTTAATTTTATTTTCTATTTTACTAAATTTTTGTATTTTGTTGTTTTTATTTTCTTGGGGGTGGCCGACTCAAGACAGAGCAAGAACAGGGAAAACACAAAACACAAGACAGAACAACGAACAAACACAAGACAAAACACACAATTCACACACATCCCCCCAAAATAACCAGTGCTGTCCCCTCAATATAGACTGTATGTTATTCCTTGGGTTGTATTATTTGCACTTCTTTCACTGTCTTCGGTAGTTCTTTTTATTTTTATTTTGGAGATGGTATTTCTCCTTGAAACTCCTTGTAATTCTCATTTACGAGATAATGTTCACCCATCATTCTTCATTTTCGTTTACCTTGAATTCAGTCTCCCCGTCCCATCTCTCTCTCTCTCTCTCTCTCTCTCTCTCTCTCTCTCTCTCTCTCTCTCTCTCTCTCTTCTAGTACAGACATACTCCTTCTGTAGAAATATAAGATTTGATTTTCTCGTATGGATGGAGAAATTTGTAAAGTCTCTCTCCCACTCTCATTCTCTCTTTCAGTACAGACAATATCCCTTCCGTAGAGGTATAAGAATTGAGTGACAAGTATGGATGGAGAGGTGTGTGTACTCTCTTTCCTTCACCATACCCCCCAACACACACACACACACACACACACACACACACACAGGAGGCGGGAAATAATTAGTATGCTCACTCCCGCAATACAACTAGAGTAAGTACACACACACAGGCAAAGTTAGATAATTGTAACTCAGGAAGCCTAAAAAGCTCAACTCCTGTATACTACAATTGTGTGTGTGTAAGTGTGAGAGTCCGAGTGTAGGGGGTGAGACAGTGAAGCACGGGAACGAGATGGCTTCAGAGATGGGGTCGTTTCGGGCCATGAGTGAGCACCGTGCCTCATGTGAAGGCAAGATGGCAGGTGCTCGTTGTACTCTACGTGCTTCACATGTCTCACTCCCTAGACTGGAACAAGACCTCACGGGCTTCACTGTTCATTGTAAAGCGGTGAATGTTAAGGCTCTCAGCCTATGCCCGAGAGGAAGTAAGTTGGAATATAAAAAAAAAAAAAAAAAAAAAAAATATTAGGTAAATACAGACCCACATCCACACACTCCCTCTCCCTCACACACACACACACACACACGCTCCCTCTCACACACACACACACACACTCATCCCCCCCCCCCCACACCCACACACCCACACACACTCATCCATCCATCACCCTAATGAAGGTCTTTAGCTCCGTGACAGCGCTGCCATATAGGTTGTAATATCCCTATAGTGTTGTTGTTGTTGTTATGGGACACTACAGGTGAGACCTACATAAAGTTACACACATACCCTCGACACACAGACCTTATGGGCTAACATTGATTGATTGATTTGTTTTGACCCCCCCCCCAAAAAAAAAAAAAAAAAAAAAATACATAATACAGGATTTTACTTTCACATTTTGTTTGTAGTAATAGGCAGATATAGCTAGCTAAGCAAAGCTCGATGTAGCTAGCTTAATAGGCCTAAGTACATATTTTTAATGTTAGGTATCACACGGTTTTACAAATTAACAAAATATGCTTATTAATACAGTACATAACCTGTATGTACTGTATATATTTGGAATATTTGCTATATTTGGAAATTGGCAAGCATCAACTAAACTAATTAAAATCAATTCCTGTAGCCTGTAAAACTAGGTATGATAGTAGTATTCTAACGATTATGGAGAGAGAGAGAGAGAGAGAGCGATAGCGAGAGAGAGTATATACACAAATGGATGAAACAGTAGATAAACAGAAGCCTAAGAATAATGAGTCCACTAAAGCTGATAGGCACGAACTCAAAGCATGAAAAATGATGCAAGGGAAAAGTATAGACTGACTGGTGTTGGGCTGGTGTTGGAGTGGTGTTGAAGTGGTGTTGATGAGGT